>LR738713.1:414468160-414532140 GCA_902687465.1 Secale cereale
GTCTTTCAACTGAGGTTCGATCGTCCGAGATTGCGAGGCTCGGAATCCGATCTAACATCTCATTTAGAAGCACTTGGTCGGCCTCGCCCATATCCTGACAGAAGGTTGGGTCTAACTGAAGTTTACCCGAGATTCCATCTAACATGACTTCGGGGATTTCGTCGGTCAAACTTGAGTTACTTGAGGTCTGATCCACAGGGGTAATGCTCGGCTTTGGGCTTGAAGCTAGATCCAAGGTGTAATCCACGCCGTGGCCCTGATCCGATATTGAATCTGAGATCGACATGGTGGCGTCGGCGTGGTCCTCGACCTGACACCCAACCCGAAAAGGCAAGTTTGCCGCAGGCGTCCGAAACGTACTCCAGGTTTCCAAACCTGATGGTTTGCCCTTGAGTGAAGTTTTCAATTTGGCCGAGGTGGCCAGTCGAATCAACGTAAAGTGTGAGTTGCTAAAGACAAAGAGTTGTCCGAGGAAGAGAAAGTCCACCCAGAGCCGATGTTATCCTTGATTGGAAGGTGAGACATCGAGTCGTCTTGACCACATAGAGGGACCTATATTGGCCACTAATGAGGTGCTAAGTCCAGCAGATCTCGGGTAAGGGGTACCGAGGTGATCTTGGCTACATTATAACCAGACAAAGAAGGGACACGATATTTACCCAGGTTTGGGCCCTCTCAAATAGTTAAAACCCTATGTCCTGCTTGTATTGTATTGACTGTGGACGGGTTAAAATTACTGTTAATCTACCTCGAGATCTTATGGGAATGGATCTACCTATATGGTCTAAAACCCCTCGGCTTATATAGACACCGGGGGTACCTAGGGTTACACCTATGTCCGTTACATCATGGGACAACACATGCTGGGGATCTCATCTGGTCTTGGAGTAGTCACCAAGTCTTCGGAGTATTCTATTTTGAGTACATCTACAAGTGTGACCCACTTGTTGGTAGTTTAGGGGTCTTTGGCCCAACCCATGCTCGAGGGCCGATGTGGTTAGCACCCCCTATGCAGGACACCATCAACCATATTTTAAATTCATACATATTTTTTTATATTCATGAACATTTTAAAAGTTTATGAACATTGTTTGAATTCATGCGGGGCCCATGGCCAGACCAAACCCTTACAGGCAGGATCATGAGGAAAAACTTTTTTTAGGAAAAACATGATACACTACCGAGATTCATACGGTGATACACACTGGTGTAATCTCTACCAAATAATAAAGAGAATTGGATTTCTGTCGTCCGTCAAAAAAAATACCTCGGAAGTTGCGATAAATTACCCACCATGTCACTCATAAGTAAAGAAAACAATTCGGTTTTTATTTCCAGAAGTCGCCGTCACGCTGAGTTCTTAAGAGGTGTGATTCCCATAAAATCACAGACACACACTTGTTCCACTAATTGACGACTCGCTATGCTACCCTAGAGACCAGGGTTTGATACCTAGTTTTCGCATATTTTCCCTTCCTTCTCTCACGTACTCATTCGTGAGCCGGCCCATGTGCCGGGCTTGACACACTTTTTTTATTTCATTTTTTGTCTTTTTTCTTTTCTCATTTGTTTCCCTTTTTCCTTCTTTAAGTTAATTTAGGATTTTAAAAGTTGTGAGTTTTCAGAAAAATGTTCAAGAAATCATTAAATGGTTGTGAATTCAAAAATATTTGGGAAATCATCAAATACCCTCAGATCCAAAAGATGTTGGTGATTTTACAAACTGTTCACAAATTTTAAAAATAAAATCATGTTCATAAGTTTTTTTCAAATAACCATGTATTCGAATCATATTAGTGAAATTGAAAAAAATATCCATGAAATTTAGAGTTTGTTCACAAAAGTTCGAAAAATCACAAATTTTAAAATTTGTTCCACAATTTTTATAAAAATCATCTATTCAAAAAATATTCATGAATTCAAAAACTATTCATGCATTTCAACAAATGCACATAAACAAAACAAACGTTTGTGATTTTTTTTAAATCCAAAATTTCAATAAAGAACTTTGTCGATTCGAAAAAATGTTCACCAATATAAAAAGTCTTTAATGTATAGGATTTGATTAGTTTTTCAATATTCCTTACATGTCTAAGCATTGGGAGTAGTTTGCGGTTGATGTGATGTTTTTTTTTGAAGTTTTAAACATTCCTTGCACAACATAATGACAAGTGTGGCGTGAAGTAGCCAGCTTATAGCCTTGGGATTTACCACGTCAAATGCATTGTGATTACGTGGATGTCGCAACCATCATCAGCGAGGGTAAGAGGAAAGATAAGTTGCAACCTGGTGAGCCTCTGTGTTAAAGAAGAGGACGCTCATATATCGTGGCATTGAGTCAAACTTATTAGGCTAACACACAAAAAATGTCTTCCGTTGCAACGCACGGGCAATTTTCCTAGTATAATTCATATATAGACGCGTAATACAAACAATAATCCTGTCATACAAGTATAATTTGCTGAAAACACAAAAAAAACGTATAATTTGCTGAAAACACTAGGTAGGGCATGTGTGACTCAAAACTCTTTTATGTAACAAAATTAATGCAAACTTATCCCACGTGCATCTAGGACGTGACACAACACATCCTGAAAAAAACATGTCATGACACATGAGAGAACTCACATATCTGCCTTCCTTTTTCTTGGCATGACAGATCAACATTTGTTCATGCGAGCCGTAATTACCGTGGCCCACACTTCCGTGCTAAAAATAACAATAGTACAGTGCTATACTAGAAAATATAGCTAACATTAATTGGCGTCATTATCTCCTTCCATATTAATGGAAATCTTTGTAATCACTAGTGAATTATTTGTTTCCTAACAATATTCGTGAGCTTATTTGCTTCCTGAATTGTGTGGCGCAGAATGCCCTCACCAGCCTTACGTGGTTATAGATTTCACTGAACTCTCTATGTGTAGTTCTATCCACCACCCAAAAAAAGTGCAATAGTTATATGAAGGATTGGATCCCGGCAAACAAAAAACCAATAATATAAGTGGTGCACTTAGAATTCCAGTAAGTGCATAACTGAAAGTAAAAGTTAACATTGTACCCGTACAGGTGCCAAGATGCATCAACGTCAGGGTCGGAATCACAATACTTCTGGTGTTCTCTGTATTGACATGACAGTTGATGAATAGATCGAAAGATTTTCCATAAAACAAATATATGCCATAAGAAAAATATATGATGTAAGTTTTCTTGAGAGCACACATCAACAAAAGAGCATTGTCGTACTTCATCTACCCACCCACATATTTCTCATGTTTGGCAGCAATGACTGTTATACCTCAGTGTGGGATTTGACATGCTAAATATGACAACTTAGAGAAGATAGTAGGGCCCACTACATAGTGGAAAAACGTTTGTACTAGCTAGACATGAAAACCATATATGGAGAAATCACCTCAAAAGTGTGAATTCAGAATATACGTCCTTTATGAATTTATTTTCAACTTACATTTTTATTTTAGAAAAGGACAATGACCCCAGGCCTCTGCATCTAGGACATGCATGCATCCATTTTATTAATTTTTCACAAAGACCTTACAAAGTAATTCATCAATATTGTTAGGAGGGAGAGAGGGGGCGGAATATGATGGATGTACTATTGAGCCCCGCGCGAGTATATATGGAGTACAAGACTTGGAGGGAAAGACGCCTCTCCTAGAGATAAGGTAGGATACGGATTACAAATCCTAGACTACCAAATACATGTATCCCAAATATATCTCTAACATCCCGCGCAGTCGTAGCGGTAGTGTTGCGAACAACAGGAGCGTCGCGGACGGTCAGACTAGAGAGAATAGCAGCCGACGGGCTTACATCCCCCATAGTCGTAGCGGGAGCGTTGAGGGCGGTGTCGTGTCGCGGACGCGTTGACTGTAGAGGAAGCCGGCGCGTTGCTCGAGCGGATGATAACTCTGTGTGCCGTTGTCGATGTAGCTGAGAGCGTGGGGGTGCTATAGCCATGGTCGAGATAGCCGTGCGAAGAACGCCGTGGTCGATGTTGAGTCGGGGTAGCCGGTGTCGAGGAAGTCACCGTGAAGCCGCGGGCGCAAGGAGGCATCGAGTTAGTCATGGGCGCATTGGTGTCGAAGTAGTGGTGCGCCGAGGAGAAGACGACGTTGATGAGGCGTCGCGCCGGGTTTGTCAACCCCGGGGGCACGTCGTAGGTGAAGGCACGCGTCGGTGTTGCCAGCACCGGGCATGCGTAGACGGACGAAGTTGACAAAGCGTCGCACCAGGCTTGCCAGGCCCGGGGACACGTCGTGGACAAAGGCACGCGTCGATGTTGCCAGCACCGGGCATGCGTAGACGGACAAAGACGAAGGGGGTGGACGGGCGGCGGCGGCTACGAAGGTAGCGGCCGAAGAAGAGCGGCGGCGGCGGCCTGACGGCGGCGACGGAGGCTAGGTTAGTAGCGCGGCGGCGGTGCTCGAAGTAGGCGAGGAACCCGACAGCGTGACGAAGACCGGCACCGACGATGGCGTTCCCGTGCCGAGGAAGACGGCGCGGCGCATACCACGGGAGGTAGACACGCGGTGACGGCAGAGTGGACCACGAGCCGCAACGCTACAGCCCGAAGGGGCGATGCAGCGGTGACGAGCAGGTCAGGGCGACAGCTGGAAGACCTCGGAACGATTGCGGGGGCCGCGGACCGTGGCGCTATGTCCCGGGGGGGCGGCACAGCGGTGAAGCGCGGGTCGATGCAACCGCAGGGACAGCCTCGGGCGTCGGCGTGGATCACGTGACATGCTCGCTACGGCCCGACGGGGCAACTCAGCGGCGGCGCGAGGGTCTGCGCAGCCACGAGGACGGCCTGGAACGGACACCTCGGGGCGGTGGAGGACCGCAGGCCGTGGCAATACGGCTTAAAGCGGGCAACGCAGCGGTGGCACGGATCGGCGCAGCCGTGGAGAGAACCATGGGGCGGCGATGTTGTGACCCGAGGGGTGACGCAGCGGTAGCTCGATGCTCGATCGGTGGAGAGGCGCGCCATACTCGGGAAAATCTTCATGGGATTTTCGGAGGCGCACACAATCGAAGGGCCAGGTCGGTCGCACAGCGTAGATGAGGCGCATCGCGGCGGCGGGCGGGTGATCAATCCGATCGCGCGCGAGGTCTAGGACGCCGCCTGGTGGAGGCGGGTGGCGGCGGAGTCAAGATGAAGCCCGCGATGACGGCATAGCCGGTGAGTCTGACGCAGCCGGCCCAAGGTAACTGGCAAGGCCGAGGCAGCCGGCCCGAGGTAGCCAGTGACGGGGCCTCAGCTAGCGCGCCCAAGGTAGCCGGTGACGGGGCCACACATACACGGTGGACACTGTGGTTGATGAAGAATCCTAGTCGGAGGAGGACGGCGATGGCCGACGCAGAGTGACGGGCAAGCCGACGCGCGGACGGTGGCAAGCCTTGATGGGCCGCCTCCGTGCGCGTAGCCGCTGGGTCGGAGGAGTGGCCGGCCAGTCGCGCCGGTGTCGAAGTAGAGGCGTTGTGGGTCCACGAGGGCGGTGGGCGACGCAAACCAAACAAGATTAGATCGAAAAAGAAAAAGAAAAACGCCGATCAAGGTGACCAATGGGAGAGAGAAACAACCCGGAGCAAGGGCTCGGGAAAAAGAGTCTCTAGGGCAGCCGATCAACACGACCAGCGGGCGAACCCTAAGTACGGGCGGCAAGGCCCCCGGTGGCGGTCATGGAGGCCGACCACCCCGGGGGCGGCGCACTGGTCAACATCTGTTGCTACTCCTATCCTCCTGTTGAAGGGGTGCAGAAAGTTTGAGCCGAAGACCTAGACCTCTCACCAAGGCCTAACATCTAAAACCGGAAGCCCCAGCCAAGCTGCGTACCAGTTCTGGGGGTGCAAACCGGTCCACCGCACATGTCTTCGCCGCCGTCTTCCACCGATCCATCTTCAGAGTAGGTACTGACGCATCAACCTTGCCAGGCCTGTCGTCGACGCCCTCATGGCACTAGACAACGCATGCTCCCCGCGTGTGTCAATCATCACACATCCATTGCCAAGACCGTGCCGCACCACACCGCCGAGACTACACGTCGATGATGCGTAACCTGGAATGCTGCTCCACCGTTGGAATCGTCCGCTTGTCCCTCAAGCTAATGCGCACCTCCATGAATGATGCCCCCAAGGAGGGAATGACACAGGTGCGCCGCCGTCATCCGATCGACTAATCTTAGGTTCCCCCTGGAGGTAGCGGAAGGAGTTGGTGTTGGGGAACGTAGTATTTCAAAAAAATTCCTACGATCACGCAAGATCTATCTACTAGATGCATAGCAACGAGAGGGGAGAGTGTGTCTACGTACCCTCGTAGACCGAAAGCGGAAGCGTCTAGTGACGCGGTTGATGTACTCAAATGTCTTCGCGATCCAACCGATCAAGCACCGAATGTACGGCACCTCCGCGTTCAGCACACGTTCAGCTCGATGACATCCCACGAGCTCTTGATCCAGTTGAGCTTCACGGGAGAGTTTTGTTAGCACGACGGCGTGGTGACGGAGATGATGAAGCTACTGGTGCAGGGCTTCGCCTAAGCACTACAACGGTACGACCGAGGTGTGTTTCTGTGGAGGGGGGCACCGCACACGGCTAAAAGATCAATGATCAACTTGTGTGTGTATGGGGTGCCCCCCACCCCCGTATATAAAGGAGTGGAGGAGGGGGAGGGCCGTCCCTCTCTATGGCGCGCCCTAGGGGAGTCCTACTCCCACCGGGAGTAGGATTCCCCCTTTCCTAGTAGAACTAGGAGCCCTTCCAAGTAGTAGGAGTAGGAGAGAAGGAAAGGGAAAAGAGAAGAGAAGGAAGGAGGGGGCGCAGCCCCTCCCCCTAGTCCAATTCGGACTAAGAATTGGGGGGGCAGCCTCCTCTCTCTCTTTCCCCTAAAGCCCAATAAGGCCCATATACTCATCGGCGAATTCTCGTAACTCTCCGGTACTTCGAAAAATACCCGAATCACTCGAAACCTTTCCGATGTCCGAATATAGTCGTCCAATATATCAATCTTTACGTCTCGACCATTTCATCCGAGACTCATCCGGGACTCCGAACTACCTTCGGTACATCAAAACTCATAAACTCATAATACCAATCATCATCAAACGTTAAGCGTGCGGACCCTACGGGTTCGAGAACTATGTAGACATGACCGAGACACATCTTCGGTCAATAACCAATAGCGGAACCCGGATGCTCATATTGGTTCCTACATATTCTGCGAAGATCTTTATCGGTCAAACCGCATAACAACATACGTTGTTCCCTTTGTCATCGGTATGTTACTTGCCCGAGATTCGATCGTCGGCATCTCAATACCTAGTTCAATCTCGTTACCGGCAAGTCTCTTTACTCGTTCCGTAATACATCATCTCGTGACTAACTCATTAGTCATTTGCTTGCAAGGCTTATTATGATGTGCATTACCGAGAGGGCCCAGAGATACCTCTCCAACACTCGGAGTGACAAATCCTATTCTTGATCTATGCCAACACCACGAACACTTTCGGAGACACCTGTAGAGCATCTTTATAATCACCCAGTTACGTTGTGACTTTTGATAGCACACAAGGTGTTCTTCCGGTATTCGGGAGTTGCATAATCTCATAGTCATAGGAACATGTATAAGTCATGAAGAAAGCAATAGCAGTAAAACTAAACGATCATAGTGCTAAGCTAACGGATGGGTCTTGTCCATCACATCATTCTCCTAATGATGTGATCTCGTTGATGAAATGACAACTCATGTCTATGGCTAGGAAACATAACCATCTTTGATCAATGAGCTAGTCTAGTAGAGGAATACTAGGGACACTCTATTTTGTCTATGTATTCACACATGTACTAAGTTTCCGGTTAATACAATTATAGCATGAATATTAAACATTTATCATGATATAAGGAAATAAATAATAACTTTATTATTTCCTCTAGGGCATATTTTTTTTAGTCTCTCACTTGCACTAGAGTCAATAATCTAGTTCACATCGCCATGTGATTTAACACCAATAGTTCACATCACCATGTGATTAACACCCATAGTTCACATCGTCATGTGAGCAATACCCAAAGGGTTTACTAGAGTCAATAATCTAGTTCACATCGCTATGTGATTAACACCCATAGAGTGCTAAGGTGTGATCATGTTTTGCTTGTGAGAGAAGTTTAGTCAACGGGTCTGCTACATTCAGATCCGTATGTATTTCGCAAATTTATGTGTCTACAATGCTCTACATGGAGCTACTCTTGCTAATTGCTCCCACTTTCAATATGCATCCAGATTGATACTTAGAGTCATCTGGATCAGTCTCAAAGCTTGCATCGGCGTAACTCTTTACGACAAACTCTTTATCACCTCCATAATCGAGAAATATTTCCTTAGTTATTCAGTAACGAAGGATAATTTTGACCGTTGTCTAGTGATCTACTCCTAGATAAAAATTGTATTCCCTTGCCAAACTCAGGGCAGGGTATACAATAGGTCTGGTATACAGCATGGCATACTTTATAGAACCTATGGCTGAGGCATAGGGAATGACTTTCATTCTCTCTCTATCTTCTGCAGTGGTCGGGCATTGAGTCTTACTCAACTTCACACCTTGCAACACAGGCAAGAACTCTTTCTTTGACTGTTCCATTTTGAACTACTTCAAAATCTTGTCAAGGTATGTACTCATTGAAAAAACTTATCAAGCGTCTTGATCTATCTCTATAGATCTTGATGCTCAATATGTAAGCAGCTTCACCGAGGTCTTTCTTTGAAAAAAAACTCCTTTCAAACACTCCTTTATGCTTTTCAGAAAATTATACATCAATTCCAATCGATAATATGTCATTCACATATACTTATCAGAAAGGTTGTAGTGCTCCCACTCACTTTCTTGTAAATACATGCTTCATCGCAAGCCTGTATAAAACTATATGCTTTGATCAACTTATCAAAGCGTATATTCCAACTCTGAGATGCTTGCACCAATCCATAGATGGATCGCTGGAGCTTGCACACTTTGTTAGCACCTTTAGGATCGACAAAACCTTCTGGTTGCATCATATACAACTCCTCTTTGAGATATCCATTCAGGAATGCAGTTTTGACATCCATTTGCCAGATTTCATAATCATAAATGTGGCAATTGCTAACATGATTCGGACAGACTTAAGCATTGCTACGGGTGAGAAAGTCTCATCGTAGTCAACTCCTTGAACTTGTCGAAAACCTTTCACAACAAGTCAAGCTTTGTAGACAGTAACATTACCGTCGGCGTCGGTCTTCCTCTTGAAGATCCATTTATTTTCGATTGCTTGCCGATCATCGGGCAAGTCAACCAAAGTCCACACTTTGTTCTCATACATGGATCCCATCTTAGATTTCATGGCCTTAAGCCATTTTGCGGAATCTGGGCTCATCATCGCTACCTCATAGTTCGTAGGTTCATCATGGTCTAGTAACATGACTTCCAGAACTGGGTTGCCGTACCACTCTGGTGAGGAACGTACTCTGGTTGATTTACGAAGTTCAGCAGTAACTTGATCCAAAGTTTCTTGATCATCATCATTAGCTTCCTCACTAATTGGTGTAGGAATCACTGGAACTAGTTTCTGTGATGTACTACTTTCCAATTTGGGAGAAGGTACAATTACCTCACCAAGTTCCACTTTCCTCCCACTCACTTCTTTCGAGGTATCTTGCCTTCGGATCTGTGATAGAAGGTGTACCCAACAGTCTCCTTTGGGTATCCTATGAAGACACATTTCTCCGACTTGGGTTCGAGCTTATCAAGTTGAAGTTTTTTCACATAAGCATCGCAGCCCCAAACTTTGAGAAACGACAACTTCAGTTTCTTGCCAAACCACAGTTCATAAGGCATCGTCTCAATGGATTTAGATGATGCCCTCTTTAACGTGAATGCAGCTGTCTCTAATGCATAACCCAAAACGATAGTGGTAAATCGGTAAGAGACATCATAGATCACACCATATCTAATAAAGTGCGGTTACGACATTCGGACACACCATTACGCTATGGTGTTCCAGGTGGCGTGAGTTGTGAAACTATTTCACATTGTTTCAAATGCAGACCAAACTCGTAACTCAAATATTCACCTCCATGATCAGATTGTAGAAACTTTATTTTCTTGTTATGATGATTCTCTACTTCGTTCTGAAATTCTTTGAACATTTCAAATGTTTCAGACTTGTGCTTCATCAAGCAGATTTACCCATATCTGCTCAAATCATCAGTGAAGGTCAGAAAATAACGATACTCGCCGTGAGCCTCAACACTCATCGGTCCACATACATCAGTATGTATGATTTCCAATAAATCTGTTGCTTGCTCCATTGTTCCGGAGAACGAAGTTTTAGTCATCTTGCCCATGAGGCATGGTTCGGAAGCACCAAGTGATTCATAATCAAGTGATTCCAAAAGTCCATCACTATGGAGTTTCTTCATGCGCTTTACACCAATATGACCTAAACGGCAGTGCCACAAATAAGTTGCACTATCATTATTAACCTTGCATCTTTTGGCTTCAATATTATGAATATGTGTATCACTACGATCGAGATCCAACAAACTATTTTCATTGGGTGTATGACCATCGAAGGCTTTATTCATGTAAACAGAATAACAATTATTCTATGACTTTAAATGAATCAAATCATATTCATGCTCAATGCAAATGCCAAATAACATTTATTTAGGTTCTACACTAATCCCGAAAGTATAGGGAGTGTGCGATGGTGATCATATCAATCTTGGAATCACTTCCAACACACATCGTCACTTCACCTTTAACTAGTCTTTGTTCATTCTGCAACTCTCGTTTCGAGTTACTAATTTTAGCAACTGAACAGGTATCAAATACCTAAGGGTTGCTATGAACACTAGTAAAGTACACATCAATAATATGTATATCAAATATACCTTTGTTCACTTTGCCATCCTCTTATCCACCAAGTATCTAGGGCAGTTCCACTTCAAGTGACCATTTCCTTTGCAGTAGAAGCACTTAGTTTCAGGCTTGAGTTTAGCTTTTGGTTTCTTCACAGGAGTGACAACTTGCTTGTCATTCTTCTTGAAGTTCCCCTTCTATCCATTTGCCCCTTTACTTGAAATAAGTGGTCCTGTTAACCATCAACACTTGATGTTCTTTCTTGATTTCTACCTTCGTCGATTTCAGTATCGCGAAGAGCTCGGGAATTACTTTCGTCATCCCTTGCCTATTATAGTTCATCATGAAGTTATACTAACTTGGTGATAGTGACTAGAGAACTTTGTCAATTACTATCTTATCTGGAAGATTAACTCCCACTTGATTCAAGCAATTGTAGTACCCAGACAATCTGAGCACATGCTCACTGGTTGAGCTATTCTCCTCCATCTTGTAGGCAAAGTACTGTCAGAGGTCTCATACCTCTCGACACGGGCATGAGTATGAAATACTAATTTCAACTCTTGGAACATCTCATATGCTTTGTGGCGTTCAAAATGTTTTTGAAGTCCTGGTTATAAGCCGGAAAGCATGGCGCACTAAACTATCAAGTAGTCATCATATCGAGCTAGTCAAACGTTCATAACGTTTGCATCTGCTCCTGCAATAGGTTCATCACCTAGCGGTAGATCAGGGACATAATACTTGTGTGCAGCAATGAGGATAAACCTCATATCACGGACCTAGTCTACATCATTGCTACTAACATTTTTCAACTTATATTTCTCTAGGAACATATAAAATAAACGGGGAGCTACATCGCGAGCTATTGATCTACAACATAGATATGGTAATACTACCAGGACTAAGTTCATGGTAAATTAAAGTTAAATTAATCACATTACTAAAGAACTCCCACTTAGATAGACATCCCTCTAGTCATCTAAATGATCACGTGATCCAAATCAACTAAACCATGTCCGATCATCACGTGAGATGGAGTAGTTTTCAATGGTGAACATCTTATGTTGATCATATCTACTATATGATTCACGCTCGACCTTTCGGTCTCCAGTGTTCCGAGGCCATGTTTGTACATGCTAGGCTCGTCAAGTTTAACCCGAGTATTCTGCATGTGCAAAACTGGCTTGCACCCGTTGTATGTCAACGTAGAGCTTATCACACCCGATCATCATGTGGTGTCTCGGCACGATGAACTTTCGCAACGGTGCATACTCAAGGAGAACACTTGTACCTTGAAATTTTGTACGGGGTCATCTTATAATGCTACCGCCGTACTAAGCAAAATAAGAAGCATAATAAGATAAACATCACATACAATCAAAATATGTGACATGATATGGCCATCATTATCTTGTGCTTTTGATCTCCATCTCCAAGGCACCGTCATGATCACCATCGTCACCGGCGCGACACCTTGATCTCCATTGTAGCATCGTTGTCGTCTCGCCAACTATTGCTTCCACGAATATCGCTACCGCTTAGTGATAAAGTAAAGCAATTACATGGCGATTGTATTTCATACAATAAAGCAACAACCATATGGCTCCTGCCAGTTGTCGATAACTTTACAAAACATGATCATCTCATACAATAACGTATAACTCATCATGTCTTGACCATATCACACCACAGCATGCCCTGCAAAAACAAGTTAGACGTCCTCTACTTTGTGTTGCAAGTTTTACGTGGCTGCTACGGGCTTAGCAAGAATTGTTCTTACCTACGCATACAAAACCACAACGATTTTTTGTCAAGTATGTGTTATTTTAACCTTCACAAGGACCGGGAATAGTGTCAGGACCGGTTTTCCAATAAAATATTTATGGAGAAACCGACCTTTTTATCGGACCAGTGTAGAAGAATCCTTCTTACTGGTAGACAAATCCTTGATACAGAATTCCAGAGTACTAAATATTATACAAGGTTGAGCTGAGGCTGCTCAACAATTTATTACAAGCACGCCGATATTATACAGAAAGGCGGATATGACACAGGGGTATGGTGGCATAACTACTGACTCGTAATAAAAGTGGTAGTGGATATGTCACAGTGTAGTGGGTGACACGACTCCAATATCTTACAGCTCATCGAGCGTCGGAGTGAGACTCGATGAATTTATTTGGGTAGCGGAAGCATATATAATACAAGTGACCAACTCCAGGATCGCAAGAGACTGACGGGGACTCCTCTAGGCGTCGGACTCGCTATCGAACTCTTCATCCATGAGATCGCCTTCGTCAACATCCGGCCAAATCAACAAGCCAGGTGAGTACTTTGAATGTACTCGCAAGACAGTTCGGACACAAGATATAACAAATGTAAACATGGTGCATATGAGCAGACTAGTGATGCGCACTCACATAATAAATTCGTACTGCATGCTAAATAAAAAGGAAGTCAGGCGGTAGTCCTCCTGAAATCCCAAAGAAATAAATGAAGACCGATCAGGTGTCTGAAGCGACGCCTCGAAGGGTAAGATGAATAAATATGCCAGAGTCGGGCGTCTGGGCGACACCTCATAAAGGGCCTATATTGAAAGTAAATAATAACAATGCCTCAGTCGGACGTCTGGGAGACATCACATAAAGGGCTTATATCAAAAGTAAATAACAATAATGCCACAGTCGGACGTCTGAGCGACATCACATAAAGGGCTTATATCAAAAGTAAATAACAATAATGCCACAGTCGGACGTCTGAGCGACATCACATAAAGGGCATATATCATAAGTAAATAACAATAATGCCACAGTCGGACGTCTGAGCGACATCACATAAAAGGGCTTGTATCATAAGTAAGTAACAATAATGCCACAGTCGGGCGTCTGAGCGACATCACATAAAGGGCTTATATAATCATTCGAAACCATGTAGCTCGTGAAAGTAAATCATCTCAAGGAAATACTCAGTACAGAATAAACTGGTTAACCCATCCACCGGGATAACATTCGGCCGGTTTACCACTCTTAGCGCTATATTTAATCACCAGAGACTGTCACTGAGATTGACACAGAGACTGACGCTTGGCCATAGACATGGCTACTCGAATGGTTTTAACTCTGCAGAGTTTGTACTCTTTAACCACAGCCAACGGATTTCAGTAGTCACAAAGGACTAGTTCCGTTTACGGTATTTTAGCAGAAAACACAACTAACCAGTACACACGCATTCCACATCCCGCTGCCAGGAATCACCCTAGGCAACGTTCACAAAAAACTTTAAGACGGGGAGGCTACAACCTCGAATAGCATGGGATCAAATTTATATCGCGCGCTCTAAGGGGTGCCCCCCTCTCGGTCCCAACCGGAAACACCCATGCCCCCTGACCGGATGACGGGATTTAATCCAGGGCCATGGAACCCTCATCCCGGCCCCTCTATTTGGTGTGTACAAGGAAAGAGGTTTGCAACTGACCAGACCGTATTCTTTGGAGAAGACATGTGGCAGCACAACAAAAAGGGGACGAACGGGAACATGACTTGATCCACGTTAACACTGGAGTTAAACGGTTGACTGGCATGCTTCAATAATGCCAGCTTACAACCTATCATGTCACCACATGATCAGGTTGGCTCACCATCAACTTTCGAAGCTAACACGTAGCTTGGCTTGCATGTAATATCACACCCACAAAATGCTTATATAAACATGCCATGAGAAAACTACTCAAGCAAACATGCAAAGCACTCATCATATCAAAGGTTCAAACATGCTTGCCTGGTTCGGAGTAGCCGGAGTCTAGCTCGGAGAAGTTTGCGGCTCCGTCACCTCCTCCGGTATCTACGGATAAAATAAATCGAATAGTAACATAAATACCGTGCGCGCATAAAAATTGTTCCAAATATTTTTCAAATAAATATGATAAAAAACTAGACAGAAAAATAAAGATGACAGAAAAAGAATCAACTCAAAATCATCTTGTGTTAAAAAGTTATTAAGGTTTTAGCTCAGGGACTTATCTGTAATGAAACAGAAAGTTTCCAAGGGTTTGTTTATAAAAACAGAAAACGTTTCAGTAAGAAATACGCCAGCTCAAAATGGAAAACGTACTCTGCCCGAAGGCGTTTTCCAGGAAAACGGTTCAAATAGAAAAGAGAGGCTGACGAGGGGGTCCCACCCGTCAGGTTTGAATATTTGAACAGGAAAAACAGAGTACGCCGGCGCCCGAGGACCGCGGTGGTCGCCGGCGCCGTTCTACGGCGAGGTAGGGGGAGGGGATGGTACCTACGGACTCACGGTGCTCTTCCGCGCCTGTGGGTGGTGGAGTTGGACGTCGGCGAGTACCACGTCGACGGCGGCCTTCACTCCGGCGGACGGTGGTTCGGGAGATGGTGGATCTCGCCGGGGAGGGCTGCAGAGGCCAAATTGAAGCGTGGGTTAGGTATTTAGGTGCACTAGGAGGCTACTGGCACGACTAGGGAGGCGGGGGTGCTCTCACGAGAGATAGACTTGCCGGAGCCCGAAGCGGATCGGGGCGGCCGGAGCTGGGGAAGAAGGACTCCTGGAGGCCCTTCTAGTGGCTAGGCGTGGTCTGGTGAGGTGGAGGAGAGGCGCAGGGTCGAAGGTGAGCTCGGGGCCGCTATTTATAGCTGGCCCAAGGCGGTTGCCGCAAATGGGATAATTCCGGCGGGTGATTACGGCGAGGCCATGGCCGAACAGGCGGCTTAAGTGACTGGGCATCGACGTGAGGGTCCACTGGTTCCAGCCAGAGGCTAAGCTTGGCAAGACTTGGGCGATACTTCACGTTCTCTACGGAACGGCTGCGCGGACACGTCGGTGGTAGAGAGCGCGCTCTGCGCCTCTCAGGCCACGGCGATGGTGCCGCAGCGTGCACAGGGGAGGGGACGGCCACGCGGAGCCCTCTGGTGGTTTGGGCGGTGCCGAACGGCGCCGTTCTGCAAGGCTGGCCCTTGTTGGCCGCCACGGGTGGCTCTGCCACCGTGGAGGACGCTGGCGCAGGCGGGGCATGTTGCCACCGACGCTCGCAATCGGCCAAGCAACCATGCGGCGCACGGGATAAGGGAGGGGAGCAGTGAGGAAGACGCCAACGCAGGCACTGGCGAGATTGGCATGGCTGACTGAAGAAAACGACACTGTCGACTGAACCTAACACTGAACTCTGAATTTTAACTGAATTTGAACAGCAACAGTGCATGCCAACTGTTCGATGAAATGATTCAGGTACTTGGAAAAATTTTCTTGAGCTGATCTTTGGTGAGGTGGTCTCTTGATGCATCTAGAGGCTGCTTGAATTTCCACAGATTTTTTGGAAGAGAAAAAGTATGAATTTCACCAAAAATGGCAAATCTGGTCCAAATTTGCAGCAAGCAAATTTTGAAAGATTTCAACTATGGACCAGCAGATCTTGATGGATATAGATTGAGGGTACTAAGGACTAGTCAGGGGAGTTTGTTTGGAATCAAAACTCAAAGGGAAACCAGTAGTTCCTTTGTAAATCACTAGGGTCCAAAATAAAGGACAGAAAATGTTTTGAGGGAAAAATAAATAGAAATAAAATCTAAAGGAGGTTGAAACCTGATGGAAATTGATGTTAGACTTGACCCAAGGTAGGGAGGTGGGTTTTGGAAGAAAGTCTCCAACATAGGTCATGGCAAAAGAGAAGTTCTTTTTTTTGAATGGGAAAGGATAAGCCCATAGTTTTATAGGAATGCTTTTTTAGTAAAAAGAAAATGTCAGAAACCTTTTAAAATTGTTTGTGTTGAGCCAACACAAGGTGAAAACTCTCAAGACCAAAGCTTAAGGTTGAGAAGGACACAAAAATCTTTTGTCATAAAATATTTGAGAAGGAGGGGTTTTGAGGAAAATTAAATAACCTCCTTCCAAGAGAATAAAGAATTTGATGAAAACCAATCCAAAAAATTTGGAGTGTTACAACACCTACCCCCTTAGGAAAAATCTCGTCCCCGAGATTTCAGCTGATCCTCAAATAGGTGTGGGTACTCTGTCTGAAGGAAATCCTCTCTTTCCCATGTTGCTTCATCCTCGGTGTGATTGCTCCACTGAACCTTGAGAAACTTAATTGTCTTCTGACGGGTCCTCCTTTCAGACTCCTCCAATATTTTTATTGGACGTTCCCTATAAGTGAGGTCTGGTTGCACATCGATGCTTTCATGAGATACATGCTTCTCTGGGTTGCTTACACTCTTCCTCAACTGTGAGACGTGGAACACGTCATGGACGTCTGACAGCTCTTTGGGTAGGTCTAGCTGGTAGGTTATTGTGCCTCTCCGTGCAACCACACAGAAGGGTCCAATAAATCGTGGTGCTAGCTTTCCTTTGACTTTGAATCGTTGCACGCCCCTCATAGGAGATACACGTAGATACACATTTTCACCGAGTTCAAAGCTGACTTCACGATGTTTATGATTGTAATAACTCTTTTGTCGGCTCTGGGCTGTCTTGAGTCGGTCCCTGATTAGCCTAACCTTCGCCTCAGCTTCCTTGAGCATGTCTAGGCCGAAGATATGACTATCTCCTATTTCTGACCAATTTAATGGGGTACGGCATCTTCGCCCATATAAGGCTTCAAAAGGTGCCATTTGTATACTGGCTTGGTAACTGTTGTTGTATGCGAACTCGACATACGGCAAGCTTTCTTCCCAACTGGTTCCATAGGTGAGAACACATGCCCTCAGCATGTCTTCTAGAATTTGGTTTACACGTTCAGTTTGTCCTCCAGTCTGGGGCTGATATGCGGTACTGAATACTAGTTGAGTTCCCAGAGACGGCTGTAAATGATCCCAAAATTTAGAGACAAATTGAGTGCCTCTGTCAGATATTATAGTCTTCGGAACTCCATGCAGGCAAACTATACGGGAGAGGTAAAGTTTGGCAAGCTTCTGAGTGGTGTGGGTTGTCTTGACTGGGTTGAAATGTGCCACCTTAGTTAATCTATCTGTGATGACCCATATGGCATTATTTCCGTGCTGTGACCGAGGTAGTCCGACAATAAAATCCATTCCAATTTTGTCCCATTTCCACTCCGGTATCTTGTTTGGCTGTAATAGTCCTGCTGGTTTTTGGTGCTCGGCTTTAATTCGCTGACATGAATCACAACATGCAATGAATGTGGCTATATCCCTCTTCATACCGTGCCACCAAAAAATTTCCTGAATGTCCTTGTACATTTTGGTCCCTCCAGGGTGAATTGAATATGCAGCGGTGTGGCCTTCTGCTAGAATTTGCTGTTTGAGGTCTTTAATATTGGGTACGCAAAGCCTGTCTCTGAACCATAATATTCCCTTATCGTCTATGACGAACTCTGAGGCCTTGCCTAGACTCACATTTCTTTTTATGCCTTCGATGCTGGGGTGTCCATGTTGAGCCTTCTTAATCTATTCCATTAGGGTAGGTTGTATTTCCAAATTTGACACATTGCCTTCGGTGACCATCACCAAGTTGAGTTTGGCGAACTCCTGCTGAAATTCAGGTCTCAAGTTTTGTAGACTGTCGTTGTCCGAGCTAGGGTTTCGACTAAGAGCATCTGCCACAACATTCGCCTTTCCTGGATGGTAGTGAATGCCAACATCATAATCTTTCACTAATTCCAACCAGCGCCGTTGTCGTAAATTGAGTTCTGGTTGCGTGAAAATATATTTGAGGCTTTTATGGTCCGTATATATTTCACAACGATTTCCAAGCAAAAAGTGCCTCCACTCCTTGAGTGCATGAATGACTACTGCCAATTCTAAGTCGTGGGTAGGATAATTTTCTTCATGCTTTCGTAGTTGCCTGGAGGCATATGCGACCACCTTGCCTTCTTGCATTAATATGCATCCGAGGCCCTTTCGGGATGCGTCACAATATACTTCAAAACTTTTGTGTATGTCTGGTACAACCAATACTGGTGTTGTTGTTAATTTCCTTTTGAGTTCTTGGAAGCTTTTCTCACAAGCTTCAGTCCACACAAATTTCTTAACCTTCTTGAGTAACTGTGTCATTGGTTTTGCTATGGTGGAAAATCCTTCAATAAACCTTCGGTAATATCCAGCCATTTCTAGGAAACTCCGTACATCTGTTACGTTGGCCAGTGGTTTCCAGCCAAGTTTGACTTTTTCTGGGTCCACGGCAACACCTTCTTGTGTCAATACGTGGCCTAGAAAACCAACCTGTCTTAACCAAAATTCACATTTGCTGAATTTGGCGTATAGTTGATGTTTCCTTAATTCTCCCAGTACAATTCGGAGATGTTCAGCATGTTCTTCTGGCGTCTTAGAATATACCAGGATATCATCAATAAACACCACAACAAATTTGTCCATAAATTTCATAAACACTTTGTTCATGAGGTGGACAAAATAAGCGGGGGCATTTGTCAGTCCAAACGGCATTACTGTAAATTCATATAATCCGTATCTATAGGTGAATGTTGTCTTAGGGATATCTTCTGTCCGTACCTTTAATTGATGGTATCCCGACCTTAAATCAATTTTTGAGAAAACCTTGGCTTGTGCGAGCTGGTCAAATAAATCATTTAGTGGCATCGAATATTTGTTTTTGATGGTGACCATGTTGAGGGCTCGGTAGTCTATACATAATCTCAGTGTCCCATCCTTTTTCTTGGCAAATAATACCGATGAGCCCCAAGGTGAAGAACTGGCCCGTATAAATCCTTTGTCTAGCAATTCTTTTATTTGTTTCTTTAATTCTACCAACTCAGAGGGTACCATTCTGTATGGTTTCTTGTAAATGGGGGTGGTTCCAGGTGCTAGCTCAATAATGAACTCTATTTCCCGGTCTGGTGGCATGCCTGGTAGTTCTTCGGGAAATACGTCCGGGAACTCACACACTACTGGAACTTTGCTTAACTCTGAAGTGTCTACCTTGTTCAATCTTCGTTGCCGTGATACTGGTCTTTCTTCAGCTGCAAGTCTTATCGTCTTCCTGTGATGATGAGTAAGAATTACAGTCCGATTGAAGCAATCGATAAATCCTTTGTTGGTGGTTAACCAGTCCATTCCTAGGATAACATCCAGTCCCTTATTTTCCAGTACAATGAGGTTTGCCTAAAACTTTAGTCCTTCAATCTCAATGATCACACCTTGTCAGTAACTTTGAGTGATTTGCTTAATCCCGGGGGACTTGATGGTCATGGATTTTCCCAAGGGAAGCATCAAAAAAGCATGTTGCAAAGCAAAGTCCTTTGAAATGAACGAATGAGAAGCTCCAGAATCAAACAAAACCGTGGCAAGTATTGTGTTGACAGGGAATGTACCGAGTACGATATCCGGGGCATCCTGTGCTTCCTCCTTGGTCACATGGTTCAAGTGACCTTTCTTGTGGTTGTTATTGGGGTTGAAGTTGTTACGCTTGGGTGCTGAATTGTTTCCACTGTTGTTCGGCCTTGGGGCCGAGTTTCTTGGTTTTGGGCACTGTTTGGCATAGTGTCCCTCTTCTCCACAAGCGTAGCAAGTAACACCTGGGCGATATGTAAAATCCTTGTCCCTTGCATGAAATTTTTTGTTCGGGCGTGGGTCATTGGTCATGGATTTGTTCGCCCCATTTTTCTGAAAATCAGTCTTGTTCCGGTTGTTGCGAGTATGTGTAGTCTTGTCCCTTTTGCGCTTGCGAATATCCTCCAAGCTGGGGCGCTCATTTTCCAAGGTAATCGCTTTGTCCACAAGTGTTTTGAAATCCGGGAAGGTGTATATGACCAGCTGGCATTTAAGTGCTGGTGCCAGACCATCCAGGAATTTTTCCATCTTTTTATTTTCAGTCATACGCTCTTCGTTGGCATAACGAGATAATTGAGTAAACTGACTATTGTACTCAGTCACTGTCAGGCTTCTCTGCTTGAGGTCATCAAACTCCCTTTTCTTGATCTTCATAATGCTTCTAGGAATGTGTGCCCCACGAAAACCTTCTTTAAATTCTTCCCAGGTGATATTATTTTCATTGGGGTGCATGTGTAGAAAATTTTCCCACCATGATGCAGCTGCTCCAATGAGGTAGTGCGGTGCATAAAGTACCTTTTCACGGTCCGAACATTGTGCAATAATTAATTTCCTTTCAATGTCTCGAAGCCAATCATCAGCCTCAAGAGGTCTGTCAGTGTGAGAGAATGTTGGCGGACGTGTCTTCTGTAGTTCAGACAATTTTGAATGCTGCTGATATGGTTCACGGTGATTTCCCATATTGATAACATGGTTCATCATTTCTTGATGCTGCTGCTGGCTTTGCTCATAAAGGCGGCATACTTGAGAAAATGATGTTTCGCTGCCTTGCTGACTTGACTGCCCCTGCGTGAAATTGTTACTTGTCTGGGTACCATAATTTTCTTCCGGCGTACTTGGCATGGAACGAGTCCAGGGACGAGTCATTTTCCACTCTGGGGTATTTTTGCAGAACTCATGAGAAAAACTGAGTGGCAAAAATAAATAAATAGATTTTCAAATGCGGAAAATTTAAGAACTCCAAAGATTTTTCAAGAAAAATACTTGATTGCGCATGGAGAAGGACTGCTCAGTACATATCTTACACGCAAGTCGTAATTATACAATACATCACTCAGGATGCGCGTACACATTCTTGACATGTTATTTAGGCTAGTGCACTTCTCCGAGTTCCTACATGATGCGCACATAAACTACTTCTCACCAACCTATTATACATATAAACATATCATACAAGCGGACACATCGCGCGGCGGCTAGGCGTACTTAGTCGGAGATGGTGAAGACTTCCCTCGGCCTGCCGAGGGTAAGACCCAGTGGTGATGGAGACTCAACCTCCTCCTCACTAATATGTTCCAGGCGTGAAATACTGGGTTGAGGAGTTGATGCAGGCGCGGCAGGTGGTGTAGCTCTGATTGGAGTAGGAGCAATGACTTGGTCAAACTCCTCAGTGGTAGGCAGGCGGCGAGCGGTGGCTAAGATGGCAGGTGCATAGGATGCTGAGGACGAGGCATAAGTCAGTGGTGGTGCTGTATGGAGGAGCTCCCTCCTGTTGGCGGAACCGCTCTGAACTAAGTCCATACGAGCAGCCACCAAGTCGTCCACAAGGTTATCAAAAGCTGCCTCAAGAGCCTTGAGGTACTCAACCAACATTTCGATAGCCTCATATCGCTCTCCCCTTGCGCAAGCAAACGCATAGTGACATGTGTAAGGCACGTGGCATGGAAGGTAGCGGTAGCGACGAGTCTTCATCGAAGGAAGAGCATCCCGGAGACGAGCTATCGCCTTACGGGCAGCCATCTGCATGGCAGGCCTCTCCGTAGGCATGGCCCTGCCCACAAATCGGAAGCGGCGTGACTCAGAACGCCCTCCCTTGAATTGCACCGCGGCCTGGTGGATCGACACGTTGTCGCTGATCTTGTGTCGGTAGAGTGTGAACTCTGGATGAGTCGATGGCCCGATCGCGACCTTGGTGATGGAGACGAGAAGCTTGATAAACCCCTCAGGTATATTGGCGAACACCTATGACTCACAGTCGCTGCCGGCCATCTACAAAAGTAGACAAAAATTCTGAATAGTCAAATCATAAATTTATGATGACCAACAGAAAATTGCTACAAATGTAAAATGCTGAAATAGCACTCAATACGCTAATAACCGATTAGCGATCGCACCTAGTGGCTTCCTACAGTCGGCCTGGCTCTGATACCAAGGTTGTCAGGACCGGTTTTCCAATAAAATAGTTACGGAGAAACCAACCTTTTTATCGGACCAGTGTAGAAGAATCCTTCTTACTAGTAGACAAATCCTTGATACAGAATTCCCGAGTACTAAATATTATACAAGGTTGAGCTGAGGCTGCTCAACAATTTATTACAAGCACGCCGATATTATACATAAAGGCGGATATGACACAGGGGTATGGTGGCATAACTACTGACTCATAATAAAAGTGGTGGTGGATATGTCACAGTGTAGTGGGTGACACGACTCAAATATCTTACAGCTCATCGAGCGTCGGAGTGAGACTCGATGAATTTATTTGGGTAGCGGAAGCGTATATAATACAAGTGACCAACTCTAGGATCGCAAGAGACTGACTGGGACTCCTCTAGGCGTCGGACTCGCTATCGAACTCTTTATCCATGAGATCGTCTTCGTCAACATCTGGCCAAATCAACAAGCCAAGTAAGTACTTTGAATGTACTCACAAGACAGTTCGGACATAAGATATAGACAGTTCGGACATAAGATATAACAAATGTAAACATGATGCATATGAGCAGACTAGTGATGTGCACTCAGATAATAAATTCGTACTGCATGCTAAATAAAAAGGAAGTCGGGCGGTAGTCCTCCCGAAATCCCAAAGAAATAAATGAAGACCGATCAGGTGTCTGAAGCGACGCCTCGAAGGGTAAAATGAATAAATATGCCACAGTCGGGCGTCTGGGCGACACCACATAAAGGGCCTATATTGAAAGTAAATAACAACAATGCCACAGTCGGACGTCTGGGCGACATCACATAAAGGGCTTATATCAAAAGTAAATAACAATAATGCCACAGTCGGACGTCTGAGCGACATCACATAAAGGGCTTATATCAAAAGTAAATAACAATAATGCCACAGTCGGACGTCTGTGCGACATCACATAAAGGGCTTATATCAAAAGTAAATGACAATAATACCACAGTCGGACGTCTGAGCGACATCACATAAAGGGCTTATATCATAAGTAAATAACAATAATGCCACAGTCGGACGTCTGAGCGACATCACATAAAAAGGCTTGTATCATAAGTAAGTAACAATAATGCCACGGTCGGGCGTCTGAGCGACATCACATAAAGGGCTTATATAATCATTCGAAACCATGTAGCTCGTGAAAGTAAATCATCTCAAGGAAATACTCAGTACAGAATAAACTGGTTAACCCATCCACCGGGATAACATTCGGCCGGTTTACCACTCTTAGCGCTATATTTAATCACCAGAGACTGTCACTGAGACTGACACAGAGACTGACGCTTGGCCATAGACATGGCTACTCGAATGGTTTTAACTCTGCAGACTTTGTACTCTTTAACCACAGCCAACGGATTTCAGTAGTCACAAAGGACTAGTTCCATTTACGGTATTTTGGCAGAAAACACAACTAACCAGTACACACGCATTCCACATCCCGCTGCCAGGAATCACCCTAGGCAACGTTCACGAAAAACTTTAAGACGGGGAGGCTACAACCTCGAATAGCATGGGATCAAATTTATATCGCGCGCTCTAAGGGGTGCCCCCGTCTCGGCCCCAACCGGAAACACCCATGCCCCCTGACCGGATGACGGGCTTTAATCCAGGACCATGGAACCCTCATCCCGGCCCCTCTATTTGGTGTGTACAAGGAAAGAGGTTTGCAACTGACCAGACTGTATTCTTTGGAGAAGACATGTGGCAGCACAACAAAAAGAGGACGAACGGGAACATGACTTGATCCACGTTAACACTGGAGTTAAACGGTTGACTGGCATGCTTCAACAATGCCAGCTTACAACCTATCATGTCACCACATGATCAGGTTGGCTCACCATCAACTTTCGAAGCTCACACATAGCTTGTCTTGCATGTAATATCACACCCACAAAATGCTTATATAAACATGCCATGAGAAAACTACTCAAGCAAACATGCAAAGCACTCATCACATCAAAGGTTCAAACATGCTTGCCTGGTTCGGAGTAGCCGGAGTCTAGCTCGGAGAAGTTTGCGGCTCTGTCACCTCCTCCGGTATCTACAAATAAAATAAATCAGATACTAACATAAATACCGTGCACACATAAAAATTGTTCCAAATATTTTTCAAATAAATATGATAAAAAACTAGACAGAAAAATAAAGATGACAGAAAAAGAATCAACTCAAAATCATCTTTTGTTAAAAAGTTATTAAGGTTTTAGTTCAGGGACTTATCTGTAATGAAACAAAAAGTTTCCAAGGATTTGTTTATAAAAACAGAAAACGTTTCAGTAAGAAATACGCCAACTCAAAAGGGAAAATGTACTTTGCCCGAAGGTGTTTTACAGGAAAATGGTTCGAATAGAAAAGAGAGGCCGACGAGGGGGTCCCACCCGTCAGGTTTGAATATTTGAACAGGAAAAACAGAGTAAGCCGGCGCCCGAGGACCGCGGTGGTCGCCGGCGCCAATCTACGGCAAGGTAGGGGGAGGGGATGGTACCTACGGACTCACGATGCTCTTTCGCGTCTGTGGGTGGTGGAGTTGGACGTCGGCGAGTACCACGTCGACGGCGGCCTTCACTCCGGCGGACGGTGGTTCGGGCGGTGGTGGATCTCGCCGGGGAGGGCTACAGAGGCCAAATTGAAGCACGGGTTAGGTATTTACGTGCACTAGGAGGCTACTGGCACGACTAGGGAGGCAGAGGTGCTCTCACCAGAGAGAGACTTGCCGGAGCCCGAACCGGATCGGGGCGGCCTGAGCTGGGGAAGAAGGACTCCTCGAGGCCCTTCTAGTGGCTGGGCGTGGTCTGGTGAGGTGGAGGAGAGGCGCAGGGTCGAAGGCGAGCTCGGGGCCGCTATTTATAGCTGGCCCGAGGCGGTTGCCGCAAACGGGATAATTCCGGCGCGTGATTACGGCGAGGCCGTGGCCGAACAGGCGGCTTAAGTGATTGGGCATCGACGTGAGGGTCCACTGGTTCCATCCAAAGGCTAAGCTTGGCAAGACTTGGGCAATAGTTCACGTTCTCCACGGAATGGCTGCGCGGGCACGTCGGCGGTAGAGAGCGCGCTCTACGCCTCTCAGGCCATGGCGACGGTGCTGCAGCGTGCACAGGGGAGGGGACGGCCACGCGGAGCCCTCTGGTGGTTTGGGCGGTGCCGAACGGTGCCGTTCTGCAGGGCTGGCCCCTGTTGGCCACCACAGGTGGCTCTGCAACCGTGGAGGATGCTGGCGCAGGCGGGGCATGTTGCCACCGACGCTCGCAAACGGCCAAGCAACCATGCGGCGCATGGGATAAGGGAGGGGAGCAGTGAGCAAGACGCCAACGCAGGCACTGACGAGATTGGCACAGCTGACTGAAGAAAACGACACTGTCGACTGAACCTAACACTGCACTCTGAATTTTTACTGAATTTGAACAGCAACAGTGCATGCCAACTGTTCGATGAAATGATTCAGGTACTTGGAAAAAATTCTTGAGCTGATCTTTGGTGAGGTGGTCTCTTGATTCATCTAGAGGCTGCCTGAATTTCCACAGATTTTTAGGAAGAGAAAAAGTATGAATTTCACCAAAAATGGCAAATCTGGTCCAAATTTGCAGCAAGCAAATTTTGAAAGATTTGAACTATGAACCAGCAGATCTTGATGGATCTAGATTGAGGGTACTAAGGACTAGTCAGGGGAGTTTGTTTGGAATCAAAACTCAAAGGGAAACCAGTAGTTCCTTTGTAAATCACTAAGGTCCAAAATAAAGGACAGAAAATGTTTTGAGGGAAAAATAAATAGAAATAAAATCTAAAGGAGGTTGAAACCTGCTGGAAATTGATGTTAGACTTGACCCGAGGTAGGGAGGTGGGTTTTGGAAGAAAGTCTCCAACATAGGTCATGGCAAAAGAGAAGTTCTTTTTTTGAATGGGAAAGGATAAGCCCATAGTTTTATAGGAATGCTTTTTAGTAAAAAGAAAATGTCAGAAACCTTTTAAAATTGTTTGTGTTGAGCCAACACAAGGTGAAAACTCTCAAGACCAAAGATTAAGGTTGAGAAGGACACAAAAATCTTTTGTCATAAAAGATTTGAGAAGGAGGGGTTTTAAGGAAAATTTAAATATCCTCCTTCCAAGAGAATAAAGAATTTGATGAAAACCAATCCAAAATTTTTGGAGTGTTACACGTAGCCACACTCGATTCAACTAAAGTTGGAGAAACTAACACCCGCCAGCCACTTGTGTGCGAAGCACGTCGGTAGAACTAGTCTCGCGTAAGCATACGCGTAATGTCGATTTGGGCCGCTTCATCCAACAATACCGCCGAACCAAAGTATGACATGCTGGTAAGCAGTATGACTAGTATCATCCATAACTCACTTGTGTTCTACTCGTGCATATCATCTACGCATAGACCTGGCTCATGATGCCACTGTTGGGGAACGTAGTATTTCAAAAAAATTCCTACGATCACGCAAGATCTATCTACTAGATGCATATCAATGAGAGGGGAGAGTGTGTCTGCGTACCCTCGTAGATCGAAAGCGGAAGCGTCTAGTGATGCGGTTGATGTAGTCGAATGTCTTCACGATCCAACCGATAAAGCATCGAACGTACGGCACCTCCGCATTCAGCACACATTCAGCTCGATGACGTCCCACGAGCTCTTGATCCAGTTGAGCTTCACGGGAGAGTTTTGTCAGCACGATGGCGTGGTGACGGAGATGATGAAACTACCGGCGCAGGGCTTCGCCTAAGCACTGCAACGGTACGACCGAGGTGTGTTTCGGTGGAGGGGGGCACCGCACACGGCTAAAAGATCAATGATCAACTTGTGTGTGTATGGGGTGCCCCCCACCCCCGTATATAAAGGAGTGGAGGAGGGGGAGGGCCGACCCTCTCTATGGCGCGCCCTAGGGGAGTCCTACTCCCACCGGGAGTAGGATTCCCCCTTTTCTAGTAGAACTAGGAGCCCTTCCAAGTAGTAGGAGTAGGAGAGAAGGAAAGGGAAAAGAGAAGAGTGATAACCCACAAGTGTAGGGGATCAGTTGTAGCCTCTTTCGATAAGTAAGAGTGTCGAACCCAACGAGGAGCTAAAGGCAGAACAAATATTCCCTCAAGTTCTATCGACCACCGATACAACTCTTAGCATGCTTGACGTTTACTTTACCTAGAACAAGTATGAAACTAGAAGTAGTTTGTAGTTTTTGTTGGATAGGTTTGCAAGAATATAAAGAGCACGAAAATAAAACTAGGGGCTGTTAAGATAAAGATAAAGAAACAATAAAGTTGGTAATAGCGAGTGTGGAAAAGTGGTGGTAGGAGTTGCGAAATTGTCCCTAAGCAATTGACTACGTTACTAGACCGATAGCAAGTTTTATGTGGGAGAGGCCACTGCTAGCATGGCATCCCTTACTTGGAATTCTATGCACTTATGATTGGAACTATTAGCAAGCATCCGCAACTACTAACGTTCATTAAGGTAAAACCCAACCATAGCATTAAGATATATTGGTCCCCCTTCAATCCCGTATGCATCAATTTCTACGCTAGGTTGAAGTTTCTATCACTCTTGCCCTCCAATATGTAGTCCTATCAACATACAACTAACCCTATGGTGTGATCCACGCGCGCGCTCATATGATGGGCACCAAAGGACAGCAACATAACCACAAGCAAATTAAATCAATCATAGCAATTCACCAATCACCGATAGGACAACGATAATCTACTCGGACATCATAGGATGGCAACACATCATTGAATAATAATATGAAGCATAAAGCAGCATGTTCAAGCAGAGGGTACAGCGGGTTGCGGGAGAGTGGACCGTTGTAGATAGATGGGGGAAGGTGATGGAGATGTTGGTGAAGATGACTGAGGTGTTGGTGTAGATCGCCGTCACACGATGATGGCCCCGGTGGCACTCCGGTGCCACCGGAAGCGAGGGGGAGAGAGTCCCCCTCCTTCTTCTTCTTCCTTGACCTTCTCCCTAGGTGGGAGAAGGGTTTCCCCACTGGTCCATGGCCTCCATGATGGCGGAGGGGCGAGAGCCCCTCCGAGATTGGATATGTCTCTCTGTCTCTCTCTGTTTCTGCGTTCCCAGATTCTGCCCCTTCACCGTTTCTTATATTCCCGGAGATCCGTAACTCCGATTGGGCTGATTTTTTGACATGATTTTTATCCGGGTATTAGATTTCTTGCGGCGAAAGAAGGGCATCAACCGCCTTACGGTGTGGCCTCGAGGACCCAGGGAGCGCCCCCCACCCTTGAGGCCCACTCGGGCATCGTCTCGTGTTAGTTTCGCTTCCCAAAATTCACATATATTCCATAAAAAATCTCCGTCCATTTTTATTCCGTTTGGACTCTGTTTGATATGGATATTCTGCGAAACAAAAAACATGCAACAAACAAGAACTAGCACTGGGCACTGGATCAATATGTTAGTCCCAAAAAATAGTATAAAAAGTTGCCAAAAGTATATGAAAGTTGTAGAATATTGGCATGGAACAATCAAAAATTATAGATACGACGGAGACGTATCAGCATCCCCAGGCTTAATTCCTGCTCGTCCTCGAGTAGGTAAATGATAAAAAAGATAATTTTTGATGTGGAATGCTACCTAGCATAATCTTGATCATGTAATCTAATCATGGCATGAATATTAAGACACGAGTGATTTAAAGCAATAGTCTATCATTTGACATTAAGACAATAATACTTCAAGCATACTAATAAAGGAATCGTGTCTTTTCAAAATAACATGCCAAAGAAAGTTATCCCTACAAAATCATATGGTCTGGCTATGCTCCATCTTCACCACACAACGTATTTAAATCATGCACAACCCCGGTTTTAGCCAAGCAATTGTTTCATACTTTAGTATTCTCAAACCTTTTCAACTTTCATGCAATACATGAGCATGAGCCATGGACATAGCACTATGGTTGGAATAGAAGGTGGTGATAGACAAAAAGGAGGGAGAAAGTCTCACATCAACTAGGCAAATCAATGGACTATGGGGATGTCCATCAATCGATATCAATGTGAGTGAGTAGGGATTGCCATGTAACGGATGCACTAGAGCTATAAGTGTATAAAAGCTCAAAAGAAAACTAGAGGGTGTGCATCAACTTGCTTGCTCATGAAGACCTAGGGCATTTGAGGAAACCCATCATTGGAATATACAAGCCAAGTTCTATAACGAAAAATTCCCACTAGTATATGAAAGTGACAACATAGGAGACTCTCTATCATGAAGAACATGGTGCTATGATGAAGCACAAGTGTGGAAAAAGATAGTAGCATTGTACCCTTTTTTTCTTTTTTTTTCTTTTTTTTTCTTTTTTTGGGCCTTCCTTTTTTGGCCTTTCTCTTTTTATTTATTTGGCCTTTTTTCTTTTGGCCTTTTTTTTCTTTTTTTTTTCAAGGGACAATGCTCTAATAATGATGATCATCACACTTCTATTTACTTACAACTCGATATTACAACTCGATACTAGAACAAAAATATGACTCTATATGAATGCCTCCGGCAGTGTACCGGGATGTGCAATGATCTAGCGTAGCAATGACATCAAAAAACGGACAAGCCATGGAAACATCATGCTAGCTATCTTGCGATCATGCAAGGCAATATGAAAATGATGGTGCGTGTCATAATAAACGGAACGGTGGAGTTACATGGCAATATATCTCGGAATGGCTATGGAAATGCCATAATAGGTAGGTATGGTGGCTGTTTTGAGGAAGGTATATGGTGGGTGTATGGTACCGGCGAAAGTTGCGCAGTACAAGAGAGGCTAGCAATGGTGGAAGGGTGAGAGTGCGTATAATCCATGGACTCAACATTAGTCATAAAGAACTCACATACTTATTGCAAAAATTTATTAGCCATCGAAACCAAGTACTACACGCATGCTCCTAGGGGGGAGGTTGGTAGGAGTTAACCATCGCGCACCCCCGACCTCCACACAAAGGATGACACTCAATAAATAAATCATGCTCCAACTTCGTCACATAACGGTTCACCATACGTGCATGCTACGGGAATCACAAACCTCAACACAAGTATTTCTACAATCCACAACTACCCACTAGCATGAATCTAATTTCACCATCTTTATATCGCAAAACTATTGCAAGGAATCAAACATATCATATTCAGCGATCTACAAGTTTATGTAGGATTTTATGACTAACCATGTGAATGACCAATTCCTGTCAACTCTCTAAATAGATATAAGTGCAGCAAGAGAGTTTTAATTCTTTCTACAAAAGTTATGCCACCGCTCTAACAATTATAAGTGAAGCAAAAGAGCATTCTACAAATGGCGGTTTTCTATGTGAAGAGAAACAGGCAATCCAAACTTCAAAATATATAAGTGAAGCACATGAAGTATTCTATAAAGCCATACTCAAAAGATATAAGTGAAGTGCAAAGATCGTTCTATAAATCAACCAAGGACTATCTCATACCAGCATGGTGCATTTATTAAAAGAAAAAGAAAAAGCACACGATGCTCCAAGAGTTTACGCATATCACATGAATGAAACGAATCCGAACACATACCGATACTTGTTGAAGAAAGAGGGGATGCCTTACGGGGCATCCCCAAGCTTAGACGCTTGAGTCTCCTTGAATATTTACTTGGGGTGCCTTGGGCATCCCCAAGCTTGAGCTCTTGCCTCTCCTTCTTCTCCTCACATCGAGACCTCCTCGATCTTCGAACACTTCATCCACACAAAACTTCAACAGAAAACTCGGTAAGATCCGTTAGTATAATAAAGCAAATCACTACTCTAAGTACTATTGAAAACCAATTCATATTTTGTTTTTTCATTGTATCTACTGTAATATAACTTTTCCATGGCTTAATCCACTGATAGAAATTGATTGTTTCATCAAAACAAGCAAACTATGCATTAAAAACAGAATCTGTCTAAAACAGAACAGTCTGTAATAATCTGAACACTCACCATAGTTCTGGTACTTGAAAAATTCTGTCAAAATTAGGAAAAATAAAAAATTTGTATAGAAAGACAGTGCAAAAAGTTTCAGAACCATTTGACGTTCCAGCAAAAAATGAAACATCGCGCACTACAGCCAAAATTTCTGTCCTGCACCGCACAAACCAACAAGCATTGTAAACATCCTAAAGGCAAACCTTGGCACATTATTTTTATAATACAATAGAATTGTACAAGGGGATAATTATTTTTGACGAAAAGTTTCTGTAATTCAAGATTTGCAAAGTTTCCATGGGCATGAACAAAGTTCAAGGAGCTCCCCCATTTCAACGGTGCTCGTCCTTCTTACTTTCACTTTTCTTTTTGAAAAGGTTTTAGGTTCCCCTCTTTATTTTTTTGTTTTTAAACTTTATAAAAGCACACAACAAAAATAAATGACTCTCCAAAAATTCCGGGTTGTCTCCCTCGCAACGCTTTCTTTAAAGCCATTAAGCTAGGCATATAGTGCTCAAGTAATGGATCCACCCGGATCCCAAGGTATATCAAAGCCAATTTTAATTAGCAATGATTTGACATTTAGTAGTGAGCACAAAGTGATATGTGGCATGAAACAACGAAGTCTAACTCTCTTCCTATGCATAGGCATGTCACACAAGAACAATTCATGCACATCAATTAAAGGCCAATGCATAGTATAAGCAGTTTCTTGCAATTTTATCATGTTGGAAACATAGAGAGGCGGAGATGTAGTTCCTCTCTCATAATAATTGCAAGTAGGAGCAGCAAGCACATGCATACTATATTCATCAAAATCATCATGTGTAACGGAAAAAGGCAACCCATCAATATAATCCTTAATAAGTGCAAACTTCTCCGATATAGTGTAGTTTGGAGAACTCAAAAAGATAGTAGGACTATCATGTGTGGGTGTAATAGCAACTATCTCATGTTTAACATAAGGAACTATAGCAAGTTCATCGCCATAAGCATAATTCATATTGGCATCTTGGTCGCAAGCATAGCAAGCATCATGAAAAAGGGATATTTCAAAAGAATCAACGGGATCATAGCAATCATCATAGCATTCATCCTTCGGTAAGCACGAAGGTAAATTAAACAATGTATGAGATAAAGAGTTACTCTCATTAGAAGGTGGGCATGGGTGATCAATCCGCTCTTCCTCCTTTTGTTCTTCGCTCTCCTCCTCATCTTTTTCATCCAGTGAGCTCACAATGTCATTAATTTCTTCTTCCATAGACTCCTGAAAAATATTAGTCTCTTCTTGGACAGCAGAGGAGTCCTCAATATATGGTTTAACATAGCCATTAGAAGCATAATTATCATAACAATATTTAAATATGGCAAAATTTTCAGATTTGTAAAGAGTAGCATCATACTTTTCAATCAAAGAAGCAATTTCATAAGCACCCTTAAAATCAACAAATTCTTCAATATGTTGAACATCATAGTAACTATAAACACCCTTAGCATACGAAGATACGATTCCATTATCACTAAACTCACATTGGTAGGGAAGGTGTTTCTTAGGGTCTTCGGAACAACAAGTAAAATCATAAATTTCACATAAATTCCAAGCATAGCATTGCAAACGATGAATTTGATCTAGTAAAAGTTTCCCTTTTTCAGATATGCGGTGTCGCACATAACAAGCATGCTCATCTAAAGATTTTCCCTCAACTAAGCTAGTTGGGGTTTCAGCCCGAGCACATAGGGATCGAAGATGATCCAAGTAATAAGCTTCAGGAGTGTGATAGATTTTCAATGGTTCTTCAACCATTGGTTCAGCAGGTACCACTAATTTTTTTGGTATTTTGCGTTTCCTACCCATAACTAAAGATAGAGAACAACTTAGAACAACAAATAAAATCTACTTAGTGATAAAGTAAACAAGCACACACGAGAATATTCAACCCACGCTATTGCTCCCAGGCAACGGCGCCAGAAAAAGGTCTTGATAACCCACAAGTGTAGGGGATCAGTTGTAGCCTCTTTCGATAAGTAAGAGTGTCAAACCCAACGAGGAGCTAAAGGCAGAACAAATATTCCCTCAAGTTCTATCGACCACCGATACAACTCTAGGCACGCTTGACGTTTACTTTACCTAGAACAAGTATGAAACTAGAAGTAGTTTGTAGTTTTTGTTGGATAGGTTTGCAAGAATATAAAGAGCACGAAAATAAAACTAGGGGATGTTAAGATAAAGATAAAGAAACAATAAAGTTGGTAATAGCGAGTGTGGAAAAGTGGTGGTAGGAGTTGCGAAATTGCCCCCGAGCAATTGACTACGTTACTAGACCGATAGCAAGTTTTATGTGGGAGAGGCCACTGCTAGCATGTCATCCCTTACTTGGAATTCTATGCACTTATGATTGGAACTATTAGCAAGCATCTGCAACTACTAACATTCATGAAGGTAAAACCCAACCATAGCATTAAGATATATTGGTCCCCCTTCAATCCCGTATGCATCAATTTCTATGCTAGGTTGAAGTTTCTGTTACTCTTGCCCTCCAATATGTAGTCCTATCAACATACAACTAACCCTATGGTGTGATCCACGCGTGTGCTCATATGATGGGCACCAAAGGACAGCAACATAACCACAAGTAAAATAAATCAATCATAGCAATTCACCAATCGCCGATAAGACAACGATAATCTACTCAGACATCATAGGATGGCAACACATCATTGGATAATAATATGAAGCATAAAGCACCATGTTCAAGTAGAGGGTACAGCGGGTTGCGGGAGAGTGGACCGCTGTAGATAGATGGGGGAAGGTGATGGAGATGTTGGTGAAGATGACGGAGGTGTTGGTGTAGATCGCCGTCACACGATGATGGCCCCGGTGGCACTCCGGTGCCACCGGAAGCGAGGGGGAGAGAGCCCCCCTCCTTCTTCTTCTTTCTTGACCTTCTCCCTAGGTGGGAGAAGGGTTTACCCTCTGGTCCATGGCCTTCATGGTGGCGGAGGGGTGAGAGCCCCTCCGAGATTGGATCTGTCTCTCTGTCTCTCTCTGTTTCTGCGTTCCCAGATTCTGTCCCTTCACCGTTTCTTATATTCCCGGAGATCCGTAACTCCGATTGGGGTGATTTTTGACACGTTTTTTATCCGGATATTAGCTTTCTTGCGGCGAAAGAAGGGCATCAACCGCCTTACGGTGTGGCCTCGAGGGCCCAGGGCGCGCCCTGGGCAGGGGGCGCGCCCCCCACCCTCGAGGCCCACTCGCGCATCGTCTCGTGTTAGTTTCGCTTCCCAAAATTCACATATATTCCAAAAAAAATCTCCGTCCGTTTGGACTCCGTTTGATATGGATATTCTGCGAAACAAAAAACATGCAACAAACAGGAACTGGCACAGGGCACTAGATCAATATGTTAGTCCCAAAAAATAGTATAAAAAGTTGCCAAAAGTATATGAAAGTTGTAGAATATTGGCATGGAACAATAAAAAATTATAGATACGACGGAGACATATCAAAGATAAGGAAGGAGGGGGCGCAGCCCCTTCCCCTAGTCCAATTCGTACTAAGCATTGGAGGGGGCGCAGCCTCCTCTCTCTCTTTCCCCTAAAGCCCAATAAGGCCCATATACTCCCCGGCGAATTCCCGTAACTCTCCGGTACTCCGAAAAATACCCGAATCACTCGGAACCTTTCTGATGTCCGAATATAGTCCTCCAATATATCGATCTTTACGTCTCGACCATTTCATCCGGGACTCATCCGGGACTCCGAACTACCTTCGGTACATCAAAACTCATAAACTCATAATACCGATCGTCATCAAACGTTAAGCGTGCGGACCCTATGGGTTCGAGAACTATGTAGACATGACCGAGACACATCTTCGGTCAATAACCAATAGCGGAACCTGGATGCTCATATTGGTTCCTACATATTCTACGAAGATCTTTATCGGTGAAACCGCATAACAACATACGTTGTTCCCTTTGTCATCGGTATGTTACTTGCCCGAGATTCGATCGTCGGTATCTCAATACCTAGTTCAATCTCATTACCGGCAAGTCACTTTACTCGTTCCGTAATACATCATCTTGTGACTAACTCATTAGTCATTTGCTTGCAAGGCTTATTATGATGTGCATTACCGAGAGGGCCCAGAGATACCTCTCCGACACTCAGAGTGACAAATCCTATTCTTGATCTATGCCAACACCATGAACACTTTCGGAGACACCTGTAGAGCATCTTTATAATCACCCAGTTACGTTATGACGTTTGATAGCACACAAGGTGTTCCTCCGGTATTCGGGAGTTGCATAATCTCATAGTCATAGGAACATGTATAAGTCATGAAGAAAGCAATAGCAGTAAAACTAAACGATCATAGTGCTAAGCTAACGGATGGGTCTTGTCCATCACATCATTCTCCTAATGATGTGATCTCGTTGATCAAATGACAACTCATGTCTATGGCTAGGAAACATAACCATCTTTGATCAATGAGCTAGTCTAGTAGAGGCATACTGGGACACTCTGTTTTGCCTATGTATTCGCACATGTACTAAGTTTCCGGTTAATACAATTATACGATGAATAATAAACATTTATCATTATATAAGGAAATAAATAATAACTTTATTATTGCCTCTAGGGCGTATTTCCTTTAGTTGGGAGCTTCACCTCGACCGACACCATGTGCACCGTCCATACCACCTTCAAGGCCCCAGATCTGACCACCCAGATCTAATGACCATCCGCAATGGCACTGCCATCGTTGGAGCCTTGACACACCGGCCACTGCCTGCGTGTGCCACGTTGGAGCGTGGGAGGAGGGTTGCCACCCCACCTCGCCAAACCATGAGATCCGCCGAGAGGAATCCCGCGCACTCGTACCATCCCTAATATGATCCAATCAGGGGCCAAAGTCACCAAATCGTCGGTGTAGATCTTCCTTGGACACGGACACTTCCAAACCATGTCATCGCGAGAGGGCTAGGCTTCACCGACCACCACCTTCCACGATCACCGTCCTAGGTCGCCACCTGTAACACCCCATATGTGATACTTTCCTATAATGGCAATAAAGAAATTCTCATTTTGATCCTTGTCCTTATCCTTGGGGGTTCTTGTCATTTGAGCTAATTTTATTTTTCTTTGCATTGTCATTTCATTTTTATTTTGCATCCTTGCATTTCTTCATCATCATGGCATCTTAGTTTACTTCTTGTTGATGTGTATGTGTGAGGCACCTTGTTGATGTATGTGAGTGTGGTGCCTAACCATGTCCTTGCAACCCTAGACCCCTCCTTGTTTTCCCCTCTTCCGTCTTCCTTCTCTTCCCTTCTTTATTTATTTTTGCAAGTCACCTAGCCTAGTCCTTTAATGTTCTTTCTTTTCCTAAAAACGTTGCACCATGTCTACACCCTCTCTGCCAAATTTCAGCCTTTTTGGAATTGATTTGGTTGGGTTCAAAAATGACAAGAGTTTGAAGCATATTCAAACTCCTTTTATTTTTCTGCCTCTAAAAAAGTCCAAGCCAATTTTATTAAATAGGGCATAAATCAAGGAGCATGGGGATATTTTCTTTACCTCCTAACTCTTTTCCTTTGAGCATGTACTTTTCTTTTCATTTCTGTTTGAGGAAAAATAGAAAAGAAAAGAATCAGCAGAAACAGCAGTGGCCTGGCCTCCTCTTCCTCCTCCCCCAGGCCCAGTCCTTCTCCACAGAGCCCCTCGGCCCACTTCTCTCTCCTGCAGCGGCCCAGCCAGCGCGTAGTCGCGCCGTTCACTGTTTTCCCCCGCGGCCCCACATGTCAGCCTCACACCCCCCGCGTCGCCGTCTACCTCTGTCACGCGTTGCTGAAGCCGAGCGCGCACTCGCCGTCGCGCCGTGATCACGGACGTCGAGGCCTCGCGATCAGAGCCCCCCTTTTAAACCCGCAGCTTATCCACCCCTCTCCCTAGGGTTCCTCTTACCTCCTCCCGCTGTCTGGAGAGCCAAGACCCACCAGATCCGCTGCTCCAAAGCCGACCCGCACGCATCTAGGAGCGCCAGCTCGTCGCCGGCGTGCCTCCCATCGACCTCGTCCTCGCCAACCTTGTCAAGCCGCTTCCCCGTCGTCGACTACGTCGGAGCCGATCGCCTCGCAGTCGTCGTCTTCTTCCTCTTCTTCCACTCCGGCGGCCGTAGCTGTTCGAGCCTCGCTGTCGTCGACTCCGACCTCCTCCGAGCCAGCCGAACACCTCGCTGTGTTCGTGGTGAGCGTCTCCACCTCCTCGTGCCCTTTTCAACCTCCTTAGCACCGTCTAGCACCTAGTTCGTCGTGAGCCTGGGTTGTCGCCGTCGGGCCTCATCTCCGGCGAGTGCCCCGACCATCATAGGTCGTCCCTTGTTGCCCGTTCGCTTCAGCGTGTCGCGTAGAAGCTGCCAGAGCAGTCGCCGCTCCGCCTAGGCCGTTGCATCGTCCGTCGTTGTCCGCCGCTGCCGTTCTGACATGTGCTCGCCGCCGGCGTTGTAGTGGCTGCTAGGTGCCGCAAGTGCTTCGAGTGGGTGCGGAACTCCACCAGGAGCGCACCGCACCTCTCCACCGTCCCTTTAGGTCGTCGGAGCAGCTCCGACGAGCTACTCCGACGGGCTCTGTTTCCACCCTGCTTCTGCTTCTTCAGTTATCTCTTAAGGCAGTGCTCCCCTTATCTGTCAGATACACGCTTGTAGCCCAGTGGTGTGTCTCTTCGTCAGTTAAGCTAACAGCGCGGGTTTGAATCCGTGCTGGGGCAGTGGGTTTTCGACCCCCCCCCCTTTTGTTTTCGCGAGAGGCTGACAGGCAGGCCCCACCTGCCAGCCACTCAGCCACCTCCAGCCCACTCGCGCACCCACTCGTGCCACCTCAGCGCCTGGTCCCACTCGTCAGGGACTCTGGCTCGTATAGGCTTGGGTCAACTTTGACCTTTGCGCCTGTTTTTCTTTTGTGTTTTGTTTTTATTTTTATTTTTCTGCCTTTTTCTTTGTTTAATTAATATCTGTTGATATATGCCTCTGATGGAAATAAGTTGTATATGAAAAATGCTTAGTTTTTCATGTAGATTATGAATATGCAGTTTGTTGCCATGTTTAAAACATTTAAAATGTTGTTTGAGTTATTCTTGGTTTAAAAATGCTTAAACTTGGAAAAATCATAACTAAATATCTACAACTCCAAATTTAACAAACTCTATATGCATTTGGGGTGGAAAATGTGTAGAATGTTATGGTGTTGTTGTTTTGCATGTTTAACAACTTTATATCAGAAGTTTTTCAGATCTGTCCCAAATGCATTTAATTAATTATGGGAGTTTCTGGAAAATGTTGTTTCTTATTTCCAGCCCATTTAAATGTGCTAGCATGTTGCTGTAATCTTAGTTGCACCCTTGCCATGTTAACCAACCCCTTTAAACTTGTTGGGGGCTTGTTTGAATAATCTACATAAACTTGTTAGTTTTTCCTTTGCTTGTTTCTTTCATGTGAAAGATCTTGTTTGCAATGAGGCTATTGCACTCTTGTGTCCCTAGGCCATGCATCATGTCTTTCCATGTCCCTAGGCATCATGTTCATGGATCATGTGTTTGAGCATTGCATTATGATTGATTGTGTTCTGGTGTTGCATTGTTGTGTTTGGTTAGAGCCCGGTGACGATTCGGAGTACAAGGTTACGATCCCTCCGTGGAATCAACAGGCAAGATGACCATAGCCAGATATCACTACTATCTTTGCCTATGCTAGAAGTCTCGCTCTTTAGATATTGTCTCGATGCCTATGTTTGTTTGTCAGCCCTCCTATTGTTGCCATGAAACTCTCTAACCACCCTCCTAGTAAACCGTTGTTTGGCTAAGTATGCATCGCTCAGCCCCTCTTATAGCATTTTAGTTACAGGTGAAGATTTGAAGATTTGCTTCATGATGAAGTTATTGTTGGGATATCACAATATATAAACTGTTAAACTAAATCATCTATATATTGGTAATGGGTGGAAGGCTAAGCCTCTTGCTTGGTGTTTTATTCCACTCATGCCACCCTAGGAACCATTAAACCGGTGTTATGTTCCTTAATTTTTGTGTCCCTAACACGGTTGGGGTTTATGGGCCCCCCTCGATAACCCGCTTAGCGCTAAAGCTTTTCCAGCAAGGCCCAACATTGGTTTTACATTTGCCTAATAACTAAAACTTGCATAGGGCGTTGCAAACCCGAGTTCTTAATTAACAACCCGGGCCAGTGCTCCTCATGAGTGTTGGTCCAAACTGAGCAGACTGCGAGGACACCTAGAGGAAACTCAAGGTCTGGTATACACCTGTAGGATGACTCATCCGGTCGTGGCCTGAGACTAGATACGCGCGGGTACTGTCAGGGTGTCGGCACGCCGGGAGGTCTTGCTGGATTAGTTTTACCTTTGTCGGAATATCTTGAGCATGGGATTCCGAGAATACTCAGGTCTTCCCACCTTGGAGTTGCGACTCCGCAGATCGTGAGCTTGTGATAGGCTAAGTTGGGACACCCCTGCAGGGTTTGATCTTTCAAAAGCCATGCCCGCGGTTATGTGGCAGATGGGAATTTGTTAATATCCGGTTGTAGATACCTTGACACTATGATCATGAATACACTACCTACGTGAGTAACCGTGATGGTCTCTTTCTGAAGGGGTTCGGGAAGTGAACACGGTGGGGTGATGTTTGATCGTGAGTAGTTAGGATCACTTCTTGATCAACCTAGCGATCGTTGGCACTTGCTCTCTTCTCTCTCTACATCCGTAAGTTAGTGCTTAGTGCTGTTGCAACCTTGTTTTAAGCCTTTTCCACACCTAAGGCTTTGATAGTATTACTACCCGGGAACGGGATTGCTGAGTCCTCTGTGGCTCACAGATTCAACACAACACCAGATGCAGGTACCGTTGAGAACTACACAGGTGGTGGTTCAGAGATGTATTGGGAGTTCGATGAAGAGCGTGGACGCTACTATGTGTCTTATCCTGACGATCAGTAGTGGCTCTTACTAGGATGATCGGGGCCTTGTGTTGTTTTTTTATGGTATCTTTCATTTGGATTTCGTCCGTAGTCGGACTCTGGTGTTATTTGGATGATGTATGTTAATGTATTTCATTGTGTGACGTGGCGAGTGTAAGCCAACTACCATTTTACATTTTCATCCCTATTTTTACATGAGTCGTGCGAATGTACCATACTTGAGATCATTCTAGTATGCGGTTATGCCTTTAAGTCGTGCCTCGACACGTGGGAAGCATAGTCGCATACTGGACATTACAAGTTGGTATTCAGAGCCTTCTCCGACCTAGGAGCCCCCCTGATTGATCGAATCATTGACGGTTGAGTCTAGGCACACACATAAAAATGTTTTGAGTCCTATATATATATATATATATATATATATATATATATATATATATATATATATATATATATATATATATTAGAGAGTAGGATTTCTTTTTACTCCTCATCCCTTCATTGCTCTTGTGAGGACTCCTGACGTTGTTCTATCTCTTCTACTCTCAAAATTCACTAAAAAAAATTAGGATCACGCGAGTATTGTTTGGATTGTTCCGATATCTTTGTGGCGAGAACATTGTTCTCGATGCCTCCTATCATTTAGGGGTCGTGGCAGTGTCCCGGGGAGTTGAGCTCCGAGGTGTTGTCGTCACAAATGTATCGCAGCGGTTCTAGAATACTTAAGACGGCCGACATCGAAAACTCTTCTATGCGGTTAGTGGTGAGATAACCCCGACGTCACCCAGTACTGGTGGGATAGTTCGGGAGTATTGCCATAGCTTGTATAGAGGATGCGTTTCGAAGGTCCGAGGTAAACAGTTTCCGAGGATGACTGGTTATGTGTTGAAGGATGGATACAGCTGGATGTAGGATTAGAGTTGAGTGCGCGGTGCTTCCACTGTATCCCCAACACCCGATTGCATAATCGGAAACCTTCGGAAATTAATAGGTGGGTTCTTCTAGTAGCTCGTAGGCATTCTTCCAATGAGTGCATGGTATGAAGTTCGGGGTTCAACATTGAGTGAAGAGGTTTTATGGGTGTTGTTCCTATTGAGAGTTGCATCTTAAAGGGTCCTTGGCTATGCTGATCCGGGGATTGCAACACCCTTTTGTAACACGTTCCATGAGCTTTCAGCATGAACATGTGGGACGAAGCTTCTATCATGTATTTGTTCCATTTGCTCCTTGTTGTTTTTATTTTACCTTTCGTTCTCCCAAGTGGCTTCTCGAGAACATTGTTGTATCATTAAACAGTGGAATTCATTCGTTCATTTTGTTCGAATGTTCTTATGAAGACTTATGTTGCAATTTCTAGCCATTGATTCAGCTAATATATTTTCAATCAATGGCTAATAGTTGTCATCTCATTCAGGATGGCTCCTAAGAAGGTTCCCAACCCTAACCAAGAGGGTGAAGAAGAGCGTGTTCCTGAACGTCCTCCTTCCCCTCCTCCTCCGTCTGAGGCATGGAGAGAAATTATGCAAGCGACCAACCAGAACACCCAGATGCTTATGCAAATGATGCAGAACTTTCAAGCCAACCAAGAAAATCAAGGCAATCATGGGAACCAAGGCCAAGGCAATCTGTTCAATCAGCCTCACTTTGTGACTCTCAATCCATTCCTGGCAAACCAACCGAAGTCTTTCAGTTACTGTGTGGATCCACTAGATGCTGAAGACTGGATCACAGACATCAAAAAGCACTTCGAATGCAGTAACGTGAGACCTGAGGATTATGTCAAGTTTGCCACTTTCCAACTCAAAGACCAAGCTGCTGATTGGTGGCAACGGTACAAAGATTCCAGAGGTGAATGTGAGATCTCGTGGACTGACTTCTGCAAAGATTTCCGCTCTCACCACATTCCAACCAGTGTCATTGAAGGCATGCGTGAGCAAATCCGCAACCTGAAGCAAGGCACCATGTCCGTCTATCAATACAATATCAAGTTCCAGAATCTTGCCAGTTATGCCAAGCAAGACATCCCTGATGCCAAGAGCAAGATTTATCAGTTCCGTGGTGGTCTGAAAGATGAATTCCAACTAGCTCTCACCTTGTTCGAGCCGGATGAATTTGACCAATTCTACAATATGGCTCTCAAGCAAGAGGCAGCTCATCTCAAGATTGAAGCTTCCAAAAAGAGGATCAGAGATGTTGTTCACTCCTCCTCTTCTTCCCAAGTGGTTGCCAAGAAGCAGAAGTTCTGGCTACCGCCTCCTCCAGTGCTCCGTCCTCCAAACAACAACAAGCACCCAGGTTGCCATGGTTTCTCCCACCCACCCAACCCAAGCAATCAGTCCAAGCCTCCGTTTCAAGCTTCAAGATCAAGTGGTCCTTATCACCGGCCTCTCTCAGAAGTGACTTGTAACAAGTGTTCTCAGAAGGGTCACTATGCCAACAAGTGTCCCAACCCAATGTGACGCCCGAAGACCGACGTCCCAGAAGATTCCAGAAGATTCTAGATGTTCCGGGTTCTCCCGTGTGTTTCTTTTGTGCTTGCGTTATTTATTTTTTGCATTGCATCATGTCATCATGCCATCATGTCATATTTCTTTTGCATATCAACTTAAATAAATCGTGTGGACCTTCGGTCCATTTAAATCGAGGGAAGTGTGATTTCTCTTTAAAACATATCCTCCCAATATTTAGGGAGCTATATAAATAAATATTCCATTTGTTTGGAATTAACCGCAACACACTTGCAATTATTCTCCACACCTCCGTTGCTTCAAGTTTCACCCCTTTCCTTGTCTATAATTCTTTTTCCCATTTATCGAGGTTCCTCCAAAAATTCGAACATTTTTGGATACTTCAAAAACCAAGCCCTAGTTCAAACCCATTTGAATAAAATTCAATGAGTTTGGATTTTCATCATGCTATCTTGCCATTTCTATTTTTCTTGGGCTAGGCTCATTTTTACGAGCCCGAGAAAAATAACCTCTGGTGCAAATTCTTTGCCTAGCTTCCCCTTTCTTTTCTTCTCTCCTTTTCTTTCATTCTCTGTTTTTTTCCTTTTCACTCTTAAATAGGTGAGGCAGCCAGTCCAGCTGGGCCTCCTAGCTGCCATCAGCTTATCAGGCCCATCTCCCTCCAGGCCAGCCCACCTCTATCCTAACCCTCACCCCTCGCTCCTCATCCCCTCGCACCCCGCCGCCAGCTCGCCCTCTCGTTCCCCATCTCCCCATCGAGCTCCAGCCCCAACCCCCTCGCTCACCTCTCTCCCTCTGCCCGATCTCTCCAGCGCCCTCCTCTCCAGCGCGCTCGTCCGCCGCCAGGGTCCCACATCCTCGCCAGCAGCCGACGCCCCAGCACGGCTCCCTCCGCGCCCCGTCCAGGAGCCCCAGGCCGCAGCCCTGGCGCCCCGCCCAGGCCGCCGCGTCGGCCCTCCTCCTCCAGCCGCGGCTGGCCTTCGCTCGCCGCCCGGCCGGCCAGGAGCTGCGCGTGCAGCGCCCCTGCCTCACCTCCGGGCCACCGCAGCTCCTCCCTCCGCGTCCGGCGGGCCACCAGCGCGCCCTTCTCCTCAAAGCCCCGCCTCCCTGCTTCGTCCCGCTGGCGCCCTGCAGCCGCCGCGCCCGTCCGTCCCGGTGGCCGTGGTCGACTTCTGCATCAAGTCCCACCGCCTCCTGCTATCTTCCTTCCTCGCCGGAGCGCGTCAAGTTCGCCGTGCCGCTGCCATGGCCTCGTCGCCCCGTGCTGCCTTGCACTGTGCTTTTTGTGTGTTGCTTTGTGCTGTTGAACTTGACAGACGACCCGTGTACGACGACTGGAGCATCTACATAAACATGTACCCCTACCGTCGCCAAGTCCCGAGACCGGTAAATCCGAAGACCCGTGTACGACTACACCCGGTGTTGCGTCAAGTACCTCTACATGACCCGAACGAGTACATCTACCGTCGCCCCGTGTACGACTACCTTCGGAAGAAACGAGTACCCTTACCGATGTCAAGTTCGACTACCGTCGCCCCGAGGACGTCCGATGCTGCGACGAGTACCTCTTCGGAAACGGAACGTCTACTTCCCTCTACGACATGTTTACCACGACTCGCGAGAACGACTTCTTCCTCTACGACCCGTGTACCACTACGTCCCTCTACGATCTCGAACCGCCCCGAGAACGATCGTTCCGAAGGTATAACCCTGAGACGATGACCCGAGAACGAATGTTGTTGTGTTGTATGAAATGTTTTCCCTTGTGTGCATCGTGCCCGTTTCGTCTTGTCATGCTCCTCGGTTGCCTCATCGCCGACCCGTGGGAACCCGGTGACGGGATCACCCCACCTTTTTCATCTCGTTCGACTCGCTCTCCGTCATCTTTTGCACCGGTCTCTCAACGAGTTACCGGAACCGAGATGTTGCGTTGCGTCATTTTCGGATCATTGCCGTGGCACCCTTTCCTTCCACCACGGTGAGAATACTTCATAATTCTTCATGTTAACGCTTAACTAAAATTGCATAAACTGGATCATGTCATCCGCATCATATTAACAACATTAAAATGTGTGAATTGTTGTTTGCTTAAAATTGCTAAACATGCTCATGGGGTTTTTCCGGAATTGTTGTTGTTATTTTCCGGCCTCATTTTAAAATGCCTAAATAGTGTAGTTTATTATGCTTCACCTTTTGCTATGTTAAAAACATTTAACCTTGTCTTGTAAATAACGAGAATCAACTAAATAAATAAAATGTGGTGTTTCGTCAATATGCAACTCGTTGCATATTGAGCTCCACTTAACTTGTAGTATTTGTTTGTGCACTTCCATGCCATGCTTATTTAAACCGGACATGCATCATACTTGTTTGTGCATCGTATGCCATGTTTATGCTTGTATGTTTACGGTGTTGTTTGCTTCTTTTCGGTTGCTTCTCTTGTTAGCTTCGGTTTCGTTCCGGAGTTGTGAGGATTAGCTCGTCTATGTTGCTCCGTCTACTTCATGGACCGTTCTTCTCCCTTGCGGAATCCTAGGCAAGATGATCATACCCTTGGATACCTTTACTACCATTCCCATGCTTAGTTGTCTCGATGCTATCGTTACATGTCGCGCTACCCATCTTTTATGTCAGCCTCTCCTTGTTGCCATGAAACCTCTAACCTTTGGAAACCTTCCTAGCAAAACCACTGTTTGGCTATGTTACCCGCTTGCTCAGCCCCTCTTATAGCGTTGTTAGTTGCAGGTGAAGATGAAGTTCGTTCCAGGAGGGAACTTGTTGTTGGAATATCACAATATCTATTATTATTATTAACACACCTATATACTGGGCATGGGTGGAAGGCTTGGCCTTTTGCTTGGTGTTTTGTTCCACTCATGCCAACTTAGGCGCCGATAAACCGGCATTATGTTCCTTGATTTTGCATTCCTTACACGATGGGTGGATGGGGACCCCTTGACAGTTCAACTTTGAATAAAACTCCTCCAGCAAGGCCCAACATTGGTTTTAATTTGCCTCATAATAACAACTTAATTAATTAATTAAAATTGCATAGGGGGTCGCACCCTCGGGTTCTTAATTCTACATAACAGGGGGAGCCAGTGCTGATGGTGTTGGTCCCAAACTAGAGCCACTTGCGGTACCACCCAGTTATCTGGGATCTTCGGTTACTATACGTAGCGCTCATCCGGACGTGGCCTGAGACGAGATGCGCGCGGCTACCATCAGGGTGTCGGCACGCCGGGAGGTCTTGCTGGACTTATTTTACCATTGTCGAAATGTCTTGTGCACCGGGATGCCGAGCTTGATCGGATTTCCCTAAGATAAGGGGTGATGATATTATATTTATCACTTCAGCTAATCGTGAGAGCTTGTGATGGGCTAAGTTGGAACACCCCTGCAGGGTTATGATCTTTCGAAAGCCGTGCCCGCGGTTATGTGGCAGATTGGAATTTGTTAATGTCCGGTTGTAGAAAACTTGACAGAGGATCCGAAGTAAAACACACAACTGTGTGAGTAACCATGACTGTCTCTTTTCACTTTGAGAAGAGAACACGGTGGGGTTATGTTTGACTCGTATGTAGTTCAGGATCTTTAGCGATCACTACTTTTGCGACCGTTTGCGTAGATGCTCATCTTATTCTGGTACTCGTAAGCTAGCCACCATATTATGCTTAGCCGCTGCTGCAACCTCACCACTTTACCTCTTCCTACCCATAAAGCTTTGCTAGTCTTGATACCCATGGTTATGGGATTGCTGAGTCCTCATGGCTCACAGTTACTACAACACCAGATGCAGGTTCAGCCGAGTTTGATGCAGGAGCTGGTTCAAGTACTTCACTGGGAGCTCGATGAAGAGTTTGGCCGTATGCTTGTGACGTTTTCGACGATCAGTAGTGGTTTCTACTAGGATTCGATCTAGGCCTGTGGTTTTTATGTTGTTTTGGTATCTTGTCTTTTGGATCTTACCCTTAGATGGGCTGTGATGTTTTGAATGATGTTTTGCTTATGTAATGTTTTGTGTGAAGTGGCGAGTGTAAGCCAACTATCTCCTTTTGCAATTTAATCCCTCTTTTACATGAGTCGTGCAAAGATACCAAACTTGCGATCATTCCAGAATGGGCTTATATCTTTAAGTCGTGCCTCGACACGTAGGAGGTATAGTCCCATCCTGGGCATTACAAGTTGGTATTCAGAGCCTTCTCCGACCTAGGAGCCCCCACTGATTGATCGAATCGTTGACGGTTGAGTCTAGGCACACACTGAAAATGTTTTGAGTCCTATATATATATATCGGAGAGTAGGATTTCTTTTGCTCCTCATCTCTTTCACTCTGGTGAGGACTCCTGACGATTACTCTTATCTCTTCTACTCTCAAAAATGCACCATTTTTTTTAGGATCTCGCGAGTATTGTTTGGATTGTTCCATTGTCTTTGTGACGAGAACATTGTTCTCGATGCCTCCTGTCATTAGGGGTTGTGGCAGTGTCCCGGTGTAATGCCCAGGATGGAACTATACCTCCTACGTGTCGAGGCACGACTTAAAGGCATAAGTCCATCCTAGAATGATCTCAAGTTTGGTAATCTTTGCACATCTCATGTAAAAGAGGGGATTGTAAACATAAATAGTTGGCTTACACTCGCCACGTCACACAAATACAATACATGTCTCAAACATCATACATTAAGAATATCACAACCCTCTAAGGGCAAAATCCAAATGTCAAGATACCAAACTTAAATAAAATCCACAGGTCGGATCGAATCCTAGTAGAAGTCTCCACTACTGATCATCCGGATAACGAACATAGTATCGACTACGCTCCTCGTCGTACTCCCAGTCTAGCTCGGTGCCATCACCTGGATAGCTCACAGCTGGACCTGCATCTGGGGTGGTGAAGTAACTGTGAGCCACAGAGGACTCAGCAATCCCGTTCCCGGGTAACAAGACTATTTAAGCCTTGGGAGAGGATAAGGCTGAAGAAAAGAATAGATGTCTGCAGCAGCAACTAGCAACTAACTTACGTGAGAGAGAGCGAGAAGAGAAGCCTCGGTCGAGAGATGATCACGAAGTGATCCTAGCTACAAGCTCAACAAACATAACCCCTCCGTGTTCAACTCCCAAATCCCTATTCGAAAATTGACAGTCACGGAACACACGCTGGTAGTGTATTAGAAACATTGTGTCAAGTTATCAACAACCGGATATTAACAAGCTCCCATCTGCCACATAACCGCGGGCACGGCTTTCGAAAGTTCATAACCCTGCAGGGGTGTTCCAACTTGACCCATTACAAGCCCACGATCCGCGGAGTCGCAACTCCAAAGTGGGAAGACCCGAGTATTCTCGGAATCCCGTGCTCAAGATACTCCGAACTAAGGTAAGGCTAATCCAGCAAATCCTCCCGGCGTGCCGACACCCTGACAATAGCCGCGCGTATCTAGTCTCAGGCCACGACCGGATGGGCGATGCTACAGGTTTATATCAATCCTCGAGTTTCCTCGTGGTGACCCCGTAGGACCCCCGTTTCGGACCAACACTCATGAGGAGCACTGGCCCGGGGTTGTTGATTAAGAACTCGGGTTAATTACTCCCTATGCAAGTTATTTAGTTATTAGGCAAATAGTACCAATGTTGGGACTTGCTAGAAAAGACTTAGCACTTAGCGGTTTATCGAGGGGGTCCCATACACCCCAACCGTGTTAGGAACGCATAATCAAGGAACATAACACCGGCTTATACGGTTCCTAACGGCATGAGTGGAACAAATCACCAAGCAAAAGGCTTAGCCTTCCACCCTTGCCAATATATAGATGGTTTCATTTAAAGCATTATATGTAGTGTGATATAACCCAACCAAACTTCAACATGAAGCAAGCATCTTCGAACTTCACCTGCAACTAGCAATGCTATAAGAAGGGCTGAGCGAAGCGTACTTAGCCAAGCAACGGTTTGCATAGGTAGGGTGGTTAAACAAGGCAATGGTTACAAGTAGGAGGCTGACAGGAAGAACATGGGCATCGAGGCAAAACTATAGAGCGGAACTACTAGCAATAGGCAAAGATAGTAATGTTATCGGGGTTCGGTCATCTTGCCTGAAGTGTAGTCGTTCGGATCGTAAGATGGGTCCTCGTGCTCAACCTCGTTGGTAACCTCGTGCTCGCACTCGTACTCGGTCTCAGCTTCCGGCTCTAAACAATACAATCACACAAGGCACGAATCAACAAGATGCAATGCGCACTCGAAAATGATGGATGCATGATGGATGCACTAAGGATGCACACGGAGCACGGAAAATAGCACTCAAGCAAAACACCTCAAAACATGATAACAATCTGATATTATGAATCTACACAGAAAATCAATCAAGTTTCATATAAGACTCGCTGAAATCGGAGCTACGGGCTAAAAGTTATGCCCGAAACAAGAAATGAGCGAAAGCTGAAAATTACAGCAACATAGCAACTTCGGAGCACAAAATAATTAAGCTACAGCACTCAAACATCATGGCAAAGGACATGAACATAAACTAGACATATCCTACAGCAAATAAGTCCAAAGGTGCACCCCCAAAGGAGCCACGGATCAATAGCAATAAGCTTGGACATATTGAACTTGACAATAAAATTCTGGCAGCAGAATTTTATTGAAACTTTGGAGCAAAAGATAAACATGCTACAGCCACTTAAATAAGCATGGGACAACATGAATGGAAAGCCCATAATATATACTACAAGGAACAATCAAGATCCACTCCAAAACTACCATGGTTTGCCCTAGAGCAGCAAGCAAACATGGCATCGGAACGTTACAGATTTCAGACTTACTGAAAAATCACTAAGTCCTAAAACAGCAGTTTCATCATGGCATCTAAACGAGGAAGTTTAAGTCACCTCGAAACTAAACATGGCAAGTGGTAAGCACCACATCAAAGTACACATGATGGTGATCCCGAAACATACAAGCATGCATCATGGAGATAAACACAACGCTAGCAACGAGCTCAACAAGATGGCATTTCATAACAAGTGAAACAACATCTCAGCCACATAGCACTTTGCAACGAAGATAACCATGGCAAGAATAAATCTATCATGCAACCTAACACAAGCAACATGTAGAGCATGGCAAGACGAACACGTGGACATGTCATTTGCATCAATCGGACAAACGAGCTGAAGGTTATCACATGGCAAAGATGACATAAAAACATCACATAGCAGCAGTTTTTATCACGATGCACTATTGCAACAGAAAAACAAGCACCTAGATGATCTCTAACATGCATGACACTAAAAGATAAAACGTAGTGCTAATCACCACGAACGTCTGGACATGCTATTTGCACGAAACGGACAAACACACTAAAAGATAACAGCAGTTGAATATTGCATCAGAAATTAAAACAAAACTGGTACTTAGAGGGAAAAGAGGGGGGAATCAACCTCAGGATTTACTGGAAAAAAACAAAGGCCCGGGGCTTCGGATCCGGCCCGATCCGGAGGAGTGACGGCTGGCTGGCGGCGGATGGGCCCGCGGCGGCGCGCGGCCCAGCTGGCCCTGCGGTGCGGAGGAAGTGGAGAGCTGCGGCGCCCGCGAAGAAGCTGCAGCCCAGGCGCGGAGGCGGCGGCTGAGGCGAGGCCCGCTCGGGCGGTCGGCCCACTGCGGTGGCGCGGGATGGAGGCGAAGGAGGGCGGCGGCCCGGTGCTGCGGTGGCCTGGCCCCGATCCGCGGGAGGCGACGAAGGTAGGTGGCGGTGGCGACCTGGCTGGGCCCCGATCTGGCGCAGCGGCCCGCGGGGAGAGGCGCGGTGCGGGAGGAAGGGCGCGGCCCAGCCACGGCGATCTGGTGGCGCTGCGGCGAAGTGGCGAAGTGCGGGAGGCGAGCGGCTGGAGGGGAGCGAACGGGCCAGCGCGGGATGCGTACGGGCCTCGGCTGCGGTCGGGCGACGATGTGGTCCCCTGGGCCAGATCGAGCGGAGGGAGTCGCCTGGCGATCGAAGGAGCCTCGGGCGTTGACCCTGGCCGCTGCCTGGTCGGCGGCGCCCAGTTGGATCGATGGGAGGATCGAGGGATTTGGTCGCCCTCGATCCCAGGTGCGGGATCTGCGGGAGGAGCTGCCAAGTGGAGAGAAGGGGGTGGTCAGATCCCAAAAATTTAGGGGAAGGAGGAGGAAGAAGCTAGAGATGCCAAAAATAGACTAGGGGGTCTATTATATAGCAGATTTTTAGGGTTAGGGGATTTAGGTGTGTTTGGAGCCCTCCGATCGCGATCCGACGGATCCGATCGCGGGGGAAGTTTAGATGGGCCTAGGAGAGGGTAGTGGGCTGCTGGAGGGATTTTTCTGGGCCACAAGTGAAGGCACTTTGGACCCACACGAATAACTGTTGGGATAGCAAATGGACTCCAAACGCGACGAGATTTGACAGGCAGGTTACACACAACAAAACAACAACACACGACAAGACTCGCGGCACACCGGTAACGTTACACGGCCACACACCAAAGTAGGCCTACGGGACGCCACGGACACGTGAGGGAGCTCCGGAACGCGAAACGGACAACGGGAAGGAACGCGTGGAACTGGATGCAACCGACAACACAATTGCAATGCAATGCACATGTCTATATGATATGAATGAATGCCACACACTCACACAACAAAACGACGAAAACCCGAAAGACAAAGAACCCGGAAAGGAAATAGATGAAGCCAGAGATATATTATATGCCCAAAAGGGAAAGTATTACATCCGGGGCATTACACCCGGGGAGTTGAGCTCCGAGGTGTTGTCGTCACAAATCCATCGCATCAGTTCTAGAATACTTAAGACGGCCGACATCGAAAACTCTCCTATGCGGTTAGTGCCAAGATAACCCCGACATCACCCAGTACTGGGGAGGTAGTTCGGGAGTATTGCCATAGCTTGTATAGTAGATGCGTTTCGAAGGTCCGAGGTAAACGGTTTCCGGAAATAATTGGTTATGTGTTGAAGGATGGATACAGCTGGATGTAGGATTAGAGTTGAGTGCGCGGTGCTTCCCCTGTATCCCCAACACCTGATTGCATAACTGGAAACTTTCGGAAATTAATAGGTGGGTTCATCTAGTAGTTCTAGGCATTCTTCCAACGAATGCATGATATGAAGTTCGGGGTTCTACATTGAGTGAAGTGGTTTTATGGGCTTGTTCCGATCGGGAGTTGCATCTTAAAGGGTCCTTGGCTATGCTGATCCGGGGATTGCAAAACCCTTTTGTAACATGTTCCATGAGCTTTCAGCACGAATATGTGGAATGAAACTTCTATCTTGTATTTGTTCTATCTCCTCCTTGTTGCTTTTTATTTATCTTTTGTTCTCCCAATTGGCTTCTCGACAAGTTGATGTACCTGTAGAATTCATTCGTTCAATTCTCTGATCGGATAGATATGTTGCAACATAATCTTCTTCATAAACATATCTATCCTTTGTTTTTGTTTTGATTCTGGTATTCGAGTTGCTTCGATGTCAAATGTTGATTCCATACTTTCCTAATCGGTGCTCTCATATTTCTATGGGAGTGCTAATTCTTCTTGACCATCGAGATGGTCATGTTAAATTCTTTTCCAACCAGTGTGCCTTCTCTTCAAGTTATTCCATACGGACGCCGTTGTGAAATTTGACGATTTGTCTGTTTCATTCGTCCCAAATTGTCTTTGTTTTCCCCACCCTCCCACCCTTCTTCCTCTCGGAGCAAGAGATTCTAAATCAAGTATCCATTTTATTCATGAGAGGTTCTTCATTCATTTCCTTCAATGTTCTTATCCGGTGATTCCCATGAAGATGCTCAGGAGCTTCAAGTTTATCGTTGTTCCATTCTCATATTCTTCTCCGGTGGATTTAATTCAAGCTTTGGTGTTTATTATATCCTTCCTCTTGTTTCACATGTTTCCCATGTTGAAATTCTTATCCAAAGTCTCTCTTATTATTAAACTCTCTCCAATTCTTATCCGGAGTATACAAGATAACTCAGAAGATTCGCGTTTCCATTCATGATCCGTTCAAAATATTTTGAGGTTGTTATCTTACTCAAGCCATTTAATTCAACCGGTGCAATATCTCTTAAGCAATCTTTTCAACGGTGATTTCTTTGAGTGGGCCCTAACCCACAGGTCTTTTCCCAGGATCTTACCTGACTCTTCTTTTCCGGAGTTATTCTCAAATTCTTTTTAAAGTGTGACATAAGAATGATCTCCATCAGTCACATGCCTTCTCCAAGCTTGTTTTCAATTATTTCCATCTTTTTCTCCACCTTCCTCTTGTCATTCGTCCGGAGCATCTCGAAATTCTTCATGACATTTCTCGTCTTCACTCTCAACATTTGAAGACTGGAGAAGTGTTTCTCTTAAATCTTGGCCCGTCTTCTTGAAGATTAGTGGTTCTAACTTCATGCCATCCTCATTATTGTTTCGATTGTGAGGAATTATTTTTATACCCATCTGAAGCTTTTCATGAATTCTTTTCTTTGTGATCCTCCAAAGGCCATCATCTCAGAAGATTTCTTCGTTCTCAGTTTGCAACTTTGTCCTCCAAATATTCTTCATTGATGCCTCTTCGTTCGTCTCCATATTTTATGGTGGTTCTTTCAAGATTACCCTTCCGTTGTTATCGTTTTAATTCACTCGTTCTTTTCATAATCCTACCGGTGGTTCGTTGAAGATTTACCCAAGTTTGTGCGAGATCTCTTTAATTCTTTGCAACGAGAATAAGTAGTATGCCAATTCCTCTGGTTGTCATCAATTTAAATTGGTGAAGGATATGCATAACATAAATCTTATTCTAGTTTCTTCCAAGAGGTTAATTCCTTCCTTCGGAACTTGTTCATCATATCATATTCTCGGTCCTAAGTTCTTCATCTTGTTTTCCGGAGCTCCAAGTTATTTCAATTATATCATTTACAGCTCCATCTAATTCATCGCAGGCCTTAAATCTTATTCTTTCCATCTTTCACTTCTCATGCTTGTATTACCAGAGTTCTCATGGTGGTTCATCATGTTTTAATTCATCCTCGAAGTCTTCATCAAGATTCTTGTTGGAGCTCAAGCATTCTTCATCATGCATTCCAAGTGCAATCCTTTCTACCTTATCTTATCAGATGGTGTTATGTCATTCTTGACAATTCCTTCATGCTTCATGATTCACAAGTTGCCAGGAATGAGATATTTAAACCCACCATTTTCCTTGTTCAGGAGATCTTTTCAACCCCTCATTTTTTTATCTCTTGGAGTAATCTTGGGTTGTATTTCACCTAAAAGCTTTCCTTAAGAATTGTTGCTATTATGGTGCTTATAATGACCCAAGTTCTTCATTTATCATTCCGGCGAAATAAGTTTATCGTCTCCTTGTTGATCTCAATCCAAGCAATTCGTTTCTGTTAGTGGCTGGTTGTCACCTCTTAATTTTCAGATGTTTTCCATAAGCCCACAACAAGCTTATTCGTTTTCGTTGTTGATTTTTTCCAACAACTCCATTCAACCCTTCTTAGTAAGGATGATTTTCATATTCATTTGTCGGAGAAGTTGTCTTTTTCTTCTCCGTTCAATTCTTTCATTGAAATATATGCTATTCTTTCATTCCGGAAGCTTTGTGATATTGCTCTCTTCGAACCATCATCTTGTCATATCGACATCATGTTCTTTCCCTTGCCTATCATTTAACCGGAGTGTTGTATTCTTCATTCAAGTTCCGTCATCTTATCTAGTTTTGCCTCTCTTTTCAACCGAAGTGCTGTCTAAATCTTTCTTACCCCCTTGTGTCATTCTTCAATTGTTTCAGAGGCAATATGCTGTTGATTTCATCAAGTATCATTCCATCTCCTCAAACTCTTGTTAATTCCTTCCATTTTCAGATGGAGTGATGTCCAAATTCTGTCATTCTTATTCCTTGGCTATACAGTTGTTGTTTCATATTCTGTTGGCCCGTGAGCTCTTGTTTCATGTCTTTCAACCTTCAAGGTTCTCGTGGTGTTCCTTGTTCCTCATTGTACCGGAGTGTTTTCTTATTCGTTCATCTCCGTTGTATTCTTTCCTTCAAGAATGTTCAACCTCTCAAGGTTCTTTGGTTTCACTCGTTGTCAGAGAACAACTTTGTTTTACCTCTTCCTCTTTCGTTTTTATCCGGTGCTATCTCTAGGATCTCATGTCGAGAACCTCTGTTAGTGTGGGAGAGTTGTGACGCCCGAAGACTGACGTCCCAGAAGATTCCAGAAGATTCCAGAAGATTCTAGATGTTCCGGGTTCTCCCGTGTGTTTCTTTTGTGCTTGCATTATTTATTTTTTGCATTGCATCATGTCATCATGCCATCATGTCATATTTCTTTTGCATATCAACTTAAATAAATCGTGTGGACCTTCGGTCCATTTAAATCGAGGGAAGTGTGATTTCTCTTTAAAACATATCCTCCCAATATTTAGGGAGCTATATAAATAAATATTCCATTTGTTTGGAATTAACCGCAACACACTTGCAATTATTCTCCAGACCTCCGTTGCTTCAAGTTTCACCCCTTTCCTTGTCTATAATTCTTTTTCCCATTTATCGAGGTTCCTCCAAAAATTCGAACATTTTTGGATACTTCAAAAACCAAGCCCTAGTTCAAAACCATTTGAATAAAATTCAATGAGTTTGGATTTTCATCATGCTATCTTGCCATTTCTATTTTTCTAGGGCTAGGCTCATTTTTACGAGACCGAGAAAAATAACCTCTGGTGCAAATTCTTTGCCTAGCTTCCCCTTTCTTTTCTTCTCTCCTTTTCTTTCATTCTCTGTTTTTTTCCTTTTCACTCTTAAATAGGTGAGGCAGCCAGTCCAGCTGGGCCTCCTAACTGCCATCAGCTTATCAGGCCCATCTCCCTCCAGGCCAGCCCACCTCTATCCTAACCCTCACCCCTCGCTCCTCATCCTCTCGCACCCCGCCGCCAGCTCGCCCTCTCGTTCCCCATCTCCCCATCGAGCTCCAGCCCCAACCCCCTCGCTCACCTCTCTCCCTCTGCCCGATCTCTCCAGCGCCCTCCTCTCCAGCGCGCTCGTCCGCCGCCAGGGCCCCACATCCTCGCCAGCAGCCGACGCCCCAGCACGGCTCCCTCCGCGCCCCGTCCAGGAGCCCCAGGCCGCAGCCCTGGCGCCCCGCCCAGGCCGCCGCGTCGGCCCTCCTCCTCCAGCCGCGGCCGGCCTTCGCTCGCCGCCCGGCCGGCCAGGAGCTGCGCGTGCAGCGCCCCTGCCTCACCTCCGGGCCACCGCAGCTCCTCCCTCCGCGTCCGGCGGGCCACCAGCGCGACCTTCTCCTCGAAGCCCCGCCTCCCTGCTTCGTCCCGCTGGCGCCCTGCAGCCGCCGCGCCCGTCTGTCCCGGTGGCCGTGGTCAACTTCTGCATCAAGTCCCACCACCTCCTGCTATCTTCCTTCCTCGCCGGAGCGCGTCAAGTTCGCCATGCCGCTGCCATGGCCTCGTCGCCCCGTGCTGCCTTGCACTGTGTTTTTTGTGTGTTGCTTTGTGCTGTTGAACTTGACAGACGACCCGTGTACGACGACTGGAGCATCTACATAAACATGTACCCCTACCGTCGCCAAGTCCCGAGACCTGTAAATCTGAAGACCCGTGTACGACTACACCCGATGTTGCGTCAAGTACCTCTACATGACCCGAACGAGTACATCTATCGTCGCCCCGTGTACGACTACCTTCGGAAGAAACGAGTACCCCTACCGATGTCAAGTTCGACTACCGTCGCCCCGAGGACGTCCGATGCCGCGACGAGTACCTCTTCGGAAACGGAACGTCTACTTCCCTCTACGACACGGGTACCACGGCTCGCGAGAGCGACTTCTTCCTCTACGACCCGTGTACCACTACGTCCCTCTACGATCTCGAACCGCCCCGAGAACGATCATTCCAAAGGTATAACCCTGAGACGATGACCCGAGAAGAATGTTGGTGTGTTGTATGAAATGTTTTCCCTTGTGTGCATCGTGCCCGTTTCGTCTTCTCATGCTCCTCGGTTGCCTCGTCGCCGACCCGTGGGAACCCGGTGATGGGATCACCCCACATTTTTCATCTCGTTCGACTCGCTCTCCGTCATCTTTTGCACCGGTCTCTCAACGAGTTACCGGAACCGAGATGTTGCGTTGCATCATTTTCGGATCGTTGCCGTGGCACCCTTTCCTTCCACCACGGTGACAATACTTCATAATTCTTCATGTTAACGCTTAACTAAAATTGCATAAACTTGATCATGTCATCCGCATCATATTAACAACATTAAAATGTGTGAATTGTTGTTTGCTTAAAATTGCTAAACATGCTCATGGGGTTTTTCCGGAATTGTTGTTGTTATTTTCCAGCCTCATTTTAAAATACCTAAATAGTGTAGTTTATTATGCTTCACCTCTTGCTATGTTAAAAACATTTAACCTTGTCTTGGAAATAACGAGAATCAACTAAATAAATAAAATGTGGTATTTCGTCAATATGCAACTCGTTGCATATTGACCTCCACTTAACTTGTAGTATTTGTTTGTGCACTTGCCATGCCATGCTTATTTAAACCGGACATGCATCATACTTGTTTGTGCATCGTATGCCATGTTTATGCTTGTATGTTTACCGTGTTGTTTGCTTCTTTCCGGTTGCTTCTCTTGTTAGCTTCGGTTTCGTTCCGGAGTTGTGAGGATTCGCTCGTCTATGTTGCTCCGTCTACTTCATGGACCGTTCTTCTCCCTTGCGGAATCCCAGGCAAGATGATCATACCCTTGGATACCTTTACTACCATTGCCATGCTTAGTTGTCTCGATGTTATCGTTACATGTCGCGCTACCCATCTTTTATGTCAGCCTCTCCTTGTTGCCATGAAACCTCTAACCTTTGGAAACCTTCCTAGCAAAACCACTGTTTGGCTATGTTACCCGCTTGCTCAGCCCCTCTTATAGCGTTGTTAGTTGCAGGTGAAGATGAAGTTCGTTCCAGGAGGGAACTTGTTGTTGGAATATCAAAATATCTATTATTATTATTAACACACCTATATACTGGGCATGGGTGGAAGGCTTGGCCTTTTGCTCGGTGTTTTGTTCCACTCATGCCACCTTAGGCGCCAATAAACCGGCATTATGTTCCTTGATTTTGCGTTCCTTACACGATGGGTGGATGGGGACCCCTTGACAGTTCGACTTTGAATAAAACTCCTCCAGCAAGGCCCAACATTGGTTTTAATTTGCCTCATAATAACAACTTAATTAATTAATTAAAATTGCATAGGGGGTCGCACCCTCGGGTTCTTAATTCTACATAACAGGGGGGGCCAGTGCTGATGGTGTTGGTCCCAAACTAGAGCCACTTGCGGTACCACCCAGTTATCTGGGGTCTTCGGTTACTGTACGTAGCGCTCATCCGGACGTGGCCTGAGACGAGATGCGCGCGGCTACCATCAGGGTGTCGGCACGCCGGGAGGTCTTGCTGGACTTGTTTTACCATTGTCGAAATGTCTTGTGCACCGGGATGCCGAGCCTGATTGGATTTCCCTAAGATAAGGGGTGATGATATTATATTTATCACTTCAGCTAATCGTGAGAGCTTGTGATGGGCTAAGTTGGAACACCCCTGCAGGGTTATGATCTTTCGAAAGCCGTGCCCGCGGTTATGTGGCAGATTGGAATTTGTTAATGTCCGGTTGTAGAAAACTTGACAGAGGATCCGAAGTAAAACACACAACTGTGTGAGTAACCGTGACTGTCTCTTTTCACTTTGAGAAGAGAACACGGTGGGGTTATGTTTGACTCGTATGTAGTTCAGGATCTTTTGCGATCACTACTTTTGCGACCGTTTGCGTAGATGCTCATCTTATTCTGGTACTCGTAAGCTAGCCACCATATTATGCTTAGCCGCTGCTGCAACCTCACCACTTTACCTCTTCCTACCCATAAAGCTTTGCTAGTCTTGATACCCATGGCTATGGGATTGCTGAGTCCTCGTGGCTCACAGTTACTACAACACCAGATGCAGGTTCAGCCGAGTTTGATGCAGGAGCTGGTTCAAGTACTTCACTGGGAGCTCGATGAAGAGTTTGGCCGTATGCTTGTGACGTTTTCGACGATCAGTAGTGGTTTCTACTAGGATTCGATCTAGGCCTGTGGTTTTTATGTTGTTTTGGTATCTTGTCTTTTGGATCTTACCCTTAGATGGGCTGTGATGTTTTGAATGATGTTTTGCTTATGTAATGTTTTGTGTGAAGTGGCGAGTGTAAGCCAACTATCTCCTTTTGCAATTTAATCCCTCTTTTACATGAGCCGTGCAAAGATACCAAACTTGCGATCATTCCAGAATGGGCTTATATCTTTAAGTCGTGCCTCGACACGTAGGAGGTATAGTCCCATCCTGGGCATTACACCCAAGGCGCCTTCCGCCTCCTCCACCTGTCAGCACTGCTGTTGTCAAGCACAACCCCAAGGCAGCAAGACTGAATTTGATGAATGCAACTCAAGCAGAAAATTCTTTAGATGTGATACTTGGTAATCTTCCAGTTAACTCTATTCCTGCAAAAGTATTGTTTGATTCTGGTGCATCTCTCAGTTTCATATCAAGGCCATTCTTTACCAAGCATAATTTCACTTCGGCATTTCTGGATAAGAAGTTGCAAATTATTTCTCCGGGCAAAAACGTGACTTCTAATTTGATGGCTCCAGATGTATCTATTCATATGGGTGATTGTCGTTTTCTAGTTTCTCCGGTTGTTCTCGGTAATTCCGACATTGATCTTATTCTTGGGATGGATTGGCTCTCCAAGCATGATGCAAACATTGATTGTGGAAATAAGGAAGTCAAGCTTACTCATCCTGACGAAGACGTGATTATCTTCACCTCTCGAGATAACACAATCAGGCTATTCTCTCTCAATGACAAGGGCGAGATCAATGCCATTTCTCAGATTCCGGTGGTCAATGAATATGAAGATGTTTTCCCTGAAGAGCTTCCAGGCATGCCTCCCCATCGTCAAGTTGAATTCGTCACTGAACTCGAGCCCGGTACCGAGCCAACATGTCGGCGTCCGTACAAGCTTTCCCCTGATGAGTTGAAGGAGCTGAAGAAACAACTTGATGAGCAAGAACGTATGGGTCTAATCAGGCCTAGTACTTCTCCTTGGGGCTGTGGTGTTCTATTTGTCAAGAAGAAAGATGGCACGGAACGCCTTTGCGTTGATTACCGGCCATTGGACAAGAAGTCAATAAAGAACAAGTATCCGCTCCCCAATATCAATGAATTGTTCGAGCAGCTCAAAGGAGCAAAGGTGTTCTCGAAGCTCGATCTCAGGATGGGTTACCATCAGATTCGTATCCGTGAAGAGGATATTCCCAAGACTGCATTCCGAACGAGTTTTGGCTCTTATGAATACATGGTCATGTCTTTCGGCCTTGCAAATGCTCCACCCACCTTCTCAAGGATGATGCACTTCATATTCAACCCCTACACCAATGAATTTGTTCTCGTCTATCTAGATGACATCTTGGTATTCTCCAAGAATGAAGAAGACCATGCCAAGCACCTCCGTTTGGTCCTGGACAGGCTCCGTGAACACAAGTTATACGCGAAATTCTCCAAATGTGAATTCTGGCTGGATAAAGTCTTGTATCTTGGCCATATTATCTCTGCCGAGGGCATTTCTGTGAACCCCGAGAAAGTTGAAGCTATTGTCAACTGGGAACCCCCGCAGAATGTCAAGCAACTCCGAAGCTTCCTTGGTCTCGCTAGCTATTGCAGAAGGTTCGTTGAGAACTTCTCCAAGATTGCCAAGCCTCTTTCCAACCTATTGCAGAAGAATGTCAAGTACTCCTGGACTCCTGATTGTGATGTGGCATTCAAAACACTCAAAGAGAAGCTCATTTCTGCTCTGGTTCTTACTCCTCCGGATGAGTCCAAGCCTTATGAAGTCTTTTGTGATGCTTCTTTGCAAGGTCTTGGTGGTGTTCTCATGCAAGACAAGAAGATCGTGGCATACACTTCTCGCCAGTTGAAACCAAATGAGAAGAATTACCCCACACATGATCTCGAGCTAGCAGCAGTTGTACATGCCTTGATCACGTGGAGACACCTTCTGTTGGGCAGAAAAGTGGACATCTTCACCGATCACAAGAGCTTGAAGTACATCTTCACACAGCCAAACCTTAACCTTCGCCAGACTCGTTGGGTTGAGATGATCCAAGAGTATGATCCAAGCATTGAGTACACACCTGGCAAGGCCAATTACAAAATAGTAAAACGGAACCACCTACAAGCCACCACAGTGTTTTAACATTCTCTATCGTCGGATGAACCATATTAACGGACAGATCGCTCCATGTTGACCGAGCGTCGCTGATACGTCCAAAACGTATCTATAATTTCTGCTTGCTCCATGCCACTTTTGGGTGATATTGCTATGATATTCATACACTTCCATACACTTTTGATCATATTTGGACTAACTTACTAATCCAGTGCACCCCAGTGCCAGTTTCTGTTTTCGGCTGTTTTTGTATTTCAGGTTTTCACGTTTCGAGAACTGCCCAGAAAAATACAGAAAAAATATATAAAAAATCAGCGTTCCGGGAACGACACTGCTTCTGAAGGGGAGCTTGGGGGGCCATAGGGCTCCAGGCGCCCTGTGGGCGCGCCCCCCCTGGGCCGCGCCGGGGGGCTCCTCGGCCCCCCGAGAGCCCCCCGGTGCCTTACTTTGGCAGATATTTAAAGGGTCCCCCGTAACCCTTGAAACAGGACTTTTTTTCGTGATCCCATCTATGTTCCGCCGCCGCCGCCGCTTCCAAGATCGGGAGCACCAGGAGAACTCTTCCCGGCACCCTGCCGGAGGGGAGGATCACCACCGGGAGCTTCTCCACCACCATGGATGCCTCCCGGATGACTCGTGAGTAGTCTCCCTTGGACCATGAGTCCATGACCAGTAGCTATGTGATGTTCTCCTCCCGTTCTTGTGCTTCACTAATTAGTCCTCGTGAGCTGCCCTACATGATCGAGGCACCTATGTAATCCTTATGCTGTTGCTATGTTGAGTTTGCTGGGATCCGATGGATTATGAGATTATGTTCAGATTGATCTTGAGAAATATATTTGATTCACCTCTTTTATATTTTAGTTCATAAGTAATTCTCGCATGTTCTCCGTTGTTATTTATTGCTTTGGCCAAGTAGTAGGTAGTGACTCCAAGAGGGAACGTTATGCTCGATTGTGGGTTCATGCCCCTCGATGACTAGCTTGAGTGACAGAAACATGAGTCTAGGGGATGTGCTGTTGCCACAAGGGGGGAAACAACGGTGCTTGTGCCCGTGGGTGCAAGGATTGTTTACTTTACGCAAAGTTCTTTTAATGCAGTTGTCTGTTGCATTGAGTTTACACTATGGGTGGGACTCGCAACTTAATACCAGCGAGATGTTCTGGATAGATATCTGAAAGTGCAACTAATCCCCGGGTGGTTTTGGCAATTAATAACAACATATATATCATTGAACTAATAGTTACTTGAGAATCATTTCAGAGAAGTTCAGTGATATGGGTATGGCAAGGACTGAAGAAGTGGACCCCTCAAAATGCTAAGGCAAGCATTGGCAAAAGTTCAAGACTCCATTTTTGGTTTAGTGATCCAAGATCACATTGAGTCCATAGGAAAAGCCAATACTATTAAAAGGGGATGAGGTTATGATGATGATCTGGTTGCTCAAGTGCTCAGTGATACATTTCCTAAACTATCAGCAACTTTCACTGCCATATACACTCATAAGTAATCTCGGTCCCACCGATATTCCAAACTCAGTCACGCCGAGATGAACCACCTCAGCCATAAGCCAAACCCTTTTAAACTCGGATATTCCGATTCTGAACTCGGTTTCACCGAAACATGAGTTGCCAAGGTTCTGTAACCTTCTGTCATCAAATCGGTGTCACCGAGATGATGAAGTCGGTCCCACCAAAACTGGTATGCTCCTGTCATTGCACGAATCGGACTAACCGAGATTGTATATTCGGTCCCACCGAAAACCCCAACGTTCACATCATTTGAACTTTCGGTCTCACCGAGTTGTCCACTTCGGTCCCACCGAGATTGCTCAAATGTGTGTAACGGTTGGATTTTGTGTGGAGGCTATTTATACCCCTCCACCCCCTCTTCATTCGTGGAGAGAGCCATCAGAAAGAACTACCACTCCTACCTTACATTTCTGAGAAGAGAACTACCTACCCTTGTGTTGAGATCAAGTTGCTCCACTCCCACCATATGAAACTTGATCTCTAACCTTCCCAAGTTGCTTTCCACTCAATCCTTTCTTCCACCACAGCCAAATCAGTGAGGAGAGTTGAGTGTTGGGGAGATTATCATTTGAAGCACAAGAGCAAGGAGTTCATCATCATCTACAACATCTATTACCTTTTGGAGGGTGGTGCCTCCTAGATTGGTTAGGTGTCGCTTGGGAGCCTCCGTCATCGAGATGTGGAGTTGAACCAAGAAGTTTGTAAGGGCAAGGAGATCGCCTACTTTGTGAAGATCTACCCCGAGTAAGGCTAGCCCTCCGTGGGCGTAGGCCATGATGGAATAGACAAGGTTGCTTCTTCGTGGACCCTTCGTGGGTGGAGCCCTCCGTGGACTCGTGCAGCCGTTACCCTCCGTGGGTTGAAGTCTCCATCAACGTGGATGTACGATAGCACCACCTATCGGAACCACGGGAAAAATCACCGCGTCTCCAAAATTGCGTTTGCTCTTCTCCACCTCTCTTTACTACATGTGCAATTTACTTTCCGCTGCCTATACTCTAGAATTGCATGTGTAGGGTGATGCTTGACTCGATCAAAATTGTGAATCTGCCAAAAACTGTTCTTTGTCAAAAGGCAGAATTTTTATATTTACAAGTAGTCTAATCACCCCCCCCCCCCTCTAGACATACTTTCGAT
>LR738713.1:414532883-414584754 GCA_902687465.1 Secale cereale
GAAGCTACACCGGAAGAATTGCGGATGTTGCAAAACAATGCTCAAGCTTGTGACATTCTCTTCAATGCCTTGTGTCCCGAGGAGTTCAACAAAATCAGCCGTCTTGAAAATGCAAAAGAGATTTGGGATACTTTGGTTGAAATGCACGAAGGTACCGAGTCTATGAAGGAATCAAAGCTAGATATTCTTCAAGGTCAACTTGACAAGTTCAAGATGAAGGATGGTGAAGGAGTCGCTGAAATGTACTCTAGGCTTGCTCTCATCACAAATGAGATTGCCGGCTTAGGAAGCGAAGAAATGACCGACCGATTCATCATCAAGAAGATTCTCAGAGCTTTGGATGGAAAGTATGACACCGTGTGCACTTTGATCCAAATGATGCCAAACTACAAGACTCTCAAGCCAACCGAAGTCATTGGAAGAATTGTTGCTCATGAGATGACACTTAAGGATAAGGAAGAGCTTCACAACAAGTCAAGTGGTGCTTACAAAGCTACTAGTGATGCTCCCACAACCTCAAGTGACAAGTTAGTCTCCAATGAAGAGATAGGCCTAATGGTTAAGAACTTCAACAAATTCTACAAGAATAGAGGCAAAGAGAGAAGCTCAAAGTCTAGATCATATGATGAAAAGAGATCTTCTAGTCGTGATCGAAACTGCTACAATTGTGGAAGACCCGGACACTACTCAAATGAGTGTACGGCTCCCCACAAGAGAAGAGAAGAATCTCCAAGAAGAAGAAGTTCAAGAGATGAGTCACCTCGGAAAGAGAGAAGGAGTAGAGATGATCGTTATGAACGAAGACCCTCTCGGAGAAGCAAGGATTCGGAGAGGAAAGACAAGTCATCAAGGAGCTACACAAGAAGAAAACATCAAGCTCATGTAGGTGAATGGGTCTCCGGCTCCGACTCCGACAATCAATCTGATGGAAGCTATCACTCCGACTCCGACTACAGTCAAGATGAAGGTGTTGCCGGTCTTGCTCTCGTATCCTCCAACTCCAACTCCTACGACTTATTTGATTCACCAAATGAGGGAATTGGAAGATGCTTCATGGCTAAAGGCCCCAAGGTATCACACCCTGAATTCATTGACTTCAATAGTGATGAGGATGACTTGCTTGGTGAAGATGAGCTCTTGCATGATAAATCCAGTGAGCCTAGTAACAATGAACATGCTAGTAGTCTTTATAGTCGAGAAGAGTCGAATGACAATGCTATGAAGGAGATTGAGCGTCTAACTAAAGAACTAAACATTCTTAAGTTAGCTCATGAAACAACTCAAGAAGATCATAGAGAGCTCCTAAGATCTCATGAGAAGCTACGCTTCGAGAAGCTCACTCTAGAGCAAGAACATGAGTTTCTAAAAGCGATCAATGACGATCTTCGAAAGAAGAGTTCTTCATATCTTGCCAAACGACTTCTCTTGTCTAATTTCTTGCCACCCATTAAGACTAAGCATGACAAGCATAAGAAAAATTCTTCCTCTAGCAGTAACAATAACCATGCTAAATCCAATGTTGTTGCTTCTAGTAGTTCTCTTGATTCCACTAACAATGTTTTAAGCCAAGTTACACTTGAGCAAGAGAATAGTTTATTGAAAGGGATCATAGAGAAAGGTGTCTACAAGAGCCTTGCCGGAAGCAAGAACTTTGAGGAAATTGTTCGCAAGCAAGGAAGGCACCGGAAGAATCAAGGAATTGGTTTTGAGCGAAAGTTCAACGCCGAAGGTGTTGAGTGGGAAGAAGGTCAATATCCTACTCCACAGTCTGTTTCTCAAAAGGAGAAGTATGATCCTACTTCTTCCAATGTGGAACAAGCTCAAGATGACCTTCCACCACAAGACCACAAGCTAAAAGCCAAGGACAAGCTTCAAGAGGAGATTGATGCATTCGTTGAAGCACCTCAAGCCATGGTCAAGTGGGTTCCCAAGGAAACGTCAAATTCTACTTCGTCAAGCTCAACTACAACCCCAAGGATTCCCATCAAGATGATGTGGATCCCGAAGAAGAAGAACTAGAAAGTTCTTGAGGGTGACTCCGCCAACATACTTCACTCACATTCTTTTTGGCAAAGAACTTGTGCAATCAACTTCCATATCGTGCACTAGTTCATGGAGTCACAAACCCTCTTGTTGGTAAGTCAAGGGACAAGGTAATCATTGCTTTCATGGACATCATCTATTGTGAACTTCAATCTATGTCCATGGATATCTTTGTTTGTTCCTTGTGGGACTAACCCATGTAGGTATTGAAAGTGACCGAATCCAAAGGATAGCTCCCAACTCTTGATGATCTCCATCAACATTGAGCATCCACATCTTCAACATCTACATGAAGTATTCTACGACAACCCAAGGTTAGTTTGACCCTTTAAAAGGGGTTCTCACATCTAGGGGGAGCTTTGCTCTAAAAATTGAGCTAAAGCATCTTCAAATGATGTGAACACATCAATGGTTTATGTAAAAGTGGTAACCCCACTTGTGCTTAAACGATGAGTATGACCTATGATCAAATGTTCTCATTTGGCTCCTAAGTCAATATACTCATATAAAGATGACCTAGTCATCGACAAATTGTGTGTTAATTGCTAGAGTTTTGGTTGTGCATGTTTGACACATATTTCATTTGCTATCTTATTGTGTGAGCATGTTGGATGCATGATTTTATCCATTCGAGGACATCCATTTGTTGTTTTGGTCGTTTTGATTTTCCTGACCAAATGGATGGACAAGAATTCTATTCATGCTTACATCACAAACTTTGAACAAGTCATTTTCGGACCCTCCGGGTGAGGAGCACTCAGAGCCACCGATCCGTCTAGGGCTAATCTCCAAAACCTTCTAATTGATTTCGGTCAGACCAACTCACTCAAACTCGGTCGAACCGAAAGCATTTAGACTGATCTAGGTTTTCATCTCGGTGAAACCGAGTTGTGATTTTCGGCGTGACCGAAGTGCATAACTGCCTAGCAGTTATCCATCTCGGTGCCACCGAGTTTTACAATTCGGTCCCACCGACAACAAAGGGGTATATATTCCAAGGGCCGCGCGCGTTGATTCCTCCTTCAAACGTTTCGCCCCCACATCCCTTGCTGCCGTCGCCTTGGTCTCCGGATCGTCGCCGTCATCGCCTGTGCGCCCTCGCCGCAGGTCTCCATCGCCGTCAACGGGCATCCCCTCCGCGTCGTTGCCGCCGTAGAGAAACTCCACCAAGTTAGGGTGAGTTTTGATCCCACTCGTGCTCCCATCTCCGATTCAATGCACGTTTGGATTGCCTAGTATCTTGCCACGATTGAAATCCTCCTGTACACCAGATTGGTTCGTTTGAACTAGATTCGAGTAAAAAATTTAGGGTTAGGTTTCCACTGAACACATCTCGGTGAGACCGATTTTATAATTTCGGTGTGACCGATTTGGCCTATGGCCATTACACTGCACCCTTCGGTCCAACCGAGTTGTGCAAAATCGGTGTGACCGAAAGGAAGTTTTTGTGAAACCCTAGTGTTTTCGGCAGGACCGAAACCCACTTCGGTCAAACCGAAAGTGGTGTGCCAAGCTCCTGTTTAACACTTCGGATTCACCGAAACTTAAACTCGGTCTGACCGAAATGTCTTCTGTGAAAACTTAAAACTAGAATTTGAATTCATTTTTTTTGTAAAAACTTCTGCAGTTTGTGATAACTCTTCTTCTCTGCCTATACCTTATCTATTCACAGGTTGTCAGCCATGTCAGATACCAGTGACAGTCAGAACAGGTCAGAGACACCCTTTGCAGACATTCCAGAGGCAGACACTAGTCCTGATCCTAGTAGCCCATTTGATGATGGTGAGAGGAGTACACCAAGTGGCATGCCTCCTGCAGCCACCAGAGCTAGAAAGGAGAAGAATTTCGATGATGAGGATTCAGATTTCGTTGTTGAGGAAGAGGTGACCTCCAAGCCTAAGAGGAAGGTTGTTGCCAAAGAGCAACAAGGTCAGCAATCTAAGAAGGGCACCAGCAAAGTCAAGCAGTCAATTGTTGCTAAGAAGCTGAATTTGGGAGAGGCCGCTCCAAGCAAAGTGAAGAAAACCACTAAGAGAAAGAGGGTAGTGCATGTATCAGAAGCTCGAGCAGATATGTATGTTGATTCTCATGCAGATGCAGCAGTCGAGGATGAGGATGAGGAAGCACCCCCAGCCTCCTCCTCAGAAGCAGAAGCTCATGGGTGATGCCATTAAGGCTGGAGCCACATCAAAGCCCAAGAAATCTACTCCAGCTAGGGCAGCTCCAGCAAAGCCTGCTGCCAAGCCCAAGAGGACCGTCAGAAACATTCCAGTGTCTGAAAAGAACAAGGATGATGTGCCACCAGCTGAGTCTGATGATGAAGGACAAGTGTTGCTGAAACTTCGTCCAAAACTGCCACTTCATAATGATGCTCGTCCTCAAGCTGAGGACATGAAGGCAAGGAAAGATAGAGGTCTCAGGCTATGGAGACAAACTGACCCATATGTCGTGAGGAGAAGAACTGCTGTAGATCCCAGATTTCACACCAGAGAGCAGCAGGACTTCTATGAGACCGTGCTGATGGACAAGAAGCCCATAGTCGCAGACACCAGATATGTTGACTGGGAGTACATTGACAGCGAAGAGCACAGAGATTTCTTTCCACATGTGCATGAAAGTTTCACTGCATGTGGCGTTGCAGATTTTGTAGGTCAGAAATTGACCAGTTGGAACGATGAGATGATAATGCAATTTTATGCCACAGCTCACTTCTACCCTGATGGAAAGATCACGTGGATGACTGAAGGTCAAAGATTTTCTTCTTCTGTTGAAGAATGGGCAGAAATTCTGAATGCTCCAGTGCAACGAGAAGATGATATTGATGTATATGGGATTCCAAAGAAGAATCATGAATCCATGAAAACATGTACAAAGAGATTCCAGCAGCGGATTTGGAAATTTGGAAGCTCGGCTCAGTCTACCATCTCCAGGCAGGCTTACCTACCACTAATACCATTTTGAGGCATACCTTGATGCCCAAGTCTGGAGATCATCGCATGATCAGAGGATATTCTATCAACATGCTGCATATACTTGATGAGAAAGCACATTTCAAGGTGATGGACTTGATGGTAGAAACCATTAAGAGGACTGCAGCTGACCAGAAAAGGTCATGTGGATTTGCCCCGCAGATTCAGATGCTTATCAATGCCAAGTTTGGCACGGGCAAATTCTTGTTGGATAGAAAACATTTACCGCTGCAGCCAGAGCATGAAGACAATGTTGTTGTGATGGATGAGGAGGATCCGACATCTGTTGAAGGTCAAGCCAAGATCGAAGCTGCTAAGAAAGCCAAAGCTGACAAAACAGCAGCAGCTAAACCAAAGAGTTTCGGGGAGCAAATTCTTGAAGCTACTCAAAGGATTGAACAACGCCTGGCCAGCATTGAACAGTCTCAGGAGAGCTTAGAGAGGATTGTTGACGAGAAGATCCACGCTCTGGACGTGAAGCTGACTGAAATACAAGTGACCGTCAACAAGCTAGAGGCAGACATTGAGGAAGCAAAGCAGGACAAGGCAGAGCTTATGCATGAGTTGCAGGATGACTTAGTCCAGGATTCTCATCGACAGACTGCTCCGGTTCCCAAAGGATCCCGATCAGCTGCTATTCCAGTGACTGACACCAGGACTACAGCTTCAGCACCTCCCACAGTTCCAGCAGTTACTCCAGATCCAGCTCCAGTGTCCACTCCTCCAGCACAGACATCAGCTGAAGTCTTCGCCGATGCTGTCATATCTACTCCGACATCAACCCAGACGGGAGCCGCCAGCAGAGTCCACAGTGACGCTTAGCTCTATGCTTTTTCGAACTTTTTGGTAACTTGTTGCCAAAGGGGGAGAAATTGTATAGATCATAGGGCTTCGAGAGAGAGAGTGTTGTTGTCTTTGCGCTTTTGCTCTTTCGTTCTTTTGCGGTTTCTTTGAGATACTTTTGGTTTTCGAAACATTCAGTGTGCTTGATACTCCGTTTGATGCTACCTTAATGAGTGCTTGGTCGTACTATGCTTTAATGTGTGCTTAATGCTTATCATATGCCATTCCTATCTCGTATGTCCATTTATTCATGTCTTGGTGATTGGGTGCATGATGTTCATTCTTATCATTTTGTGCGCTCCACCAAGATGTATGTGACATGGAAGAGTGACCCATGATCCTAATCGATTGTGCATTTGCATTCAAACGCAAATCTTAAATAATGCACAAATTTAGGGGGAGCTCTTGCTTATCACATACTTCTCAAAGCGACGATATTATTCATTGATTATATCCTTTGTCGAAGCTTTGATCTATATGTTGTCATCAATTACCAAAAAGGGGGAGATTGAAAGTGCAACTAATCCCCGGGTGGTTTTGGCAATTAATAACAACATATATATCATTGAACTAATAGTTACTTGAGAATCATTTCAGAGAAGTTCAGTGATATGGGTATGGCAAGGACTGAAGAAGTGGACCCCTCAAAATGCTAAGGCAAGCATTGGCAAAAGTTCAAGACTCCATTTTTGGTTTAGTGATCCAAGATCACATTGAGTCCATAGGAAAAGCCAATACTATTAAAAGGGGATGAGGTTATGATGATGATCTGGTTGCTCAAGTGCTCAGTGATACATTTCCTAAACTATCAGCAACTTTCACTGCCATATACACTCATAAGTAATCTCGGTCCCACCGATATTCCAAACTCAGTCACACCGAGATGAACCACCTCAGCCATAAGCCAAACCCTAGTAAACTCGGATATTCCGATTCTGAACTCGGTTTCACCGAAACATGAGTTGCCAAGGTTCTGTAACCTTCTGTCATCAAATCGGTGTCACCGAGATGATGAAGTCGGTCCCACCGAAACTGGTATGCTCCTGTCATTGCACGAATCGGACTAACCGAGATTGTATATTCGGTCCCACCGAAAACCCCAACGTTCACATCATTTGAACTTTCGGTCTCACCGAGTTGTCCACTTCGGTCCCACCGAGATTGCTCAAATGTGTGTAACGGTTGGATTTTGTGTGGAGGCTATTTATACCCCTCCACCCCCTCTTCATTCGTGGAGAGAGCCATCAGAAAGAACTACCACTCCTACCTTACATTTCTGAGAAGAGAACTACCTACCCTTGTGTTGAGATCAAGTTGCTCCACTCCCACCATATGAAACTTGATCTCTAACCTTCCCAAGTTGCTTTCCACTCAATCCTTTCTTCCACCACAGCCAAATCAGTGAGGAGAGTTGAGTGTTGGGGAGATTATCATTTTAAGCACAAGAGCAAGGAGTTCATCATCATCTACAACATCTATTACCTTTTGGAGGGTGGTGCCTCCTAGATTGGTTAGGTGTCGCTTGGGAGCCTCCGTCATCGAGATGTGGAGTTGAACCAAGAAGTTTGTAAGGGCAAGGAGATCGCCTACTTCGTGAAGATCTACCCCGAGTAAGGCTAGCCCTCCGTGGGCGTAGGCCATGATGGAATAGACAAGGTTGCTTCTTCGTGGACCCTTCGTGGGTGGAGCCCTCCGTGGACTCGCGCAGCCGTTACCCTCCGTGGGTTGAAGTCTCCATCAACGTGGATGTACGATAGCACCACCTATCGGAACCATGGGAAAAATCACCGCGTCTCCAAAATTGCGTTTGCTCTTCTCCACCTCTCTTTACTACATGTGCAATTTACTTTCCGCTGCCTATACTCTAGAATTGCATGTGTAGGGTGATGCTTGACTCGATCAAAATTGTGAATCTGCCAAAAACTGTTCTTTGTCAAAAGACAAAAATTTTATATTTACAAGTAGTCTAATCACCCCCCCTCTAGACATACTTTCGATCCTACAATATCTCAAGGTGGATGATTAGTAGTAGATGCAGATGGATTTCGGTCTACTTACTTTGGCGTACCGCCCATGCTTTGAACCTCAACCTTTCTTGCAATGTAATCAGCATTGGTTTGCGTTCGTGGTCCTGTCAATTGCCCAGATGTAATTTGTTTACCTCACATATCTGTTTTATCGTCTTTTGGGAGAGAGACATCACTAGTGAACATCATGAGACTCCGGTCCATATTACCATTATTGATCACATCCACTATTTACTTTTCGCTATTTACTTACTATTGCAAAACACTATTTATCACTACTATCATATTGCTTTTAACCCTTTGTGAACTACAAGGCCGGAGAGATTGACAACCTCTCTGTACTCGTTGGGAGCAAAGTTATTTGTATTTGTGTGCAAGTCCACGTTGATTGCTAATTGCGCCGTTAGCGGTTGACACCTACCTGTTGAACCTAGGAGTCTCTGGGATGTCAACTACACTTGGTGCTGCCACGAAGCTTCTCGATGAGATGATGACCAACTATTCCCAATGGCACACCGAACGCGCTCCAACAGGTAGGAAGGTAAACTCTGTCGAGGAGATTTCCTTCCTCAATGAAAAAGTTGACTTGATCATGTCTCTACTTTCGAAGCAATCTACTGTTGATCCTCGTGATGTTCCTTTAAATTCTTTGATTGCTCAAGAACAAGTAGATGTTAACTTTATCTCTAGAAACAATTTCAACAACAATGCTTATAGGAGTAACTTTGGTAACAATTCTAGACCGTTCCCCTCTAACTCTTATGGGAACAACAATGCTTATCCTAGTACCAAGAACTCCAACACTGAACTAGAGAGCATGCTTAGAGATTTCATCACTACCCAAAAAGCCTTTAATAAGAATGTAGAAGAGAGACTACATAAACTAGATGATCTTTCTTTTAAGGTAGACCACTTAGCCAATGAGTTAAAATTGCTAAAAATTGAAACTTCTTCTCTTAAGGAGAAGGAAGTCATCCCTATTAATGCTACTCAAGTGCAAATCAATGAAAATATTAGGATGATGGCTAAGCTTAAAGAGAGATGGGCTAGAGAAAAGGAGGAAGAGGAAAGAATTAAGAGCCTTCCTACCCACCACACTGTTGCTACTATCCAAGTTATTGAGAATGTTCACACTCTTAGCACCCAATGTACTCCTGGTCCCAATGGACCTATTAATGGTGATGCTATGTCAACTACCGAACAGGTGAGCCTTAAGGACACCTCTACCACTTTACTTGATGCTCGTGACCTTGATTTTGATAATTGCACTCTTACCGAAGTTATTGATTTCCTTCACAAAATGTCTAGAGATCCCCGCACTAGCACGCTTAACCTTGCCTTCACAGAGCATATCACTAATGCTCTCATCAAAGCTAGGGAGGAGAAACTTAGAGTAGAAGCCTCCATACCTAGAAAGCTAGAGGATGGTTGGGATCCTATGATAAAAATTTATTTGAATGACTTCTCTTGTTATGCATTATGTGATGTTGGTGCTAGTACCTCTGTTATGCCCAAAAGGATATATGATATGCTTAAATTGAAACCTTATGATTCTTGTTCTTTTGGTGTTCGTCTCGTTGATTCTTCCATAAAGAAACCTTTGGGGAGGATCGACGATGTTCTTATTGTTGTCAATGATAATTATGTGCCCGTTGATTTCACTATTATGGATATTGAATGTGATCCTTCATGTCCAATTATTTTGGGACGTCCCTTTTTGCGCACCGTTGGTGCTGTCATTGACATGAAAGAGGGTAATATAAAATTTCAGTTTCCTCTCAAGAAAGGGATGGAACACTTCCCTCGTAAGAAGGTCAAGTTACCTTTTGAGTCCGTTGTACGGGCTAGTTATTCTTTTACTCTTGATAAAACTTGATCTATGCATTATGCCTAGCTTAAAGGCATAAAAGAAAGCGCTTTTGGGAGGCAGCCCACATGAATAAAAATTTTGATTTTGTTGTGTCTTGATGTTGTTTACTGCTGTATCATCATCATTGTATCTTTGCTTTTCATATTTGTGCCAAGTATAGCCTCTGATTGCTAGAAAGTTCAAAAGTTGTGAGGTGTTGTCCAGGAAACAGATTCTGTCCTTGGATAGAAAAATTCGTATAAAATCACCAGATCATCTTTTTGGTCTGAATTTTTTCGACAGCGTTCTTTATATAATTGTCTTTCGTGCGTCAGTTCTGAGTTTTTTTATTTGAGTTGCATAAGTATCCCGAACAGGTCAATTACTGCCTATTGTTCTGTTTTTCACAGATTCTGTCATGTTTTGCCTTACCTTCACTTTGAAAATTAAGAACTTGCTTTTTCTTTGCAAAAACCTTTTGGAAATCTTGAGAAACAGTAGAACTTTAATAATATCCTTATTTCCAGCAAGGTATAATTATTTTATTAAGGGTACTAACCTCGCTAATCAGATTATGAATGAGTTATGTATGAAGGGAGTTTTCAAGTGTGCGAGGGAAGATGATAAAAAGATTCAGGAGTGTCAAGCGCTCAAGCTTGGGGATGCCCCCGTGCACCCCCAAGAAATATTCAAGGTTACTCAAGCGTCTAAGCTTGGGGATGCCCCCCGTGCATCCCCTTCTCCATCAACATTATCAGTTCGTCTTTCGTTCCGCTATATTTTTATCACTTCATGTGTTATGTGCTATGCTTGGAGCGTCTTGCTTTTAGCTTTCTTTTTAGTTTTTCATAACGAGTCGGAACCCAGCATTACTTTATGTGGGAGAGAAACACGCTCCACCTCTACCTAGAACATTACATAGAATTTTCATGTCTATCTATGATGTGTGTGTTCTTTGTCTTTTTAATAGCTACTATCGTGCTTTGCTCTTAGTATTCATGCTTATCTTTTCAAATAGCTTTTATTTAGTTGGTTGCTTGAACTCTCTTTAATTACCATGCTCACCTTATTAAGAGAGTTTGCTTCCGTTGCATGGGTTAATATGTCTATGATAAATATGTTACTTTCATGATGGTGCTTAGTAGTTCAGGTTTTCTTATGGTTAATCTCAGATAGCTGGGGGGTTCCCAATGTGTCATTGGAATACCAACTTGGTTTGTTTGCCTATGATGTGGTATGGTTTAGTAATATCTTCCTTCGAGAATTTATTTTGATCGACTTGGCGTATGCTCACGCATATTCAAGACTGTAAAGAAAGTCTGTCAAGCCTTGATGATCTTTTGTTTCTAAGTAGCGATATAACTACCATGCCTGATTCAATATTGCTTTGTCGCTCTGCATGATTATGACCGTCATTGCTCTCTTAGTTGGTCGCTCCCAGTCTTTTGCTAACCTCCACCTGCACTAAGCAAATTAACCATGCAATACATAGCTCATGGGAAAGTAGCCTAAAAACTATTGTGGTAAAGAATATGTTGCTTATGTATCTTATTTCTTATGAGTTGCTTGCTGAGCGGTAACCATGTTTCTGGGGACGCCATCAACTGTCACACTTTTGTTGAATATCATGTGAGTTGCTATGCATGTTCGTCTTGTCTGAAGTAAGGGTGATTTACTGTGGGTTGAATTAATATGCATACTGTTAGAGAAGAACATTGGGCCGCCAACCAAAGCCATGCATCATGGTGGAAGTTTTAGCTTGGACCTTAATCCTCAATCTCTCATGAGAATATGCTTATGCATTAAAGAGGAGTCCATCATCTATTTTCTATGTTGTCCCGGTATGGATGGCCTCAAGTTGAGATTTATCAAAAACGAGAAATCGAATGCGATCTATCTCCTTGGACCTTTGTACAGGTGGCATAGAGGTACCCCTTTGTGACACTTGGTAAAAACATATGCAATGCAATGATAACCCATGGGGATCCGAGCTAATTAGGACAAGGAGCAAGCACTATTGGTATTCGATGCATGAGGCTTGCAACTTATAAGATGTTTTGTACATGACACATATGAAGTACTACTACCGTTGACACAATTGCTTCCATGTTTCATAATAAAAAGCTCTAGCACTTCAAGCATCAACTACTGAGAGCATGATTGTCATTCTGAGTGTAATGTGCATTGTCCCAAAGTAGCATTGTCTTTTGCATGATTGTGATATCGTTTATTCTGAAATGATTGTATCTAGTCATCACTTAAACCTTGAAGGTGCCCTTGCATTTATGTTTTGCATCACTAAAAGGGGCAAGCTAGATATCACTTGATCATATTTGCACATCATGTCCATTGCAAATCTTTTTGATGTTTCAGTTTCATATTGTAAAACTTTCAGTCATTTGTGATTTTCTCTTGAGACAACTTAGTTACTTTAGAATCATTGTCTCAGTAAGTTTTTGTCATATGACTATGAGAAAGTCTTATATGGTTAATAGCATGTCACCACAGAAATTATTCTTGTTATCATTTACCAACTCGAGGACGAGCAGGAATTAAGCTTGGGGATGTTGATACGTCCAAAACGTATCTATAATTTCTGCTTGCTCCATGCCACTTTTGGGTGATATTGCTATGATATTCATACACTTCCATACACTTTTGATCATATTTGGACTAACTTACTAATCCAGTGCACCCCAGTGTCAGTTTTTGTTTTCGGCTGTTTTTGTATTTCAGGTTTTCACGTTTCGAGAACTGCCCAGAAAAATACAGAAAAAATATATAAAAAATCAGCGTTCCGGGAACGACACTGCTTCCGAAGGGGAGCCTGGGGGGGCACAGGGGCTCCAGGCGCCCTGTGGGCGCCCCCTCCCCCCTGGGCCGCGCCGGGGGGGGCGCCTCGGCCCCCCGAGAGCCCCCCGGTGCCCTACTTTGGCAGATATTTAAAGGGTCCCCGTAACCCTTGAAACAGGACTTTTATTCGCGATCCCATCTCTGTTCCGCCGCCTCCGCCGCTTCCAAGATCGGGAGCACCAGGAGAACTCTTCCCGGCACCCTGCCGGAGGGGAGGGTCACCACCGGGAGCTTCTCCACCACCATGGACGCCTCCCGGATGACTCGTGAGTAGTCTCCCTTGGACCATGAGTCCATGACCAGTAGCTATGTGATGTTCTCCTCCCGTTCTTGTGCTTCACTAATTAGTCCTCGTGAGCTGCCCTACATGATCGAGGCACCTATGTAATCCTTATGCTGTTGCTATGTTGAGTTTGCTGGGATCCGATGGATTATGAGATTATGTTCAGATTGATCTTGAGTAATATATTTGATTCACCTCTTTTATATTTTAGTTCATAAGTAATTCTTGCATGTTCTCCGTTGTTATTTATTGCTTTGGCCAAGTAGTAGGTAGTGACTCCAAGAGGGAACGTTATGCTTGATTGTGGGTTCATGCCCCTCGATGACTAGCTTGAGTGACAGAAACATGAGTCTAGGGGATGTGCTGTTGCCACAAGGGGGAAAACAACGGTGCTTGTGCCCGTGGGTGCAAGGATTGTTTACTTTACGCAAAGTTCTTTTAATGCAGTTGTCTGTTGCATTGAGTTTACACTATGGGTGGGACTCGCAACTTAATACCAGCGAGATGTTCTGGATAGATATCTCAAGGTGGATGATTAGTAGTAGATGCAGATGGATTTCGGTCTACTTACTTTGGCGTACCGCCCATGCTTTGAACCTCAACCTTTCTTGCAATGTAATCAGCATTGGTTTGCGTTCGTGGTCCTGTCAATTGCCCAGCTGTAATTTGTTTACCTCACATAGTTGTTTTATCGTCTTTTGGGAGAGAGACATCACTAGTGAACATCATGTGACTCCGGTCCTTATTACCATCATTGATCGCATACACTATTTACTTTTCCGCTATTTTATTTAATATTGCAAAACACTATATATCACTACTATCATATTGCTTTTAACCCTTTGTGAACTACAAGGCCGGAGAGATTGACAACCTCTCTGTACTCATTGGGAGCAAAGTTATTTGTATCTGTGTGCAGGTCCACGTTGATTGCTAATTGCGTCGTTAGCGGTTGACACCTACCTGTTGAACCTAGGAGTCTCTGGGGATTCCATCCTTGGCATCTTTGCTAGGGGAAAACACTTCTACTTACTGCATCTTACACCTTCCACTTGGGGTAATCCAACGAGGGGTTCGAGGCCCATCAGTTGCTTGCGGTTTTCACCTCGTCACAATCCGTTCGCTACACGCAGTCAGGGCCGCTGCTCCGGAAGGTGAGCTAGCGATCACCTCGTTCATCGGCCCGATCAGCCGCAAAAAGGGTCCCTATAGGCCCAGCCACCTGTTTGTGGTTTTCCTATTTATTTGGGCCTAGGCCGCCTAGATTCCTCCAAATGTAAAAATACCATCAGCATGTACAAGTACAAGTGATGACGAGACAGGAGATAAAGAAAGTTCTTTTTGGGTGCAGGAAAAAGATAGAAAGAAAGTTAGGTTTTTTTAAAACATGAAAGTTAGGTATTAATGCTTGGAGTTGTCTCTATTTTTCTTCTTCTGGATAGCTGTCTCTAAAACTGAATCTTTTGGCAAGAAATTATTCAAACAAGTTTGGTTATGCGTCATCTACCTATATTAACGTACACCAACTCATAAAACGAAACACGTCTGCTAATAGTTGTTGATTCTGTATTTCCATGTACATCTTCGTTTCTCAGCATCTCCACTTTATCTTTTGTTTCAGTAATATTGAGTATCTTTCCTTCTTATCATGAATAAGGATGCAAAAAACAAACTAAGCATATCTGTTATTGCTCTATTCACAGTTCACACCACCTCGAGTTGTTAGTTTGAGTTAATCAGTTTAATTACATAAACTTGCGTGTATGTAAGAGCTTGTCATTACATGCATTTCATGGCTCCATTCAATACTATGTATATGCACTCTAAATGTATTGGTAGCACTATCTTAAAACTTTCATATGCATGCTTGCAATGTGTGTTTTCTACCCTATATTCATTCTCTTTGACCACTAACACTTCATGACCCTGTAATCCAACCTTCAAAATTGATGGGCGCGGCAACGCGCGCCTTAAAGTTCTAGTGTCATTGCAGATGCCTTGAGCAGAAAGGCATATTGCAACAGTCTCCTTCTCAAACCGTTCCAGCCTGAACTTTGTGAATCATTCAGGAAGCTCAACCTCCAAGTCGTTCCACAAGGCTTTCTTGGAAACCTTCAAGTTGCTCCTACCTTGGAAGATCAGATCCGTGAGACCCAGCTCAGTGATGCTATGGTGCAGAAAGTGAGACATGGTATTGCTAAGGGTACTCCGAAATACAAGTGCTATCGCGTTGATGAGAAAGACACCTTGTTCTTTGAGGACAGGATCGTGGTTCCCAAAGGTGATCTCAGAAAGCTCATAATGAACGAAGCACATGACTCCCTCCTCTTGATTCATCCCGGAAGTTCTAAGATGTACCAAGACCTCAAGAAATCATATTGGTGGACCCACATGAAAAGGGAGATTGCCCAATTCGTGAATGAATGTGATGTCTGCAGAAGAGTGAAGGCAGAGCATCAACGTCCAGCCGGTCTCCTTCAACCTCTACCTATTCCCGAGTGGAAATTCGATCACATTGAAATGGATTTCGTCACTGTGTTTCCTAAGTCCAAGAAGGGAAATGATGCTATCTTTGTAGTGATTGACAAGCTAACTAAAGTAGCTCATTTTCTTCCCATCAAAGAATCCACCAATGCAGCTCAGCTGGCAGAGTTGTACACCTCCAGAATTGTTTCTTTGCATGGCATTCCTCAAGTCATCTCCTTAGACCGTGGAAGTTTGTTCACATCCAAGTTTTGGGATTCCTTTCAGTCAGCCATGGGCACAAAAATTCGCTTCAGCACTGCGTTTCACCCTCAGACTAGTGGTCAAGTCGAAAGAGTGAACCAGATCCTCGAAGACATGCTAAGAGCTTGTGTCATCTCTTTCGGTATGAAATGGGAAGATTGTCTCCCGTTTGCCAAATTCTCCTACAACAACAGCTTCCAAACAAGTGCCGGCAAAGCTCCTTTTGAAATCCTCTATGGCAGAAAGTGTCATACCCCTCTCAACTGGTCCGAGGTTGGTGAACGTCAACTTCTTGGAAATGATTTGATCTCAGAAGCCGAAGAAATGTGCAAAGTCATACGTGAGAATCTCAAAGCCGCTTGATACGTCTCCAACGTATCTATAATTTTTTATTGTTCCATGCTATTATTTATGAAGTCTTGGATGTTTAATGGGCTTTACCATTCACTTTTATATCATTTTGGGACTAGCCTACTAACACAAAGGCCTAGTCCAGATTGCTGTTTTTTTGCCTATTTCAGGGTTTTGCAGAAAAGGAATATCAAACGGAGTCCAAGCGGAATGAAACCTTCGCGAGAGATATTTTTGGAGGAAATCACGCTCGGGAAATGTCAGGACCAAGTCAGGGGGCAAGGGACCAGCTCTCGAGGATTGGGGGCGCGCCCCCCTTCCCAGGGCGCGCCCCCTGCCTCGAGGCTGGCCCACACGGCCCTCGGTGCCCTCCTTCTTCCTATATATACCTACGTACCCCAGAAACTCCATATGTAGAGAGAAAAACCTAATTCCACCGCCGTAGCTTCTGTTCCCATGGAGATCCCATCTTGGAGCCTGTTTCGGGAGGGGGATCCATCACGGAGGCCTTCATCATCATCATCATCATCGCCCTCACCATGAGTTGTGTGTAGTTTACCACAGACCTTCGGGTCCATAACTAGTATCTAGATGGCTTCTTCTCTCTCTCCGGATCTCAATACAAAGTTCTCCTCGGTCTTCGAGGAGATCTATTCGATGTAATCTCTTTTTGTGGTGTGTTTGTCGAGATCCGATGAATTGTGAGTTTATGATCAAGGTTATCTATGAAAGATATTTGGTTCTTCTCTGAACTTTTTATGTGTGCTCATAATATCATTGCAAGTCTCTTCGAAATATTGGTTTGGTTTGGCCTACTAGATCTATAGTTCTTGCAATGGGATAAGTGCTTGGTTTTGGGTTCAATCTTGCGGTGTCCTTTCCCAGTGATAGTAGGGGCAGCAAGGCACGTATTGTATTGTTGCCATCGAGGATAAAAAGATGGAGTTTTCATCATATTGCTTGAGTTTATCCCTCTACATCATGTCATCTTGCTTAAGGTGTTACTTTGTTCGTATGAACTGAATACACTAGATGCATGCTGGATATCGGTCGATGTGTGGAGTAATAGTAGTAGATGCACGCAGGAGTCGGTCTACTTGTCTCGGACGTGATGCCTATATACAATGATCATGCCTAGATAGTCTCATAATTATTCGCTTTTCTATCAATTGCTCGACAGTAATTTATTTACCCGCCATAGAATATCGCTATCATGAGAGAAGCCACTAGAGAAAACTATGGCCCCCGGGTCTATTCTCAACATATTAATCTACATCTACTTTACTTTTACCGCTTTTATTTGCTGTTTTACTAAACCTAAAATACCAAAAATATAACTATCATCTCTATCAGATCTCACTCTCGTAAGTGACCGTAAAGGGATTGACAACCCCTTATGGCGTTGGCTGCGAAGTTCTTATTTGTTTGTGCAGGTGCGAGGGACTAGCGCGTGGTCTCCTACTGGATTGATACCTTGGTTCTCAAAAACTGAGGGAAATACTTACGCTACTCTACTGCAACTCCCTTTCCTCTTCGAGGGAATACAACGCAAGCTCAAGAGGTAGCAAGAAGAATTTCTGGCACCGTTGCCGAGGAGACTCGCGCCAAGTCAAGTCAAGATTTGCCATCCCGTCAACTAGCCAATTTCTGGAGCGTTGCCGGGGAGGCTTACGCAAAAGTCATATACCAAGTACCTAACACAAACCCTTATCCTTCGCATTACATTTATTTGCCTCTCGTTTTCCTCTCCCCCACTTCACCCTTACCGTTTTATTTGCCCTTCTTCTGCCGTGTTTTTATCATTCGCTTGCCTCTCGTTTGCTTGTGTGCTATGTGCCTTCTATGTGCTTGCATCTTTGCTTGCTAAAAATCTATTGTTATGGATCACCTTAAGGTGTTCTATGTTGGGATACGTAGCATAATTCAAAAAATTTCTACGTCTTCACCAAGATCCAACTATGGATACATCTAGCAACGAGCAAGTAAGAGTGCATCTACATACCGTTATGTAGATCGCGTGCGGAAGCTTTCAACGAAGCAAGGATGAAGTAGTCGTACTCTTCACGTTCTTCGTCACCGATGATCTAGCGCCGAACGGACGGCACCTCCGCGTTCAACACACGTACGGTGCAGCAACGTCACCTCCTTCTTGATCCAGCAAGGGGGGAGGAGAAGTCGTCAGAGATCCGGCAGCACGACGGCGTGATGACGGATGCAGTGGAGATCGCAGCAGGGCTTCGCCGGGCGCCCTGCGTGGGAGTTGGGAGGTGTGACGGGAGGGGGAGAGGTGCCAGGGCTTGGGTGCGGCTGCCCTCTCCCCCCCCCCCCACATATATATAGGGGGCCAGGGGGGCGCCAGCCCCCTGCAGATCCAATCTGCAAGGGGGGGCGGCGGCCAGGGAGGAGTCCCCCTCCCCCAAGGCAAGTGGTGGCCCCCCTCCCCTTAGGGTTTTAACCCTAGGCGCATGGGGAGGTGGGCCACCTTGTGGCGCGCCAGCCCAGAGGGCTGCACACATCCCCTCGCGGCCTAGGGGCCCCACCGGGATGGGTGGCCCCACCCGGTGGACCCCCGGGGCCCCTCCGGTGGTCCCGGGATGCTCCCGGTGACCCCCGGAGATCACCCATTGGCCGAAACTGGACTTCCCATATATCAATCTTTACCTCCGGACCATTCCGGAACTCCTCGTGACGTCCGGGATCTCATCCGGGACTCCGAACAACTTTCGGGTTTCCACGTGCATTAATCCCTACGACCCTAGCGTTACCGAACCTTAAGTGTGTAGACCCTACGGGTTCGGGAGACACGTAGACATGACCGAGACCACTCTCTGGTCAATAACCAACAGCGGGATCTGGATACCCATGTTGGTTCCCACATGTTCCTCTATGATCTTCATCGGATGAACCACTGTGTCAAGGATTCACTCAATCCCGTATGTTATTCCCTTTGTCCATCGGTACGGTACTTGCCCGAGATTCGATCGTCGGTATTCCCAATACCTTGTTTAATCTCGTTATGGCAAGTCTCTTTACTCGATCCGTAATCCATCATCCCGTGAATAACTACTTAGTCACATTGAGCTCATTATGATGATGTCTTATCGAGTGGGCCCAGAGGTACCTCTCCGTCATACAGAGTGACAACATCCCAGTCTCGGTTCGTACCAACTCAACAGACACTTTCGGAGATACCCGATGCGTACCTTTATAGCCACCCAGTTACGTTGTGACGGTTGGCACACCCAAAGTACTCCTACGGTATCCGGGAGTTGTACAACCTCATGGTCTAAGGAATAAATACTTGACACCGAAAAGCTTATGCATTACGAACTATACGATCTCGTGTTATGCTCAAGATTGGGTCTTGTCCATCACATCATTCTCCTAATGATGTGATCCCGTTATCACTGACATCCTATGTCCATGGTCAGGAAACCGTGACCATCTGTTGATCAACGAGCTGGTAACTAGAGGCCTACCAGGGACTCAATGTGGTCTGTGTATTCACACATGTATCTCTGTTTCCGTACAATACAATTCAAGCATGAATAACAGACAATTATCATGAACAAGGAGATATAATAATAATGCTTTTATTATTGCCTCTAGGGCATATCTCCAACAGTCTCCCACTTGCACTAGAGTCAATAATCTAGTTACATTGTGATGAATCGAACACCCATAGAGTTCTGGTGTTGATCATGTTTTGCCCGTGAAAGAGGTTTAGTCAATGGGTCTGCTACATTCAGATCCGTATGCACTTTACAAATATCTATGTCTCCATCCTGAACATAATTCCGGATGGAGTTGAAACGGCGCTTGATGTGCTTGGTCTTCTTGTGAAACCTGGGCTCCTTGGTAATAGCAATAGCACCAGTGTTGTCACAGAAGAGAGTCATCGGGCTTGACGCGCTTGGAATGACTCCTAGGTCGGTGATGAACTCCTTCATCCAGACTCCTTCCTGTGCTGCTTCAGAAGCAGCTATGTACTCCGCTTCACATGTAGACGCTGCCACCACGCTCTGTTTGCAACTGCACCAGCTGACTGCCCCTCCATTCAAAATATACACGTATCCGGTTTGAGACTTAGAGTCATCCAGATCTGTGTCGAAGCTAGCATCGACGTAACCCTTTACGACGAGCTCTTCGTCACCTCCATAAACGAGAAACATATCCTTAGTCCTTTTCAGGTACTTTAGGATGTTCTTGACCGCTGTCCAGTGTTCCGTACCGGGATCACTTTGGTACCTCCCTACCAAACTTATGGCAAGGTTCACATCAGGTCTGGTACACAGCATGGCATACATGATAGAACCTATGGCCGAGGCATAGGGAATGACACTCATCTTTTCTCTATCTTCTGCCATGGTCGGCGACTGAGCCTTGCTCAATCTCATACCTTGCAAAACAGGCAAGAATCCTTTCTTTGACTGATCCATATTGAACTTTTTCAATATTTTGTCAAGGTATGTACTTTGTGAAAGACCAATGAGGCGTCTTGATCTATCTCTATAGATTTTGATGCCTAATATGTAAGCAGCTTCTCCAAGGTCCTTCATTGAAAAACTTTTATTCAAGTAGGCCTTTACATTTTCCAAGAATTCTATATCATTTCCCATCAGCAATATGTCATCCACATATAATATGAGAAATGCCACAGAGCTCCCACTCACTTTCTTGTAAATACAGGCTTCTCCATAAGTCTGTATAAAGCCAAACGCTTTGATCACCTCATCAAAGCGAATATTCCAACTCCGAGATGCTTGCACCAGCCCGTAAATCGAGCGCTGGAGCTTGCATACCTTGTTAGCGTTCTCTGGATCGACAAAACCTTCCGGTTGCATCATATACAACTCTTCCTTGAGGAAGCCATTAAGGAATGTTGTTTTGACGTCCATTTGCCATATCTCATAATCATAGAATGCGGCAATAGCTAACATGATTCTGACTGACTTCAGCATCGCTACGGGAGAGAAAGTCTCGTCGTAGTCAATCCCTTGAACTTGTCGATAACCCTTAGCGACAAGCCGAGCCTTATAGATGGTCACATTAAATATCCATTTGTTTTCTATGGCGTGCCTATCATCAGGCAAGTCCACCAAAGTCCATACTTTGTTTTCATACATGGATTCTATCTCGGATTTCATGGCTCCAAGCCATTTATTGGAATCCGGGCCCGCCATCGCTTCTTCATAGTTCGAAGGTTCACCGTTGTCTAACAACATGATTTCCAGGACAGGGTTGCCGTACCACTCTGGTGCGGAACGTGCCCTTGTGGACCTTCGAAGTTCAGTAGTAACTTGATCTGTTTCTTCATGATCATCATCATTGACTTCCTCCCTTGTCGGTGCAGGCACCTCAGGAACAGTTTCCTGCGCTGCGCTACTTTCCGGTACAGGAGGGGTGACTGTCACCTCATCAAGTTCTACTTTCCTCCCACTCACTTCTTTCGAGAGAAACTCTTTCTCCAGAAAGTATCCATTCTTGGCAACAAAGACTTTGCCTTCGGATCTGTGGTAGAAGGTGTACCCAATAGTTTCCTTTGGGTATCCTATGAAGACGCATTTTTCCGATTTGGGTTCGAGCTTTTCAGGTTGAAGTTTCTTGACATAAGCATCGCAACCCCAAACTTTCAGAAACGACAGCTTCGGTTTCTTGCCAAACCAAAGTTCATATGGAGTCGTCTCAACGGATTTTGACGGAGCCCTATTTAAAGTGAATGCGGCAGTCTCTAAAGCATAACCCCAAAAAGATAGCGGTAAATCGGTAAGGGACATCATAGATCGCACCATGTCCAACAGAGTACGATTTCGACGTTCGGACACACCGTTACGTTGAGGTGTTCCGGGCGGTGTCAATTGTGAAACAATTCCACAGCTTCTAAGGTGTGTGCCAAATTCATGACTTAAATATTCACCCCCACGATCCGATCGTAAGAACTTTATTTTTCTGTCACGTTGATTCTCAACCTCATTCTGAAATTCCTTGAACTTTTCAAAGGTCTCAGACTTGTGTTTCATCAAATAGATATACCCATATCTACTCAAGTCATCTGTGAGGGTGAGAACATAACGGTAGCCTCCGCGAGCTTCAACACTCATTGGACCGCACACATCGGTATGTATGATTTCCAACAAGTTGGTTGCTCGCTCCATTGTTCCGGAGAACGGAGTCTTGGTCATCTTGCCCAAGAGGCATGGTTCGCACGTGTCAAATGATTCATAATCAAGAGACTCTAGAAGTCCGTCTGAATGGAGCTTCTTTATACGTTTGACACCAATATGACCAAGGCGGCAATGCCACAAGTATGTGGGACTATCATTATCAACTTTACATCTTTTGGCATCTACACTATGAATATGTGTATTACTACGTTCGAGATTCATCAAAAATAAACCATTGACCAGCAGGGCATGACCATAAAACATATCTCTCAAATAAATAGAACAACCATTATTCTCCGATTTGAAAGAATATCCATCTCGCATAAGACGAGATCCAGAAACAATGTTCATGCTCAAAGCTGGTACTAAATAACAATTATTCAGGTTTAAAACTAATCCCGAGGGTAGATGTAGAGGTAGCGTGCCGACGGCGATCACATCGACCTTGGAACCATTCCCGACGCGCATCGTCACCTCATCCTTTGCCAGTCTCCGTTTATTCCGCAGCTCCTGTTTTGAGTTACAAATGTGAGCAACTGCACCGGTATCGAATACCCAGGAGCTACTACGAGCGCTGGTAAGGTACACATCAATAACATGTATATCATATATACCTTTGACGTTGCCGGCCTTCTTGTCTGCTAAGTATTTGGGGCAGTTCCGCTTCCAGTGACCCGTTCCCTTGCAATAAAAGCACTCAGTCTCAGGCTTGGGTCCATACTTTGGCTTCTTCCCGGCAACAGGCTTGCCAGGCGCGGCAACTTGCTTGCCGTCCTTCTTGAAGTTCTTCTTACCCTTGCCTTTCTTGAACTTAGTGGTTTTATTGACCATCAACACTTGATGTTCTTTCTTGATGTCAACCTCCGCTGATTTCAGCATTGAATACACCTCGGGAATGGACTTCTCCATCCCCTGCATATTGAAGTTCAACACGAAGCTCTTGAAGCTTGGTGGGAGCGACTGGAGGATTCTGTCAACGACCGCTTCATCTGGGAGATTCATTCCCAGCTGAGACAAGCGATTGTGCAATCCTGAAATCTTGAGGATGTGCTCACTGACAGAACTGTTCTCCTCCATCTTACAGCTGTAGAATGCGTCGGAGACATCATATCTCTCGACTCGGGCATGAGCTTGGAAAACCATTTTCAGCTCTTCGAACATCTCATATGCTCCATGGTGCTCAAAACGCTTTTGGAGCCCCGATTCTAAACTGTAAAGCATGCTGCACTGAACCAGGGAGTAATCATCACTACGCGACTGCCAGACGTTCAAAACGTCTTGGTCCCCATCGGGAGCAGGTGCATCACCTAGCGGTGCTTCTAGGACATATGATCTCTTGGCAGCTATGAGGATAATCCTCAGGTTACGGACCCAATCCGTATAGTTGCTACCATCGTCTTTCAGCTTGGTTTTCTCTAGGAACGCGTTGAAGTTGAGGGAAACCTGAGCGTGGGCCATTTGATCTACAAGAGATATTGTAAAGAGTTTAGACTAAGTTCATGATAATTAAGTTCATCTTAATCAAATTATAATGAACTCCCACTCAGAATGACATCTCTCTAGTCATCTTAAGTGATACACGATCCGAATTGAGTAGTCCGTGTCCGATCATCACGTGAGACGGACTAGTCAAAAACGGTGAACATCTTCATGTTGATCGTATCTTCTATACGACTCGTGTTCGACCTTTCGGTCTTCTGTGTTCCGAGGCCATGTCTGTACATGCTAGGCTCGTCAAGTGAACCCTAAGTGTATTGCGTGTGTAAATCTGTCTTACACCCGTTGTATGTGAACGTTAGAACCTATCACACCCGATCATCACGTGGTGCTTCGGAGCAACGAGCTTTAGCAACGGTGCACAGTTAGGGGAAACACATTACTTGAAATTTTAGTGAGAGATCATCTTATTTACTACCGTCGTTCTAAGTAAACAAGATGCAAAAACATGATAAACATCACATGCAATCAATTATAGTGACATGATATGGCCAATATCATCTTGCTCCTTGGATCTCCATCTTCGGGGCACCATGATCATCTTGTCACCGGCTCGACACCATGATCTTCATCATCATGATCTCCATCATCGTGTCTTGAAGAAGTCATCACGCCAACTATTACTTCTACTACTATAGCTAACGTTTAGCAATGAAGTAAAGTAATTACATGGCATTATTCAGTGACACGCAGGTCATACAATAATAAAGACAACTCCTATGGCTCCTGCCGGTTGTCAAGTTCATCGACATGCAAGTCGTGATTCCCTATTACAAAAACATGATCAATCTCATACATCACATATATCATTCATCACATCTTCGTTCTTGGCCATACCACGTCACAAAACACATGTTGCAAAAACAAGTTAGACGTCCTCTAATTGTTGTTGCAAGTTTTACGTGGCTTTTATAGGATTTCTAGCAAGAACGTTTCTTACCTACGCCAAAACCACAACATGATTTGTCAACTTCTATTTACCCTTCATAAGGACCCTTTTCATCGAATCCGATCCGACTAAAGTAGGGGAGACAGACACCCGCCAGCCACCTTATGCATCTAGTGCATGTCTGTCGGTGGAACCAGTCTCACGTAAGCGTACGTGTAAGGTCGGTCCGGGCCGCTTCATCCCACAATACCGCCGAATCAAGATTGACTAGTAACGGTAAGAAAGTTGAACAAGATCATACGCCCACAACTGCTTTGTGTTCTACTCGTGCAAGATGCTACGCATAAAACCTAGGCTCAGATGCCACTGTTGGGGTACGTAGCATAATTCAAAAAATTTCTACGTCTTCACCAAGATCCAACTATGGATACATCTAGCAACGAGCAAGTAAGAGTGCATCTACATACTGTTATGTAGATCGCGTGCGGAAGCTTTCAACGAAGCAAGGATGAAGTAGTCGTACTCTTCACGTTCTTCGTCACCGATGATCTAGCGCCGAACGGACGGCACCTCCGCGTTCAACACACGTACGGTGCAGCAACGTCACCTCCTTCTTGATCCAGCAAGGGGGGAGGAGAAGTCGTCAGAGATCCGGCAGCACGACGGCGTGATGACGGATGCAGTGGAGATCGCAGCAGGGCTTCGCCGGGCGCCCTGCGTGGGAGTTGGGAGGTGTGACGGGAGGGGGAGAGGCGCCAGGGCTTGGGTGCGGCTGCCCTCTCCCCCCCCCCACATATATATAGGGGGCCAGGGGGGCGCCAGCCCCCTGCAGATCCAATCTGCAAGGGGGGGCGGCGGCCAGGGAGGAGTCCCCCTCCCCCAAGGCAAGTGGTGGCCCCCCTCCCCTTAGGGTTTTAACCCTACGCGCATGGGGAGGTGGGCCACCTTGTGGTGCGCCAGCCCAGAGGGCTGCACACATCCCCTCGCGGCCTAGGGGCCCCACCGGGATGGGTGGCCCCACCCGGTGGACCCCCGGGGCCCCTCCGGTGGTCCCGGGACGCTCCCGGTGACCCCCGGAGATCACCCGTTGGCCGAAACTGGACTTCCCATATATCAATCTTTACCTCCGGACCATTCCGGAACTCCTCGTGACGTCCGGGATCTCATCCGGGACTCCGAACAACTTTCGGGTTTCCACGTGCATTAATCTCTACGACCCTAGCGTTACCGAACCTTAAGTGTGTAGACCCTACGGGTTCGGGAGACACGTAGACATGACCGAGACCACTCTCTGGTCAATAACCAACAGCGGGATCTGGATACCCATGTTGGTTCCCACGTGTTCCTCTATGATCTTCATCGGATGAACCACTGTGTCAAGGATTCACTCAATCTCGTATGTTATTCCCTTTGTCCATCGGTACGGTACTTGCCCGAGATTCGATCGTCGGTATTCCCAATACCTTGTTCAATCTCGTTATGGCAAGTCTCTTTACTCGATCCGTAATCCATCATCCCGTGACTAACTACTTAGTCACATTGAGCTCATTATGATGATGTCTTACCGAGTGGGCCCAGAGGTACCTCTCCGTCATACAGAGTGACAACATCCCAGTCTCGGTTCGTACCAACTCAACGGACACTTTCGGAGATACCCGATGCGTACCTTTATAGCCACCCAGTTACGTTGTGACGGTTGGCACACCCAAAGTACTCCTACGGTATCCGGGAGTTGTACAACCTCATGGTCTAAGGAATAAATACTTGACACCGAAAAGCTTATGCATTACGAACTATACGATCTCGTGTTATGCTCAAGTTTGGATCTTGTCCATCACATCATTCTCCTAATGATGTGATCCCGTTATCACTGACATCCTATGTCCATGGTCAGGAAACCGTGACCATCTGTTGATCAACGAGCTGGTAACTAGAGGCCTACCAGGGACTCAATGTGGTCTGTGTATTCACACATGTATCGCTGTTTCCGTACAATACAATTCAAGCATGAATAACAGACAATTATCATGAACAAGGAGATATAATAATAATGCTTTTATTATTGCCTCTAGGGCATATCTCCAACATTCTACTTGGATCATCTTCGATCCTTATGCGCTCATGCTGAAACCTCAACTAGCCTAGTTGATTGGAAATCTTTAGATGAGCATGCTCATTTTGTGCGTCACCGTTTGTCTAAAAAGGGGATACTCTTATGGGATCAGATAAACAGTTTGTTGTGTTATGCTGGGAATCTTTCTGAAATCTGTGATTTTACTTGTTGCTCTAAGAACCCTGAAAAACACCTCCCCTGCCTATGTGAATTTAATGATAATGAAATCTTATCTTCTTATGCAAAGGGTGTTTATAGTTACTATGATATCGAACGAATTGAAGAATTTGTTGCTTTTAAGGGTGCTTATGAAGTTGCTTCTTTGATTGAAAAGTATGATATTACTCTCTATGAATCTGAAAATTTTGACATACTTAAATATTGCTATGAAAACTATGCTCATAATGCCAATATCAAAGAATTTATTGGAGGAACGACCGCTGCTTTGAAGGAAAATAATGATATGCATGAATCTATAGATAATTATGATTCCGATGATTTGATTGAAATATCCCTTGATGAACATGATGCTTGCTATTCTTGTGGACATGATGCAAATATTTATGAAGAAGAATTTGCTATAGTTCCCTATGTTAAACATGAGATCGTTGCTATTGCACCCATACTTGATAGTTCCTTCGATGAAAAGCATGATTGCAACGATGCTATTATAAATTCTCTTGATGTCATTTGTGCTAATGATATGCAAAACCCCAAGCTTGGGGATGCTAGTTTTTTTATGACTACTATTTGTTGCAATGATCATGATTGGGGTGATTCTTCTTATGATCTTGAAAATAAATTTAATCCCCATGATGAATATGAGATTGATAATAATGTTTGCAATAATATTGAAAGTGGGTTTGGAAGATTGTCAACTTTAGATCCCACTATTTTGGAAGAGTGTCAACTTCGCATGCATGTGGATCGTGTTGAGAATATGTTATGTGATAGATATTTTGTTGAATTTGATCATGATCCTACATGCAATTATTATGAGAGAGGGAAATATGGTTGTAGAAATTTTCATGTTACTAATTTACCTCTCGTTATGTTGAGATTGCTATTATTTCTTTCTCCTTGCTTGCATATGCTAGATCTTGCTTGTCTTGGTAATTTGTTTTCCTATAAGATGCCTATGCATAGGAAGTATGTTAGACTTGGATGTGTTTGTCACATGTTTTATGATACTCTCTTTGTGCTTCAATCCTTGTCTTTCATGTGAGCATCATTGAATTCTCAAGCCTATCTTAATGGCTATAAAGAAAGAGCTTGTTGGGAGGCAACCCAATTTTTTATTTTTTTTGTTTTTGTTGCTGTTAGGGAATAAATATTGCATCTAACCTCTGATTAGATGTGCTTTCATGTTTTGTTTAGTGTTTGTGCCAAGTAGAACCTTTGGTGAGACTTGTGTGAAGTTTATATGATCTTGCTGTGAAAAACAGAATCGTTAGCGCTCGCTAAAGTAGTCGTGGGATTTTACCGGAGCGTGCTTTTTAGTTGATTCTTTTTTCTGCTGATTGGTAGACAAATTTCGCAAATTTTCTAATTTAGTTTGATTTTTTTAGATTTCCAGAAATAGTCGAACCCTGCAGATTACTACAGACTGTTCTGTTTTTGACAGATTCTGTTTTTCGTGTGTTGTTTGCTTATTCCGATGCATCTATGAGTAATATTGGAGGATATGAACCATAGAGAACTTGGAGTACAGTAGGTTTAACACCAATATATAAAAATAATGAATTCATTGATGTACCTTTGAGCAGTGGTTTGCTTTCTCTTACTAACGGAGCTCACGAGAATTTTTGTCTAAGTTTTGTGTTGTGAAGTTTTCAAGTTTTGAGTATTGCTTTGATGGACTATGGAACAAGGAGTAGCAAAGGCCTAAGCTTGGGGATGCCCATGGCACCCAAAGTAAATTCAAGATAATCAAAAGCCTAAGCTTGGGGACGCCCCGGGAAAGCATCCCCTCTTTCGTCTTCATCCATCGGTAACTATACTTGGAGCTATATTTTTATTCGCAACATGCTATGTGTTTTGCTTGGAGCGTCTTGTATAATTTGAGTCTTTGCTTGTTAGTTTGCCACAATCATCCTTGCTGGACACACCTATTTGAGAGAGTTAAATATGGCCTAGAAATTATTAGAACACTCTATGTGCTTCACTTATATCTTTTGAGTTGAATAGTTTTTGCTCTAGCGCTTCACTTATATCTTTTAGAGCATGGTGGTGGTAATATTTTGTAGAAATTGTTGAACTCTCATGCTTAACTTAGATCTATTTGAGAGTCTATTAAAACAGCATGGTAAAGTGTTTAGGCTAAGGAAACTAGTCTTCACATGATAAACATCCAATCTCAATGTAGTAAAAAAATTCACATCAAGTGCATTGAATAGAAAGAGATGTTGGATGCTTGATAATTGTTTTGAGACATGAGGATAGTGATATTAGAGTCATGCTAGTGGAGTTATTATGAAATTGAGAAATACTTGTGTTAAGGTTAGTGATTCCTGTAGCATGCACGTATGGTGAACCGTTGTGTGACTAAGGTAAAGCATGAGGTATTTGTAGAGTGTCAACCTTTGTGTGTAGGTCGGGGGCGTGCGATGGTTAAGTCCTACCAACCTCCCCCTAGGGGCATGCGTTGATTGCTTTGTTTTGATGACTCGTAGATTTTTGCAAGAAGTATATGAGTTCCTATGACTAATGTTGAGTCCATGGATTATACGCACTCTCACCCTTCCACCATTGCTAGCCTCTCTTGTACCGCGCAACTTTCGCCGGTGCCATAAACCCACTATATATCCTTCCTCAAAACAGTCACCATATTGTTCCTCAAAACAGCCACCATACCTGCCTATCATGGCATTTCCATAGCCATTCCGAGATATATTGCCATGCAACTTTCCACCGTTCAGTTATATGACACGCATCATATTGTCATATTGCCATGCATGATCATGTAGTTGACATCATATTCGTGGCAAGGCCACCATGCATAATCTTTTCATACATGCCACTCTTGTTTCATTGCACATACCGGTACACCATCGGAGGCATTCATATAGAGTCATACTTTGTTATTGTAGTATCGAGTTGTAATATTGTGTTGTAATGAAAGTGTGATGATCATCATTTTTAGAGCATTCTCCCATGGGAGGAAAGGCTGAATCTATAAAGCCCCTCCGCAAAAAAAAGAAAAACAAAAGAAGAAAGGGCAAAGAAAAAAGAAAGGCCCAAAAAAAGAGGAAAAAGGAAAAAAAGAGAAAAAGGAAAAAAGAAAAAAGGGACAATTGCTACTATCTTTTTCCACACTTGTGCTTCAAAGTAGCACCATGTTCTTCATTGTAGAGAGTCTCATGTTTAGTCACTTTCATATACTAGTGGGAATTTTCGTTATAGAACTTGGCTTGTATATTCCAACGATGGGCTTCCTCAAATGCCCTAGGTCTTCGTGAGCAAGCAAGTTGGATGCACACCCACTAGTTTCTTTTGTTGTGCTTTCATTCATATTTAGCTCTAGTGTATCTGTTGCATGGCAATCCCTACTCACTCACATTGATATCTATTGATGGACATCTCCATAGCCTGTTGATACGCCTAGTCGATGTGAGACTAATTCCCTCTTTTTGTCTTCTCCACAACCACCTCTATTCCACCCATAGTGCTATGTCCATGGCTCACGCTCATGTATTGCGTGAAAGTTGAAAGGTTTGAAAAGATAGAGCATGAAAACAAATGCTTGGCTGAAATCGGGGTTGTGCATGATATGAATATTTAGTGTGATAACAAGGGAGCATAGCCAACACTATATAATTTTGTAGGGATAACTTTCTTTAGCCATAGTATTTTGAGAAGACATGATTGCTTTGTTAGTATTGCTTGAAGTATTGTTATTTCTTATGTCAACATAGACTTTTATCTGATCTTTTAGATCTAAACATTCATGCCACAATTAAGAGAATTACATTGTAAACTATATTGGTTAGCATTCCACATCAAAAATTCTTTCTTTATCATTTACCTACTCGAGGACGAGTAGGAATTAAGCTTGGGGATGCTTGATACATCTCCAACGTATCTATAATTTTTTATTGTTCCATGCTATTATTTATGAAGTCTTGGATGTTTAATGGGCTTTATCATTCACTTTTATATCATTTTGGGACTAACCTACTAACCCAAAGGCCCAGTCCAGATTGCTGATTTTTGCCTATTTTAGGGTTTTGCAGAAAAGGAATACCAAACGGAGTCCAAACGGAATGAAACCTTCGCGAGAGATATTTTTGGAGGAAATCACGCTCGGGAAACGTCAGGACCAAGTCAGGGGGCAAGGGACCAGCCCTCGAGGGTGGGGGGCATGCCCCCCTTCCCAGGGCGCGCCCTCCTACCTCGAGGCTGGCCCACACGGCCCCCGGTGCCCTCCTTCTTCCTATATATACCTACGTACCCCGGAAACTCCATACGCAGAGAGAAACCCCTAATTCTACTGCCGTAGCATCTGTTCCCGTGGAGATCCCATCTTGGAGCCTGTTCAGGGAGGGGGATCCATCACGGAGGCCTTCATTGTCATCATCATCGCCCTCACCATGAGTTGTGAGTAGTTTACCACAGACCTTCGGGTCCATAGCTAGTATCTAGATGGCTTCTTCTCTCTCTCCGGATCCCAATACAAAGTTCTCCTCGGTCTTCGAGGAGATCTATTCGATGTAATCTCTTTTTGCGGTGTGTTTGTCGAGATCCGATGAATTGTGAGTTTATAATCAAGGTTATCTATGAAAGATATTTGGTTCTTCTCTGAACTTTTTATGTGTGCTCATAATATCCTTGCAAGTCTCTTCGAATTATTGGTTTGGTTTGGCCTACTTTATCTATAGTTCTTGCAATGGGAGAAGTGCTTGGCTTTGGGTTCAATCTTGCGGTGTCATTTCCCAGTGACAGTAGGGGCAGGAAGGCACGTATTGTATTGTTGCCATTGAGGATAAAAAGATGGAGTTTTCATTCTATTGCTTGAGTTTATCCCTCTACATCATGTCATCTTGCTTAAGGCGTTAATCTGTTCGTATGAACTCAATACACTAGATGCATGCTGGATAGCGGTAGATGTGTGGAGTAATAGTAGTAGATGCAGGCAGGAGTCGGTCTAATTGTCTCGGACGTGATGCCTATATACAATGATCATGCCTAGATAGTCTCATAATTATTCACTTTTCTATCAATTGCTCGACAGTAATTTGTTTACCCGTCGTAGAATATCGCTATCATGAGAGAAGCCACTAGAGAAAACTATGGCCCCTGGGTCTATTCTCAACATATCAATCTACATCTACTTTACTTTTACCGCTTTTATTTGCTGTTTTACTAAACCTAAAATACCAAAAATATAACTATCATCTCTATCAGAATACTCGGGTTAAACTTGACGAGCCTAGCATATGCAGATATGGCCTCGGAATGCTGGAGACCGAAAGGTCGAGCGTGAATCATATAGTAGATATGACCAACATAAGATGTTCACCATTGAAAACTACTTATGTCGAGCAATATTCTACGACGGGTAAACAAATTACTGTCGAGCAATTGATAGAAAAGCGAATAATTATGAGACTATCTAGGCATGATCATTGTATGTAGGCATCACGTCCGAGACAAGTAGACCGAAACGATTCTGCATCTACTACTATTACTCCACACATCGACCGCGATCCAGCATGCATCTAGTGTATTGAGTTCATACGAACAGAGTAACGCCTTAAGAAAGATGACATGATGTAGAGGGATAAACTCAAGCAATATGATGAAACCCCATATTTTTATCCTCGATGGAAACAATACAATACGTGCCTTGCTGCCCCTACTGTCACTGGGAAAGGACACCGCAAGATGGAACCCAAAGCCAAGCACTTCTCCCATTGCAAGAACTATAGATCTAGTAGGCCAAACCAAACCAATAATTCGAAGAGACTTGCAAGGATATTATGAGCACACATAAAAAGTTCAGAGAAGAACCAAATATCTTTCATAGATAACCTTGATCATAAACTCACAATTCATCGGATCTAGACAAACACACCGCAAAAAGAGATTACATCGAATAGATCTCCTCGAAGACCGAGGATAACTTTGTATTGAGATCCAGAGAGATAAAAGAAGCCATCTAGATACTAGCTATGGACCCGAAGGTCTGTGGTAAACTACTCACAACTCATGGTGAGGGCGATGATGATGATGATGAAGGCCTCCGTGATGGATCCCCCTCCTGGAACAGGCTCCAAGATGGGATCTCCACGGGAACAGAAGCTACGGCGGTGGAATTAGGGTTTTCTCTCTGTGTATGAAGTTTCTGGGGTACGTAGGTATATATAGGAAGAAGGAGGGCAGCGGGGGCGTGTGGGCCAGCCTCGAGGCAGGGGGCGCGCCCCCCACCCTCGAGGGCTGGCCCTACGCCCCCTGACTTGGCCTCGAAGACTCCCGAGCGTGATTTCCTCCAAAAATATCTCTCGTGAAGGTTTCATTCCGTTTGGACTCCGTTTGATACTCCTTTTCTGCAAAACCCTGAAATAGGCAAAAATCAGCAATCTGGATTGGGCCTTTGGGTTAGTAGGTTAGTCCCAAAAATGATATAAAATTGAATGATAAAGCCCATTCAACATCCAAGACTTCATAAATAATAGCATGGAACGATCAAAAATTATAGATATGTTGGAGACGTATCAGGTCTCCTACTTGATTGATACCTTGGTTCTCAAAAACTGAGGGAAATACTTACGCTACTGTGTTGCATATCCCTTTCCTCTTCGAGGGAATACAACGCAAGCTCAAGAGGTAGCACCGCTCAATCGCGTCAAAAGAGCTACTATGACGGCAAGCATCGTGACTTGGCTTTCGACATTGGAGACCATGTCTATCTCCATGTTTCTCCTATGAAGGGCACCCAGAGGTTCGGTATCAAAGGCAAGCTTGCTCCGAGATACGTGGGCCCTTTCAAGATTCTTGGCAAGAGAGGCGATCTAGCCTACCAACTCGAGTTTCCCTCCAACTTTGCAAATGTTCATGATGTGTTTCACGTGTCTCAACTCCGCAAGTGCTTCAAGACACCTGAACGCACCATTCCGTTCGAGGAGATTGATCTTCAACAAGACTTGTCTTATCGTGAGCACCCTGTTGCTATTCTTGAAGAAACTAAGCGCAAAACCCGCAACAAGTCCATCAAGTTCTTGAAAGTAAAGTGGTCACACCATACCGATCGAGAAGCTACGTGGGAACGAGAAGATCACCTTCGTTCCGAGTATCCTTCCTTCTTCCAGTCCTAGATCTCGGGACGAGATCTTTTTGTAGTGTAGGAGAGTTTGTAACACCCCATATGTGATACTTCCCCATAATGGCAATAAAGCAATTCTCATTTTGATCCTTGTCCTTATCCTTGGGGGTTCTTGTCATTTGAGCTTATTTTATTTTTCTTTGCATTGTCATTTCATTTTTATTTTGCATCCTTGCATTGCTTCATCATCATGGCATCTTAGTTTACTTCTTGTTAATGTGTATGTGTGAGGCACCTTGTTGATGTATGTGAGTGTGGTGCCTAACCATGTCCTTGCAACCCTAGACCCCTCCTTGTTTTCCCCTCTTCCTTCTTCCTTCTCTTCCCTTCTTTATTTATTTTTGCAAGTCACCTAGCCTAGTCCTTTAATGTTCTTTCTTTTCCTAAAAACCTTGCACCATGTATACACCCTCTCTGCCAAATTTCAGCCTTTTTGGAATTGATTTGGTTGGGTTCAAATATGACAAGAGTTTGAAGCATATTCAAACTCCTTTTATTTTTCTGCCTCTAAAAATGTCCAAGCCAATTTTATTAAATAGGGCATAAATCAAGGAGCATGGGGATATTTTCTTTACCTCCTAACTCTTTTCCTTTGAGCCTGTACTTTTCTTTTCATTTGTGTCTGAAGGAAAAAATAGAAAAGAAAAGAATCAGCAGAAACAGCAGTGGCCTAGGCCTCCTCTTCCTCCCCCCCCCCCTCGGCCCAGTCCTTCTCCGCAGAGCCCCTCGGCCCACTTCTCTCTCCCGCAACGGCCCAGCCAGCGCGCAGTCGCTCCGTTCACTGTTTTCCCCCGCGGCCCCACATGTCAGCCTCACACCCCCACGTCACCGTCTACCTCTGTCACGCGTTGCTGAGGCAGAGCGCGCACTCGTCGTCGCGCCGTGATCACGGACGTCGAGGCCTCGCGATCAGAGCCCCCCTTTTAAACCCGCAGCTTGTCCACCCCTCTCCCTAGGGTTCCTCCTACCTCCTCCCGCCGCCTGGAGAGCCAAGACCCACTAGATCCGCCGCTCCAAAGTCGTCCCACACGCATTTGGGAGCACCAACTCGTTGCCGGCGTGCCTCCTGTCGACCTCGGCCTCGCCAACCTTGTCAAGCTGCTTCCCCGTTGTCGACTACGTCGACTACGTCCTCTACGCGGAGCCGATCGCCTCGCAGTCGTCGTCTTCTTCCTCTTCTTCCACTCCGGCGGCCGTAGCTGTTCGAGCCTCGCCGTCGTCGACTCCGACCTCCTCCGGGCCAGCCGAACACCTCGTTGTGTTCGTGGTGAGCGTCTCCACCTCCTCATGCCCTTTTCCCCCTCCTTAGCACCGTCTAGCACCTAGTTCGCCGTGAGCCCGAGCTCGTCGCCGTCGGGCCTCGTCTCCGGCGAGTGCCCCGACCATCGTAGGCCGTCCCTTGTGGCCCGTTCGCTTCAGCGTGTCGCGTAGAAGCTGCCAGAGCAGTCACCGCTCCGCCTAGGCCGTTGCATCGTCTCGTCGTTGTCCGCCGCCGCCGTTCCGACATGTGCTCGCTGCCGGCGTTGTAGTGGCTGCTAGGTGCCGCAAGTGCTTCGAGTGGGTGCGGAACTCCCCCAGGAGCGCACCGCACCTCTCCGCCATCCCTTTAGGTCGCCGGAGCAGCTCCGACGAGCTACTCCGACGGGCTCTGTTTCCCGCCTGCTTCTGCTTCTTCAGTTATCTCTTAAGGCAGTTCTCCCCTTATCTGTCAGATACACGCTTGTAGCCTAGTGGTGTGTCTCTTCGCCAGTTAAGCTAGCAGCGCGGGTTCGAATCCGTGCGGGGGCAGTGGGTTTTCGCCCCCCTTTTTTTCGCGAGAGGCTGACAGGCAGGCCCTACCTGCCAGCCACTCAGCCACCTCCAGCCCACTCGCGCACCCGCTTGTGCCACCTCAGCGCAGCTGGTCCCACTCGTCAGTGACTCTGGCTGGTATAGGCCTTGGTCAACTTTGACCTCTGCGCCTATTTTTCTTTTATGTTTTCTTTTTCTTTTTCTGCCTTTTTCTTTGTTTTTAATATCTGTTGATATATGCCTCTCATGGAAATAAGTTGCATATGAAAAATGCTTAGTTTTTCATGTAGATTATGAATATGCAGTTTGTTGCCATGTTTAAAACATTTAAAATGATGTTTGAGTTATTCTTGTTTTAAAAATGCTTAAACTTGGAAAAATCATAACTAAATATCTACAACTCCAAATTTAACAAACTCTATATGCATTTGGGGTGGGAAAATGTGTAGAATATTATGGTGCTGTTGTTTTGCATGTTTAAAAACTTTATATGAGAAGTTTTTCAGATATGTCCCAAATGCATTTAATTAATTATGGGAGTTTCTGGAAAATGTTGTTTGTTATTTCCAGCCCATTTAAATATGCTAGCATGTTGCTGTAATCTTAGTTGCACCCTTGCCATGTTAACCAACCCCTTTAAACTTGTTGGGAGATTGTTTGAATAATCTACATAAACTTGTTAGTTTGTTCCTTTGCTTGTTTCTTTCATGTGAAAGATCTTGTTTGCTATGAGGCTATTGCACTCTTGTGTCCCTAGGCCATGCATCATGTCTTTCCATGTCCCTAGGCATCATGTTCATGCATCATGTGTTTGAGCATTGCATTATGATTGATTGTGTTTCGGTGTTGCATTGTTGTGTTTGGTTAGAGCCCGGTGACGATTCGGAGTACGAGGTTCCTACCGAGGCTGAGTTTGAGGAGCAAGGTTACGATCCCTCAATGGAATCAACAGGCAAGATGACCATACCCAGATATCAGTACTATCTTTGCCTATCCTAGAAGTCTCGCTCTTTAGATATTGCCTTGATGCATATGTCTGTTTGTCAGCCCTCCTATTGTTGCCATGAAACTCTCTAACCACCCTCCTAGCAAACCGTTGTTTGGCTAAGTATGCATCGCTTAGCCCCTCTTATAGCATTGTTAGTTGCAGGTGAAGATTTGAAGATTTTCTTCGTGATGAAGTTATTGTTGGGATATCACAATATATAAACTGTTAAACTAAATCATCTATATATTGGTAATGGGTGGAAGGCTAAGCCTCTTGCTTGGTGTTTTGTTCCACTCATGCCACCATAGGAACCGTTAAACCGGTGTTATGTTCCTTGATTTTTGTGTCCTTAACACGGTTGGGGTTTATGGGCCCCCCTCGATAACCCGCTTAGCGCTAAAGCTTTTCCAGTAAGGCCCAACATTGGTTTTACATTTGCCTAATAACTAAAACTTGCATAGGGCGTTGCAAACCCGAGTTCTTAATTAACAACCCGGGCCAGTGCTCCTCATGAGTGTTGGTCCAAACTGAGTAGACTGTGGGGCCACCTAGAGGAAACTCAAGGTCTGGTATACACCTGTAGGATGATTCATCCGGTCGTGGCCTCAGACTAGATACGTGCGGCTACTGTCAGGGTGTCGGCACGCCGGGAGGTCTTGCTGGATTAGTTTTACCTTTGTCAGAATATCTTGAGCACGGGATTTCGAGAATACTCGGGTCTTCCCACCTTGGAGTTGCCACTCCGCAGATCGTGAGCTTGTGATTGGATAAGTTGGGACACCCCTGCAGGGTTTGATCTTTCGAAAGCCGTGCCCGCGGTTATGTGGCAGATGGGAATTTGTTAATATCCGGTTGTAGATAACTTGACACTATGATCATGAATACACTACCTGCGTGAGTAACCGTGACGGTCTCTTTCTGAAGGGGTTCGGGAAGTGAACACGGTGGGGTGATGTTTGATCGTGAGTAGTTAGGATCACTTCTTGATCAACCTGGCGATCATTGGCACTTGCTCTCTTCTCGCTCTACATCCGTAAGTTAGTGCTTAGTGCTGCTGCAACCTTGTTTTAAGCCTTTTCCACACTTAAGGCTTTGATAGTATTGTTACCTGGGAACGGGATTGATGAGTCCTCTGTGGCTCATAGATTAAACACAACACCAGATGCAGGTACCGTTGAGAACTACACATGTGGTGGTTCAGAGCTGTATTGGGAGTTCGATGAAGAGCGTGGACGTTACTATGTGTCTTATCCCGACGATCAGTAGTGGCTCTTACTAGGATGATCGGGGCCTTGTGTTTTTTTATGGTATCTTTCATTTGGATTTCGTCTGTAGTCGAACTCTGATGTTATTTGGATGATGTATGTTAATGTATTTCATTGTGTGATGTGGCGAGTGTAAGCCAACTACCTTTTTACATTTTCATCCCTATTTTTACATGAGTCGTGCAAAGATACCATACTTGAGATCATTCTAGTATGCGGTTATGCCTTTAAGTCGTGCCTCGACACGTGGGACGCATAGTCGCATACTGAGCATTACACCACCGCCACGAAGTCCTCCACACCGCCACATCACCCACGCAAGCACCCCACGCCGGCGAGCCATCGCGCCACGGCACCCTGTGCCGCCCCCATGCCCAAGGAGGCCGGACCGCGCCGCCCCATCACGCGAGCGGAAGAAGACGCCCCACCGTCGCTGATGTTGGTCGGGCTTTACCTGGTCGGGCCCTTGGGCAGCGGCGAGGGAGGGGGTAAGAGTAGGCGACCGGCGGCGCAGATCGAAGTCTTCTCCCCGTCGCCTCGCGGGGGCGATGCGGGAGGGTTTGGTTTCGGGAGGGTTAGGTGTGTCTCCTCGAACTAGTTAAGTAGCGATGAGTGCCTTGCAATCTGGTGTATGTGAAGGAAATGTACCCTAGAGGCAATAATAAAGTTATTATTTATTTCCTTATATCATGATAAATGTTTATTATTCATGCTAGAATTGTATTAACCGGAAACTTAGTACATGTGTGAATACATAGACAAACAGAGTGTCACTAGTATGAGTCTACTTGACTAGCTCGTTAATCAAAGATGGTTAAGTTTCCTAGCCATAGACATAAGTTGTGATTTGATGAACGGGATCACATCATCAAACAATGATGTGATTGATGACAAGACCCATCTGTTAGCTTAGCACTATGATCGTTTAGTTTTTCTACTATTGCTTTCTTCATGACTTATATATGTTCCTATGACTATGAGATTATGCAACTACCGAATACCTAAGGAACACCTTGTGTGCTATCAAACGTCACAACGTAACTGGGTGATTATAAAGATGCTCTACAGGTGTCTCCGAAGGTGTTTGTGGTGTTGGCATAGATCGAGAATAGGATTTGTCACTCCTAGTGTCGGAGAGGTATCTCTGGGCCCTCTCGGTAATACACATCACAATAAGCCTTGCAAGCAAACGACTAATGAGTTAGTCACGAGATGATGTATTACGAAACGAGTAAAGAGACTTGCCGGTAACGAGATTGAACTAGGTATGATACCGACGATTGAATCTTGGGCAAGTAACATACCGATGACAAAGGGAACAACGTACGTTATTATGCGGTTTGACCGATAAAGATCTTCGTAGAATATGTAGGACCCAATATGAGCATCCAGGTTCTGCTATTGGTTATTGACCGGCGATGTGTCTCGGTCATGTCTACATAGTTCTCGAACCCGTAGGGTCCGCACGCTTAACGTTCGATGATTTGTATTATGAGTTATGTGATTTGATGACCTAAGTTTGTTCGGAGTCCCGGATGAGATCACGGACATGACGAATAGTCTAAAAATGGTCAAGAGGTAAATATTCATATATTGGAAGGCTATATTCGGACATCGGAAAGGTTCCGAGTGATTCGAGTATTTTTCGGAGTACCGGAGAGTTATGGAAATTCGTATTGGGCCTTAATGGGCCATACGGGAAAGGAGAGAAAGGCCACAAGGGTGGCCGCGCCCCTTCCTCATGGACTGGTCCGAATTGGACTAGGGAAAGGGGGCGCCCTCTTCCTTCCTTCTCCTGCTCCCTTCCCCTTTTCCTATTCCATGTGGGAGGTGGAATCCTACTAGGCTAGGGAGTCCTAGTAGGACTCCACACTTTGGGCGCGCCCTATGAGGGCCGGCCTCCTCCTCCCTCCATCCTTTATATACGTGGCCAGGGGTCATCCCATAGAGACACAAGTTGATTTTAGTCGTGTGCGGTGCCCCTCCCCACAGTTACACACCTCGATCATATCGTTGTAGCGCTTAGGCGAAGCCTTGTGCCGATAGCTTCATCATCACTGTCACCACGCCGTCATGCTGACGAAACTCTCCCGTGACGCTCAACTGGATCAAGAGCTCATGGGACGTCATCGAGTTGAACGTGTGCTGAACGCGGAGGTGCCATACGTTCGGTGCTTGGATCGGTTGGATCGCGAAGATGTTCGACTACATCAACCACGTCACTAGACGCTTTCGCTTTCGGTCTACGAGGGTACGTAGACACACTATCCCCGCTCATTGATATGCTCCTCCTAGATAGATCTTGCATGATCGTAGGATTTTTTTTTTTGAAATACTATGTTACCCAACAGTGGCATCATGAGCCAGGTCTATGCGTAGATGATATGCACAAGTAGAACACAATGAGTTGTGGGCGATAATAGTCATACTGCTTACCAGCATGTCATACTTTGATCCGGCGGTATTGTGAGATGAAGCGGCCCGGAGCGACATTACGCGTACGCTTACGTGAGACTGGTTTCACCGTTACGAGCACTCGTTGCTTAAAGGCGACCGGCGGGTGTTTGTCTCTCTCACTTTAGTTGAATCGAGTGTGGCTACGCCCGGTCCTTGTGAAGGTTAAAACAACACACTTGACGAAAAATCGTTGTGGTTTTTGTATGCGTAGGTAAGAACGGTTCTTGCTAAGCCCGTAGCAGCCACGTAAAACTTGTAACAACAAAGTAGAGGACGTCTAACTTGTTTTTGCAGGGCATGTTGTGATGTGACATGGTCAAGACGTGATGAGTTGTACGTTATTGTATGAGATGATCATGTTTTGTAAATTGTCGACAACCGACAGGAGCCTTATGGTTTTCTCGTTATTGTATGAATTGTGAAGGCCATATAATTGCTTTACTTCATCATTATGAGTTAGCGATAGTAGTAGTAGCAATAGTTGGCGAGACAACCACGACACTGCGATAAAGATCATGGTGTCTAGCCGGTGACAATGGAGATCATGATGATGCTTTGGAGATGGAGATCAAAAGCACAAGACGATGATGGCCATATCATGTCACATATTTTGATTGCATGTGATGTTTATCTTCTTATGCTTCTTATTTTGCTTAGAACGACGGTAGCATTATAAGATGACCCCTTACAAAATTTCAAGGTACAAGTGTTCTCCCTGAGTATGCACCGTTGCGAAAGTTCTTCGTGCTGAGACACCACATGATGATCGGGTGTGATAGGCTCTACGTTCATATACAACGGGTGCAAAACAGTTTTGCACATGCGGAATACTCGGGTTAAACTTGACGAGCCTAGCATGTACAGATATGGCCTCGGAACACTAGAGACCGAAAGGTCAAGCGTGAATCATATAGTAGATATGATCAACATAAGATGTTCACCATTGAAAACTACTCCATCTCACATGATGATCGGACATGGTTTAGTTGATTTGGATCACGTGATCATTTAGATGACTAGAGGGATGTCTATCTAAGTGGGAGTTCTTTAGTAATATGGTTAATTGAACTTTAATTTATCATGAACTTAGTCCTGGTAGTATTAGCATATCTATGTTGTAGATCAATAGCTCGCGATGTAGCACCCCGTTTATTTTTTATATGTTCCTAGATAAATATAAGTTGAAATATGATAGTAGCAATGATGCGGACTTGTTCCATGATATGAGGATTTTCCTCATTGCTGCACAGAAGAATTATGTCCTTAATGCACCGCTAGGTGACAGACCTATTGCAGGAGCAGATGCAGACGTTATGAACGTTTTGACAAAAGCTCGGTATGATGACTACTTGATAGTTTAGTGCACCATGCTTTACGGCTTAGAACTGGGACTTCAAAAATGTTTTGAATGCCATGGAGCATATGAGATGTTCCTAAGAGTTGAAATTGCTATTTCATACTCATGCCCGTATCAAGAGGTATGAGACCTCTGACAGTACTTTGCCTACAAGATGGAGGAGAATAGCTCAGCCAGTGAGCATGTGCTCAGATTGTCTGGGTACTACAATTGCTTGAATCAAGTGGGAGTTAATCTTCCAGATAAGATAGTAATTGACAAAGTTCTCTAGTCACTATCTCCAAGTTACTAGAACTTCATGATGAACTATAATATGCAAGGGGTGACGAAAGTAATTCCCGAGCTCTTCGCGATGCTGAAATCGACGAAGGTAGAAATCAAGAAAAAGCATCAAGTGTTGATGGTTGACAAGACCACTAGTTTCAAGTAAAAGGGCAAAGGAAAAGAAAGAGAACTTCAAGAAGAATGGCAAGCAAGTTGCTACTCCCATGAAGAAACCCAAAGCTAGACCCAAGCCTGAAACTGAGTGCTTCTACTGCAAAGGAAATGGTCACTGGAAGTGGAACTACCCTAGAAACTTGGTGGATACGAAGGATTGCAAAGTGAACAAAGCTATATTTGATATACATGTTATTGATGTGTACTTTACTAGTGTTTATAGCAACCCCTCGGTATTTGATACTGGTTCAGTTGCTAAGAGTAGTAACTCAAAACGGGAGTTGTGGAATGAATAGAGACTAGTTAAGGGTGAAGTGACGATGTGTGCTGGAAGTGGTTCCAAGATTGATATGATCATCATCGCACACTCCCTATACTTTCAGTTGAACCTAAATAAATGTTGTTTGGTGTTTGCGTTGAGCATGAATATGATTTGATCATGTTTATTGCAATATGTTTATTCATTTAAAGTCAGAGAATAATTATTGTTCTGTTTACATGAATAAAACATTCGATTGTCATACACCCAATAAAAATAGTTTGTTGGATCTCGATCGTAGTGATACACATATTCATAATATTGAAGCTAAAATATGCAAAGTTAATGATGATAGTGCAACTTATTTGTGGCACTGCCGTTTAGGTCATATTGGTGTAAAGCGCATGAAGAAACTCCATGCTGATGGGCTTTTGGAATCACTTGATTATGAATCATTTGATGCTTGCGAACCATGTCTCATGGGCAAAATGACTAAGACTCCGTTCTCCGGAACTATGAGGTGAGCAACTGACTTATTGGAAATAATACTACTGATGTATGCGGTCCGATGAGTGTTGAGGCTGGCGGCGGGTATCGTTATTTTCTGACCTTCATAGATGATTTGAGCAGATATGGGTATATCTACTTGATGAAACATAAGTCCGAAACATTCGAAAAGTTCAAAGAATTTCATAGTGAAGTGGAAAATCGTCGTAACAAGAAAATAAAAGTATCTACGATCTGATCGCGGAGGCGAATATTTGAAGTTACGAGTTTGGCCTTCATTTAAAATAATGTGAAATAGTTACACAACTCACGCCACCTGGAACACCACAGTGTAATGGTGTGTCCGAATATCGTAACCGCACTTTATTAGATATGGTGCGATCTATGATGTCTCTTACCGATTTACCACTATCGTTTTGGGGTTATGCGTTAGAGACAACTCATTCACGTTAAATTGGGCACCATCTAAAACCGTCGAGACGACACCGTATGAACCGTGGTTTGGCAAGAAACCTAAGCTGTCGTTTCTTAAAGTTTGGGGCAGCGATGCTTATGTGAAAAAGTTTCAACCTGATAAGCTGGAACCCAAATCAGAGAAATGTGTCTTCATAGGATACCCAAAGGAAACTGTTGGGTACACCTTTTATCACATATCCAAAGGCAAGATATTCGTTGCTAAAAATGGATACTTTCTAGAGAAGGAGTTTCTCTCGAAAGAAGTGAGTGGGAGGAAAGTAGAACTTGATGAGGTAATTGTAACTTCTCCCGAATCGGAAAGTAGTACATCACAGAAACTTGTTCCAGTGATTCCTACACCAATCAGCGAGGAAGCTAATGATGATGATCATGAAACTTCAGATCAAGTTACTACTGAACCTCGTAGGTCAACCAGAGTACGTTCCGTGTCAGAGTGGTATGGTAACCCAGTTCTATAAGTCATGTCACTAGACCATGATGAACCTACGAACTATGAGGAAGCGATGATGAGCCCAGATTCCGCAAAATGGCTTGAAGCCATGAAATCTGAGATGGGATCCATGTATGAGAACAAAGTGTGGACTTTGGTTGACTTGCCCGATGATCGGCAAGCCATTGAAAATAAATGGATCTTCAAGAGGAAGACAGACGCCGATGGTAATGTTACTGTCTACAAAGCTTGACTTGTTGCGACAGGTTTTCGACAAGTTCAAGGAGTTGAGTACGATGAGACTTTCTCACCCGTAGCGATGCTTAAGTCCGTCCGAATGATGTTAGAAATTGCCGCATTTTATGATTATGAAATCTGGCAAATGGATGTCAAAACTGCATTCCTTAATGGATACCTCAAAGAGGAGTTGTATATGATGCAACCAGAAGGTTTTGTCGATCCTAAAGGTGCTAACAAAGTGTGCAAGCTCCAGCGATCCATCTATGGACTGGTGCAAGCATCTTGGAGTTGGAATATACGCTTTGATGAGGTGATCAAAGCATATGGTTTTATACAGACTTTTGGAGAAGTCTGTATTTACAAGAAAGTGAGTGGGAGCTCTGTAGCATTTCTGATATTATATGTAGATGACATATTATTGATTGGACTGGTGCAAGCATCTTAGAGTTGGAAAGGTGCTAACAAAGTGTGCAAGCTCCAGCGATCCATCTATGGACTAGTGCAAGCATCTCGGAGTTGGAATATACGCTTTGATGAGGTGACCAAAGCATATGGTTTTATACAGACTTTTGGAGAAGTCTGTATTTTACAAGAAAGTGAGTGGGAGCTCTGTAGCATTTTTGATATTATATGTAGATGACATATTATTGATTGGAAATGATATAGAATTTCTGGATGGCATAAAAGGATACTTGAATAAGAATTTTTTAATGAAAGACCTCGGTGAAGTTGCTTATATATTAGGCATCAAGATCTATAGAGATAGATCAATACGCTTAATTGGACTTTCACAAAGCATGTACCTTGATAAAGTTTTGAAGAAGTTCAAAATGGATCAGTCAAAGAAAGGGTTCTTGCATGTGTTACAAGGTGTGAAGTTGAGTAAGACTCAATGCCCGACCACTGAAGAAGATAGAAAGAAAATGAAAGTCATTCCCTATGCCTCAACCATAGGATCTATCATGTATGCAATATTGTGTACCAGTCCTATTGTATACCCTGTCCTGAGTTTGGAAAGGGAGTACAATTTTGATCTAGGAGTAGATCACTGGACAGCGGTCAAAATTATCCTTAGAGGACTAATGAAATATTTCTCTGTTATAGAGGTGATAAAGAGTTACGTCGGTGCAAGCTTTGACACCGATTTGGATGACTCTAAGTCTCGATCTGGATAGATATTGAAAGTGGGAGCATTTAGCTAGAGTAGCTCTGTGCAGAGCATTGTAGACATAAAAATTTGCAAAATACATACGGATCTGAATGTGGAAGACACATTGACTAAACCTCTCTCACAAGCAAAATATAATCACACCTTAGTACTCTTTGGGGGTTAATCACATGGCGATGTGAACTAGATTATTGACTATAGTAAACCTTTTCGGTATTGGTCACACATGAGGATGTGAACTATTGGTGTTAAATCACATGGTGATGTGAACTAGATTATTGACTCTAGTGCAAGTGGGAGACTGAAGGAAATATGCCCTAGAGGCAATAATAAAGTTATTATTTATTTCCTTATATCATGATAAATGTTTATTATTCATGCTAGAATTGTATTAACCGGAAACTTAGTACATGTGTGAATACATAGACAAACAGAGTGTCACTAGTATGCGTCTACTTGACTATAGCTCGTTAATCAAATATGGTTAAGTTTCCTAGCCATAGACATGAGTTGTCATTTGATGAACGGGATCACGTCATTAGAGAATTATGTGATTGACAAGACCCATCCATTAGCTTAGCACTATGATCATTTTAGTTTTTCTGCTATTGCTTTCTTCATACTTATATACATGTTCCTATGACTATGAGATTATGCAACTCCCGAATACCGGAGGAACACCTTGTGTGCTATCAAACGTCACAACGTAACTGGGTGATTATAAAGATGCTCTACAGGTGTCTCCAAAGGTGTTTGCGGTGTTGGCATAGATCGAGAATAGGATTTGTCACTCGTAGTGTCGGAGAGGTATCTCTGGGCCCTCTCGGTAATACACATCATAATAAGCCTTGCAAGCAAACGACTAATGAGTTAGTCACGAGATGATGTATTACAGAACGAGTAAAGAGACTTGCCGGTAACGAGATTGAACTAGGTATGATGATACCGACGATCGAATCTCGGGCAAGTAACATACCGATGACAAAGGGAACAACGTATGTTGTTATGCGGTTTGACCGATAAAGATCTTCATAGAATATGTAGGAGCCAATATGAGCATCCAGGTTCCGCTATTGGTTATTGACCGAAGATGTGTCTCGGTCATGTCTACATAGTTCTCGAACCCGTAGGGTCCACACGCTTAAGGTTCGATGACGATTTGTATTATGAGTTATGTGATTTGATGACCGAAGTTTGTTCGGAGTCTCGAATGAGATCACGGACATGATGAACAATCTCGAAATGGTCGAGAGGTAAAGATTCATATATTGGAAGGCTATATTCGGACATCGGAAAGGTTCCGAGTGATTCGAGTATTTTTTGGAGTACCGAAGAGTTACGAGAATTCGTATTGGGCCTTAATGGGCCATACGGGAAAGGAGAGAAAGGCCTCAAGGGTGGCCGCGCCCCTTCCCCATGGACTGGTCCGAATTGGACTAGGGAAAGGGGGCGCCCCTTCCTTCCTTCTCCTGCTCACTGCCCCTTTTCCCATTCCATGTGGGAGGTGGAATCCTACTAGGACTAGGGAGTCCTAGTAGGACTCCACACTTTGGGTGCGCCCTATGAGGGCCGGCCTCCTCCTCCCTCCATCCTTTATATACGTGGCCAGGGGCACCCCATAGAGACACACGTTGATTTTAGTCGTGTGTGGTGCCCCTCCCCATAGTTACACACCTCGGTCATATCATTGCAGCGCTTAGGCGAAGCCCTGCGCCGGTAGTTTCATCATCACTGTCACCACGCCGTCGTGCTGACGAAACTCTCCCGTGACGCTCAACTGGATCAAGAGCTCGTGGGATGTCATCGAGCTGAACGTGTGCTGAACGCAGAGGTGGCGTATGTTCGGTGCTTGGATCGATTGGATCGCGAAGATGTTTGACTATATCAACCGCGTCACTAGACACTTCCGCTTTCGGTCTACGAGGGTACGTAGATACACTCTCCCCGCTCGTTGCTATGCTTCTCCTAGATAGATCTTGCGTGATCATAAGATTTTTTTTTTAAATACTACGTTACCCAACAGTATGCTTGGCTTGTTACCTATTTTGAACTTACATAAACACATCACGCTTACACATTGGATTTTAAAAACAAGCTGTTCTTTCAACATAGGAAAAATAAGAGATGAGCTCATAAGCACGATATCATGTATAGCTCGTTCCATCAAGCATGGTCCTTTAGTCCAGACAATGCATACAAAAAGCAAGCACGAAAACACCACAAAATCGGGGAGGAGACGACATATAGGTGGACCCCCTCCCTATGACCCCGCAACATAGGGTGATATCGCCACATGATTAATGGTTGTTTTGCACTGCTCTCTACATCCATCACACTAGGCACATAATGCAACCCTAGACAACGTTGACTGTCGTGCCACTTTGTGTCTTAGTGAATAAGCACTGAGGTGTGGGAGGAGAAAATAGATGGGAACATAGATGGGAATGAGAGGGGGGAGAGGAGGGATGAAGGGGGCAAAGAGGGTGGGGTGGGGGCGAATGGCGATTGGAATATGAGGGGGAGGAGTATCGATGATTTGACAAGAACAAAACATGAAAGTGTAAGATCCAAATGTTGTATTCAAACTAAATTTTGTGAAGTCCAAATGCAATCAAGACGTAAGATTGTACATGGATGCATTATCTGTATTGGTGTAAATATACATAAACTACCAATCTTTTGATATAAGACCAAAAAGTAGGCTTTCCCACGGAATGATTTTTTTGCTAACAAAATAAAACATAACACACAACCTTTGTTTAGTTTCATTGTCACATCAACCTCCACTAATGACCACCGATAAATAAAACCATTAAAAATTTAAACACACATCATATGATGTGGTTAGTAAAATTTGAACTAAGTTGAAATGATACCCCATAAGTTTTGCCTCATGGTTTGAATGTCCGAGTAATCGACAATGGAGTCACCGGGGGAGGACCCCATAGGGCAAGGTAGGGCAGCCACCCTACCTTGAATTTTGTCAAAAAATGTATACAAGTAATGCATCGGACTACATTCACGGCTGGTTGCGTACATTAACGCATAGTTTTTTCTTGAGATGTGTACTTGCATAGCTGGGAAAAGGTTAAAGGATGTTAGCGAAGCGCTGGCCATCGGATAGCATTTCGGCTACGCTATTCAGGCATTTACCTGTACGTCGGGTGCTAGCCATGACTTCTAGCGAAGCAATTTGAGCGAATGCACGCGAAAAGAAATGAAGGATCGAGTCAACCAGCTAGGTGGCACACATATGCACAAACCATAAAACGCGTCAGCAGTGCCAGCGATCGCAATTGAATCGCGACGGTGACGCACACCGCACACGATCTAGGCCACGCTGCACGGAAGCTGACGCGGGGCGGCACAACAACGTTTTCCAGGGGGATGGTGCGGCGGCGTTACGTCGTCGGCGAATAGAAAAGGTAGGTAGTGGACTAGAAGGAGAAGTGGTTAGCAAAGACAGAAGGAAAAAGTATAAGTTTCTAAAATTTGTACATTTGTGCATATTGTGAATATGTGATGTGGATTGAGTTTAGACAATATTGTAAATAACTTGACAGTCTAGTGATTTTAGTGGTATTTTCATGTTTGAATTGCCCATCTGATAAAATATTTTGAGTTATTCGACATTTTCATGTCGTGGGTTGTATCTGGTGATTTATTTAGTAGCATTTGAAGACACATGTATCAACTACTTTCGCTTTGTATCATACTTCTTTTTTTTCTTTAAAGTTCGCCCGACCTTAATTTTCTTGGTCCTCTGCCATGCTCCTGAATGGATTTCATCAATTTGACGGTTGAAAATGTATATTAAAATATCATGGTTGAAAAGAACACGTGTGGACAACTAGTAAATTTGTAGGTCGACAGAGATATATGATTAGGCGCCTAAAGTAACATGATAAATAACTTCCGCACTTTTCTCTACACATTCTCAAAAGTAAACCACTGCTATGGGAAACATTACATTAAAAAACAATACAACGCACCCACCTAGGAGCTCTCACAGTGGCTTGAGCTCACCACCCGCCGATTCTCGCTCACCTGTGCCCTCGATAGCTCGATTGTCTTACCGCACGCACCAGTGCAATTTTCACCTGCCCACCCAACGCATCACACAACCGGCCACGTGTCTCCGAGCGGCTGCTCTAGAGACCAACCTAGGTGACCTCTCATTAACCGACCAATGAAAATTGTCATGTAGGCCATTGTTTCTGACCTGGGAGGATGACACGTCGTTGTGTGATTACTCTCCCTGCAGTAGAGGCGGCGATAACATGTGGTGCTATCCGTCCCTCATTCCTCGATGTGCATATATGGTCAGGAACCTATTCCCTTCGTCGGAATATGCCCACGCTACCAACGGTAATCGCTACTACTTATCTCCATCTACAGGGTTCTCCCCCACTCCTCCGGTGTCCACCGCCATTCTGATCCGGGGCCGCCTCATGACCACAGGAAGAAGACGAACTGGTGGTGACCGCGCACAACCCATACCGTACGATAGAGCTAGATCCATTGGTGAAGAATGGCTGTTGTAGCTAAAGAAGCAATATCTGGTTTCTTATTTAAAGATGCACATGATCCTTTTCCTTCATGGTCAAACACCGGTCTCATCCTCACAACAATCTTCTCTTTCTCACGACCTAACACCACACATACACAAAGCAAGTATATAAACACCAAAAGCTCATGTATGGACCACAACATATAGTATGACAACCACCCCACCGCATCACAAGCCGACCTGCCACATGACCGGTGGAGATTTTTGCCACCGCTAACCGTCGTTTGCCACATTGTGCACATACATGAAACACCAGACATCGGTGATAATCGACCCCCGTTGGCACGCTCAGTGAATAAGCAATAAAGTGCGGGAGAAGGAAAAAGAGGGGATCGATGACAAGAAAGGGGAGAGACAAAGAGAGGAGCGACAAAGGGACAAGATAAAGAGGTGAAGGGGGCGAAGGGCGACGCGGAGACCAAGGGGGAAGGGGGAGTATATCAGATTTGACAAAAGAAGAAGAAGATTGAAGTGGATGATCCAAATATTGTACTTAAATCAAATTTAGACAAGCACGCATGAAATTAATTTGTAAAATTATAAATGGATGTGTTTTTTATAATGGTGTGTGTGTGTGTGTATCAGTACCAATTTTTTGATACAAGATTAAAAAAGGGCATGCCTTCGGAATGAAAATTTTGCTATAAAAACAGACATATTGTGTGATGTTTGTGTAGTTTCATTGTCACATCAACCTCTACCGACGTGAACCGACAAATAAAATGATTAAAAATCTGAACACATATCATATGATGTGATTAATAGAATTTGAACTCGTTTGGAGTAAGACTGGCTGTAATGTGAGTATCATATGTATTATTACGCATGCCAACTAAGCAATTTTGATGAGATGGCATATAATTAAATAAAGAAAGAGATATTTGAGTACTATCATATCATGATACCGTATCATATTAAATGATGTGCTACTTTGTGTCATGCATGACAATAAATATAGGGGCAGTTTGGATCATAGCCCACGTCTGCCCAGCCAAAATATTGACGTTGACCAGGGCTTCACATCTCGTTTGGATGAGCACCCAAATTTTGGCACACCAAGCCCGCTTTAGCTTTTTCCCTCTGTTCTTGCGCCAAATGGTTGGCGAGACGTGGGTGGACGATTTGCTCGCCGGTATTTTGGCACGCCCACAGCGCACGCGATTTGGCTGGGCGGACTTGGGCAGTAACCAAACAACCTCGTAGTCTTTTATGATACCAACATATGAAATAGGCATTACAGATGTTGTATCGTACACTAGTACTCATCATTACAATCAGCCTAAGCTAGAAGCTTTACTGCCTGACTTCAACGGTTGAATAAACAACAACGAAGTCGTCCTTGAGAAGTGTGAAAAGTAATTTTTAAACTTATGTTTGGTTGTCTCAACAACAGGCAAAAAGTAATATTAAGATATTATGTTTGAAAGGAACATGGGCGCACGATAACTAGTACATTTGACTTGGTAGCTCGAGAGGGACATTAGATTGGATGTGGATAAAGGAACATAAAAAAACATCCACCATGTTTTTCTGCAATATCTCATAAGTAACTAACTTCTATGGGAAAACACAAACTTGCTAAAGAAGCACATATATGTTCCTTATTTAAAGACGCGCGAGATCCTCTTCCCTCATGATCAATCATCGGCATCATCCTCACAACAATCTTCTATTTCTCACAGCCTAACACCATGCATACACAAATTAAGCACACCAAACATCAAAAACTCAACTACGCACTGCAACATATGGGTGGACAACAACCCCCACCACATCACATGTCGATGTCGCCACTTGATTGATGTCAATTTTCCCACTGCTTAGCACCTTCGACCACATTGGGCCCATAAATGCAACCATAGACAACTATGGCGGCCGATGCCCTTTAGCGCACTAAGTGAAGAAGCGACGAAGTGTAGGAGGGTGAATAAGAGGGGAACACCAACGAGAGAATGAGAGATGCCAAGAGAGGAGGGACAAAAGGACATGCCAACG
>LR738713.1:414584902-414601616 GCA_902687465.1 Secale cereale
AAGGGTGTTGTGGAGACATGGGGGTGGGGGCGGTATCGCCGATTTGTTAAGAATAGAAGATTGAAATGAATGGTCCAATGATCTATTTAAATTGAATTTAGAGAAGTACAAAAGAAAATCAAGTCGTAAGAGTGTATATACAACAACGACCAATCTTCGCATGTAAGATAACAAAGAAGACGAAGATCCGTTAACAACAGAAACCATCATCACATCAACCTCTACTAATGAGAATCGACAAAAAATTATATTAAAGAACATACCATATGACATTCTTAATAAAACCTGAAACTCATTTCAAATGATAAAGCCGGAAGCTTTACCCGCTAGTTTCAACGGTCGAATAATCAGTAATGAAGTCGACCGTTGAGACGCGCGGAAAATAATATTAAAACTTTACGTTTGAAAAGTACGCGCGTCCGCGGCAACTAGTACACCCACCCCGATGAATCGATAGAGACACCTGATCATGTGTGGCTAAAGTAGGATGATAAATAACTTTCACCATTTCCGGTACGAAATCTCAAAAGTAACTCACTGCTACGGAAACACAGTCTTGCTGAAGAAGCACATGCGAGGTTCCTTATTTAAAAGCCGCAAGGGATCCTCCCCCTCGTGGTCAATCAGGCGGTGTCATCCTCACAACAATCTTCCCCCCCTTCACTGCTCTCACAACCTAACACCATTTGTCCCCTCTCCCCATTTCCCCAAAAACGAACAATCCAACACTCGACCGAGTCAGTGCTGCCTTCCCCCACTCGATTCGCTCGATTCTTCGCCCCGAAGACCCTCCCCTCACTCGATCCTACTCACCCCCTCTCCCCGCGCGAGCTCCCGATCCGCCTCGCCGGCGGGCCGGCCGTCCTCGCCGCCGCCGCCGCCGCCGCCCTTGACCCCGCTCGCTAGCGCCGCCCGTTCTCTCTGCCGAGGTCGTGGTTGCGCGGACGCAGCTAGGGTTGGAGGGGCCGTCACCCGGCCTGGCACCGGCGCCTCCCTTCCCTCTCGCCCCCGGAGCTGCAAGCGGGAGGTATCGTCTCGGGCTTTCCAGATCTGACTTTGAGCGTTTTCCCCCAGGGTTCTAGTACAAATCTGTGATTAATCAAGTGGAGAGTCTGTTTATTCGTCAGGTGTTGAAATATTGATTCTGTTGGATCGAAAATTGTGGTTGGTGGAATCAGAATTTGGATGTGATAAAATTTGGTATTGCTCGAGCTGAAAATTTAACGTTGGTCAACCTGATTTGTAGTTCAGCATGTCAAAGTTTGTTTTTGATTGATCGGATGTTATAGTTCAGGGAGTTGAAATGTTGAATTTTCGGAGAGGACCATGGCTACAAACTACGACAGAGTTCCACAGGGGGCGGTTGGGTGTGATGAGCGATCACGCAATTACTTTTTTGGCTTGTTTAGATGGATTTGGAAAATGTTGCTTACATGGGTGTAAAGTGACAAGTGATTTAGCCATCCACGGGCAGTGGTGGGGGCACGTGAGTGTCCATGTTTTTTCTTGCACCAGGATAGTTTAAGTACGCCAATGCTTTGGCAGGAAAGGACAAATGCGGATATTTGAGATAGTATGTGTAAAGGAACTTCGCAGAAGTACTTATGGTTACTCCAGTGCATACTTTATTTTGTTCTTTTTCATTTTGTTGTTTTGATATAAGTGTCTAAGGAGTTTCATGCTGGCCACTGATAAAGTGATAATTGGCTCCTTGCTTTTAGTAATAGTGATATATTTTAGCTAAATACAATGTCTTGGTTGTGTATATATGACAGCTGCTTCACTGGCTGTTTGTACTGGAGGTTGATGCATCGTGCCTTGATATTTTGCAGCTGGAGACTGGGAGACTAGATGGGGGCCCCTGCCTGATCAAATCCTGCTGTTCCTGACGAGTGACAAGAAATACACAGCAACACATGGCACACGGGCTATTTGTGTATGCCAGGGAGATTAAGTAGACTGAGGAAACATGCAGGGTTTTGGACAATGGCTTCCGCAATCGCAGAGCGCAGCCGATCTTTATTTCTCAAGTATTATGTCATCTCAGTTGGACACTTCCATAGAGATGCAGACTAGAAATACTGCAGTTGCAGTTTTGGAGAACGAGTCTGCTCATTCGTTTGGCATTACAGGTGCTGCTGGGCCAATTGAAGTCACTAGAAATGATGCTGGGACAATTATAGACAATGAAAATGTTGCTGAACTGACTGGAGGTATTGACTTGAACAAGACCCCACCACCGAAGGCTAAGAGGAAAAAGCACAGGCCAAAGGTCCTGAAACCATCAAAGCCTCCTAAGTCTGCAACTCCAAAGCCTTCCAAGGCAAAGGAGGAAAAACCATCTGGTAAAAGGAAGTATGTCCGTAAGAATATGCCAGCAGGCCAACCTCCCTCAGAACAGACTGCCGAGTCACATCACAAAGCTACCCTGAAACCTGCTAAGCGCTCTCTGAACTTTGAGGGGGAAGTTCCACAAGAGAACACACATCCTGGATCCCAAGCTCAAGTGGTATCTTGTGATCCCAAGGACTATCAACCATCCATGCCTTCTACTGGTGAAAGAAATGTCCAAAGCCAGTTGACATGCCATTTGGACTTTACCACCAGTTCAATGTACAGTTCAGCCAATCAGATGGCTGATACACAGCTATTGCCTGCAGATAATATGAAAACATCAATTTACAGTTCAGCCAATCAGATGGCTAATGCACAGTTTTTGCCTGCACATAATATGCCAAAAGGAGTATTATTTGACCTCAATAGTTCGACGAATCAGATACAGAATGAGTATGCTAATATTTTGGATGGGCGTGCGCAATTTTTTCAGTCTGGAACAACAGAAACATTACAAACAAATCCTTTGCTAGGGCTCTGTGATGGCATGCCAGATAAAAATTTACCTGATCTCAACAGTTCAATCACTCTAATGCAGGGCATGCCAACTAATTTTACCGAATACTTGCTTTCATCGTCACAAGGTTCTGTAAGAGAAACACATATGGGCAAACAGATGCCTAATTGTCAAAGAATGCCAGAAAATCCAGTTACACCTGCTCAGTGTTTTGAAGGGGGTGCAACGAGGGAAAACTACAATCTTAATTCTTGTTTAAGAGGAGGGTTAAACAACCAAATATGTCATGGCTACAGATCGACACAAAGCCCAATCCCACCTCCCAAGCAAATTGAAGGGCATTCTGCAATGGAAAATTTGAATGGGCTTGGAACAATAAGTGACTACTTAAAGTTTACCTCCAGTCCTAGTCCTTACAGGCAAACAGGCGGTGCACTTGGACTTCATGGTTCACACAGCTCGTCACATGTGCATGCACTGGACACCAGAGAACACAATGCCTCCAATGGTGCCCATATTTCATTAGGTATGAATCTTGACCAGCAGAGGAATGGATGGGCATCTGTAGATGTGTGCCATGCTGCACCCTCTCAGGGGTCATATTTTCCTGAAACCTACAAGAGAATGAGAACAGATAATTATAGTAAATGCCTGAATGGAGCTGTGGGCAACACATCCACCCCAACTATGTATTTGTCAAACAATCGGAATACAAATGTGGTTTCAGCTATCAACTCTAATGTGTTTACCCTAGCTGATGCTCAAAGACTGATAGCCCGTGAGAAATCACGAGCTTCCCGAGGAATGATTAGTTTTGGAGGATCAGGATACAATATGGTTAAAAGACCGGAAATGATCGAAGAACATTATAGACCTGCTATCCATGGCACTGCATGCAGTGATTCTGTTGAAGCACCTGATAAACATTTCAGGCACATAACAGAAAAAATTACACAGGTGCCTAGTAATCCATACACCCTGCAAAGTCAAAACTGTAGTCCGAGAATTGGAAGTCATCAACCGCAGTTTTGGGAAGGCAACACGATTGAAGTGTCAGATTTGCCTGTTGAACAGCATAACCAGAGCACTGCCCCTCAGGATGATACTCAGAATAGTTTCTGCATTGGTCCTTCCGACGAGCTTGGCAGAAGCATCAATGGTGAAATTTCTAGGTTCCCTGTCACCCCAACAGGCCAATCCACAGGTAACGACACTATGAAAAAGTTTGGTTTCCAACTGGAGACTTCTGGAGAAGTTATTATGCCCCTTACCAGTCCAAGAAATTCATCACCAGGTACTGATGTTCTGAGAAATGAGAATCATCAAGTGGAGGTTTGTGGAGAAACTACTGTAGCTAAACCCAGTGAGAAGCGAAAAGCAGGACGACCTAGAAAAGAGATAAAACCTGGTGAGAATCCAAAGCCTAGAGGTCGTCCAAGGAAGCAAAAGGTGGTTGGTGCAGAACTTGCATCCAAAGGTAGCCATACTGATCCATGGACAAATGAGGATATTTCTGTTATCTCTGGACCTCATGCGGGTGTGTCTCCTGGTTCCAAAGGGATTAATACGGAACGAAGTGGAGAAAGTTTTCCTGGAGCTATAGCACCTCCAGTGGATCCTTTGGATCTCATAATTCAAAAGATAAAAGTCTTAGACATAAACAAATCAGATGACACTGGGTCAGTTGAGCCGCATGGTGCTCTTGTCCCTTACAAAGGAGAATTTGGTGCAATTATTCCATATGAGGGGAAAGGGAAAAGAAAATATGCTCGGGCCAAAGTGAACCTTGATCCAGTAACTGCTCTAATGTGGAAGTTATTAATGGAACCAGATATGGTTGATGGTTCCGAAGGGATGGATAAGGACAAAGAGAAATGGCTTGAAGAAGAAAGGAAAATATTCCGAGGACGTATTGATTCATTCATTGCTCGCATGCATCTAGTTCAAGGTAATGCTACTATTTCAAATCTTTATTCCTGGCAGGGCCTTCTATATGCTACTCCACATATTGGATTCCAGAACCTTATAGGGTCTCATGTTCGAACTCCTGACTTCGCGCTAATGGGATGATCACAGATCATTAATGGTTTGGGTTGCACTGTATTGGATGCGATGATGGCTTATAGGTTTTGCAGAAAGGTACCTAACTCTTGAATGACCTCTATCTGTTTGCAGGAGATCGTCGTTTCTCTCCCTGGAAAGGATCAGTTGTGGATTCAGTAGTGGGTGTTTTTCTCACCCAGAATGTTTCAGACCATCTTTCCAGGTGAAACAAAGCTTGCAGCCTATTTGAACTGGAAGCTGTTTGTGACTAGCATTCTGAGATTATGTTGTTTATCTGACTGTTGTCTTCTACTGTTTTGTAGCTCTGCATTTATGGCTCTTGCTGCAAAATTTCCTGCAAAGCCAGAAGTCTCTAAAATATCTGCAGATAGGACGTTTCACACAGCATCAGAGAACGCTGGTTGTTCTGAATTGTTTGGCGATTCTGTCAAATTGCCGGGTGGTATTCTTGTTGAAGAGGCAAGTAACACAACCTGCTCCTTAGTTACAACAGAAGAAAAGGAAGGAAGCAACAGTTCTGGATTGTTTGGAAATTCTCCTGGAGATGGAGTAGACTGTACAGCAGGGGTTTATTATAATTCTTATGGGACACTGCCGGTTAGGCTGCATGAGGGCAAGACACCGGCTGTGGGGACTGAAAGCGTTGTTGAAGTCGAAGATGGGGCACTGGAGGACGTTGTTTCATCACAGAACTCTGCTATTTCATCTCAAAGTTCCCCTGATTATCTGTTTAACATGACTGATCACATGTTCCCAAGCACATTGCTAAATTTTACAGCAGAAGACTTTGTCGGCAGAAATATGGCCAATGGTACAAGCAATTCAACCACATACACAGAACTTCTAAAGATGCAAGAGCTAAAGAGCAAGCCTAATGGAAAGGAATATGATGGAGTTCCAATACAATGTACAAACAGGGGGTCAATCCCCAGTGAAGTACGTAAACTTAACAGCAAGACTCAACCTCTTCATGCTTCTGGCTCTTATCACCAGAATGGCCAAGCTCATCTCCCAGATATAACATTTTCTAGTGACTTAGATCACTCAGTATACACTGGCCTTAATAGAACAGATGGTTCCAGGGTCACACCAGCTGAGATCAGATATGATTGTTCTTTATCTTCTCCTGGAATTGACAGTGAAAATAGATCTCAAATGACTGATTCTTTAACTGCCCTTCTATACGGTATAGATGGATCCTTAAGTCAGGACAAAATCCCTTTCCCTTCCATGGCGACGCAAGGAGCTGACTCGATTTCAACATTAATGGATAAATATTTTCATCCATCAAGTTCAGAGACGGCGTCATTTGCTAGGGAGCAATTGTCCTGTGAAAATAATCTTCAAAGAAATGACGTTGTAGCTGCATTTGTGAAGCACCATGAAACTTTGAATCTGCAAGAGGAATGTACTGCCAGAGCAAAGCAAATTGGAGGTGAAAATTATCAGTCAGAATGTAGCCAACAGTATGGCAATGTTGGACTTTCATCAAACATGGATGGGAGTCATTGTTCCTCAAACTTATATCAAAATGAAAAAGCAAATTCTGAACTCCTAGAGAGGGTTGCTTCAGACTCGATAGAGAAACCCAAAGATACTAATAAAGCTTTACCTGAAGTTCCTGCTGACAGATCAAAAGCAAAGAAGGCAAGGGCTGGTAAAAAGAGAACACATGATTGGGATATTTTAAGAAAAGAAGTTCTTGCTAGTCGAGGAAATGAAGAAAGAGGTGAGAATGCAAAGGATGCTCTTGATTGGGAAACAATAAGGCAAATAAATGTGAAGGAAATATCTAACACAATTAGAGAGCGAGGAATGAACAACATGCTCTCAGAGCGAATACAAGTAAGTATGCCAAAAAGTAGTTATTAAGTGAAGTACAGTATATGGACACGTGGGCAATTCAATCTAGACTTGCCTATTTGCTGAAATGGTCATTGTTCGGTCATGTATACTCATCTTTAGCAATTTCCATTGTAGGATTTTCTAAACCGGGTGGTGAGAGACCATGGGAGCATTGACCTTGAATGGTTGCGACATGTCGATCCAGACAAAGCAAAGTAAGCTACTCCCTCCAATCCATATTATTTGTCGCAGCTTTAGTACAACTTTAGTACAAAGTTGTATTAAAGCTGCGACAAGTAATATGGATTGGAGGGAGGAGATTAATATATATTGAGCTAACATTTATAACTGTACTTGTTTGTTCTATACATTGTCTTCCATCATTGTTATTTAAGGCAAAATTATACAGGGTTGTCTGTTGATTTTGTAACCAGGTTTCATTGCTAAGATTTGTACCTGTACTGGTTTGTGTTATTGTTGTGAACCATCATCCACAATGGGATAACTACTGTTTTGAAGATAACCAGACAACATGGCTGCTTGGGATTGAGTAGACATAGGTTGAGATGAGAGAATAACTTTGAGATAATAGATCGAGTCTTCTAGCTTGATTTCCTCAGAAGTTACTCATCCAACACTTACATGCTGCTAAGGATTGGGTTAACATAGGTTGAAAGAGGGAACAACTTGGAGAGAATAGATTGTTTTTTCTTGCTTGATTCCCTCAAAAGTTACACAAGCCAAAACTAAATAGTACTCCTACCTCTTAAGTCTTAATTTGACCTGTTGTATTCTAACTAGGAAACCTCCTAGTAGATGTATACAATCCATGTTTTCTTAATCCTCCTGCACTCTTCCTAAGCATTCTATCCTAATTCTGTTTCTTACTCACTTTCTGAATTCAAGTTGTCTAACACGAAAACATCCTTGTCTTCTGTGTCTTGTTGGCCACTCAATGCATCTAATGCTGCTTTGATGCAACATGCTAATGTCCACATCAGTTATTTATTACACTGCCATTTTGCAACATGCTAATTTGACCTGTTTTTGTTGAGGATCCTGATTGTAAAAAAACTAGACCTTTGTTAAGGAGCTGATTTAACAAAATCCCAGCTACATGGGTCTGATTAAATTGTAGTTAACCTGTCAACTCAGCTGTGACTCTTAAAAGGGCCTCCTGGACAGTTATGTATAAATGGCTTTAACTGCACATAATCTGGACTGAGGTTCTTGATCGTATCAGAATAATGTAGGGTCTCGTGTAGATCTGTAATTCTGCCCCCACTCAAATTTTATTATACTTAGCCACATATACTATTACAAATATGTAGACCTATCACAAGAAAACTAATGGTCATATTCTTATGAAAAGTAGCTTTATAGACTTTAATTAACATACCCTGTTACACATTAATGTCCGGAGTCGCATTTTGGAACTGCAAAGATAAGACTAGTCATTTTTGTTTTGGGCTGGAAGTAGTATCTGGTGTTCCTTTTCTTCTTGAACAAATACAAGATGCTGAACGAAAACTCAATTAGAGGTGGACGAATAGTTCACTGATTGCTTTCTTGTGTGTGTTTTGTTCTTGCTACATATGGATGCATATCAATAGACCAATTCAACACTGCCACAAGTCATATCTGGTGTTCCTTTTCTTCTTGAACAAATACAAGATGCTGAACGAAAACTCAATTAGAGGTGGACGAATAGTTCACTGATTGCTTTCTTGTGTGTGTTTTGTTCTTGCTACATATGGATGCATATCAATAGACCAATTCAACACTGCCACAAGTCATAACTGAGTGCATACATGCAGATGTGTTGGTTATTTAAAAAGTTATCGTTGATGGACTCATAGGGTCTTGAGACGATGGGAGCCCTCAAAAAGTTTTTTCAACATGTAAAAGGGTTATATTCTAATAGTTATGGACCATGTGGTCTCAACCTTAGATGAATGTATTTTGTCCAATTCTCTTGTATGACCGTTCACTCGGGAAGTTTGCATGGTCGACCGAGATAAAAATGTTAGCAGCATGTTATATTATGCGGCATCGCGCAATGGGCTATAAATGCATATACATTTCTTTTGTTGAACAGTTTTGACATTTAAAAATTATAACCTTCTTGCTGTGTCTCTTTCAGGGAGTACCTCTTAAGCATTAGAGGTCTTGGACTGAAAAGTGTAGAGTGTGTGCGTCTTTTGACACTCCATCATATGGCTTTCCCTGTACGTCCTCCCATTCCAAATTATGTTTAATTTAATTTATTTAATTTTGGAGGTTCATCAGTATCAATTGATTATGTAGGTGGACACAAACGTTGGTAGGATTTGTGTGAGGCTGGGATGGGTGCCACTTCAACCCCTACCCGAGTCTCTTCAGTTGCATCTGTTGGAGCTGTAAGTGCCCTCAATCCTTGTGGTTGGTTTGACTAGTATATACACAAATTACTGAGTTTGATCATGCAAATTTGAAGGTATCCAATGCTGGAGAACATACAGAAATACCTCTGGCCTCGATTATGCAAGCTTGATCAACGGACATTGTAAGTCTTAGAAACCCAGTTGATTACTTATTTTGGAAAAGGTCTTTATCTGCAGGTATATAGTTAAAATTTACTATGTGCAGGTACGAGCTTCACTATCAAATGATAACGTTTGGAAAGGTAAACATGAGATATATTAAAGCAACATGCAACTGACTTATTGTGTGTTACTGAATTATTTTACCTTTTTCCCTGTTAGGTATTTTGTACAAAAAGTAAGCCAAATTGCAATGCATGCCCAATGAGAGCTGAATGTAAACACTTTGCGAGTGCATTTGCAAGGTAATTTATCAAGATATATGTACATTTTGATATACACTGTACCGGGCTAATCAACTATGCATCTTGCACTCTGGTATTTAAACTTCTATTATGCTCGTGGGACCTATTTTCCTGTGGAACCTGTGTATTGCAGTGTGTTTATTTGTAGCTAAAATACCTCCCTCGTGGATAAAAAGCTAACCATCTACTTTCTTGACGGCAGCGACTGATAATATTTCCCTGCGAAAAATTTATTAGTTGGTTTCGTTGAAAAAAATTGGGTTGGGAAAAGATTTTATTTCGGTCCAATAGATTTCACAAACTTAGCAAAACTATGAGTTCTTTCGATAGAACAACTAAAGTGCCAATGGATGGCTTGCTAAAAGGTTTGTTTCTATTCCATTTTTCAATAGGAAAAGTTCATTGCTAATAAGTTTGTTTTTGATACAGTGCTAGACTTGCTCTTCCTGGACCTGAAGAGAAAAGTTTGGTTACGTCAGGAAACCCAATTGCTTCAGGGAGCTGCCAACAGCCATACATAAGTCCTATGCGTTTAAATCAACTTGACTGGAATGCAAATGCCCATGACCATATTCTGGACAATTATGACCATATTCTGGACAATCGCCAGCCAATCATTGAGGAGCCAGCAAGTCCGGAACCAGAACCAGAGACTGCAGAGATGAGAGAGAGTGCCATAGAGGATATTTTTCTTGATGATCCTGAAGAAATTCCTACAATCAAGCTTAATTTCGAGGAGTTTGCACAGAATCTCAAGAATTATATGCAAGTCAATAACATTGAAATGGAAGATGCTGATATGTCAAGTGCCTTGGTTGCCATAACTCCGGAAGCTGCATCTATCCCAACTCCTAGGCTCAAGAATGTTAGTCGCCTAAGAACAGAGCATCAAGTGTATGTCCCTGTCTTCCACAAAAGCAGTATCGTTGATGATAACTATAGTACCCTCGTATCATTTGTTATATTGCTAGTACAGCAAAGAAATTTACACAGGATCTGTATTGAAATGTTCTCATTATTTGGCTTCTCTGTTTTCTACATGGCTGCAGCTATGAACTGCCGGACTCACATCCACTTCTGGAAGGAGTGAGTTCATCGGTCATTATCAATTTTTTTACTGTGCTAAATGTGAAATAATATTACAATGAAAATTATTTCTTTATTTTGTGCAGTACGACCAAAGAGAGCCTGATGATCCTTGCCCATATCTACTCTCTATATGGACACCAGGTAAGAAGCACATTATAAGCTGAAGTATTATGGCCGTCATACTCCTGTACAGTTGAGGGCTGCTAATGTTCATTCAAATATAAAACAGGTGAAACAGCTCAGTCAATTGATGCACCGAAGACAGCATGTAACTCCAATGAGAGCGGTAAACTATGTGACAGCAGTGCATGCTTCAGTTGCAACAGTATGCGAGAGGCGCAGGCTCAAACAGTCAGAGGAACAATTTTGGTACGTTACTCATTTATGTAATATACTTGCCAGAACCGTACTAGTGGCTTGCTATAATATACTTGCCAGAACAGTACTAGTGGCTGGCCAGCAAGATGCTCTGTAGGAAACCAGTGTCCAACTCCACATTGATTAGGAAGACTCCATTATTACGCTATATCGAGTTAAGAAGCTAGTTTGTAAGCTAGTAAGGAATTATTAGAGTTGGAGTCCAAAAAGAGATAAGCTCATCCTCCTATATGCATCCTAACGGATGAATACTATTCTCTCCCAAAAGTTCTCTCATCTAAATGCGTCCATCACCCCCCTTCTAAACACCAATCCCCTTCAAGCCTGATGTCTGGCCTTCCTCTACATGTGGTTATCTTTAATGGGAACCCCAAGGTTCATATCAGCTATAGATTTTGGGAAATGATTCCTAAGTTGTCTTTAAAATCCTGAACTCTTATAGATGATGCGTGTTCTAATGTTGACGAAATGATTTATGTTAAAAATCCTTCCCGCCTCAACTAATTGTGTGATGTATTAGCGTTGAATTAACTATCTTCAAAATGGTAGTGCCTAACTATCTTTTTGTTGAATTAACTCAAATAGGTACCGTGTCGAACAGCTATGAGAGGAAGCTTTCCACTTAATGGGACATATTTCCAAGTAAATGAGGTAATGACTAATGACTGAGTTACCTCTGTTCATAGTTGGAATGGTATAATAACATCAACAGAAATACAAATGTTCCTGATATTATAGTTACTAGCTGTTCAATGTTATACTGCAGGTATTTGCTGATCATGACTCAAGCCGAAACCCAGTTGATGTTCCGAGGAGATGGATATGGGACCTCCCTAGGAGAACAGTTTACTTCGGAACTTCAGTTCCTTCAATCTTTAAAGGTATATCCCTAACAAGAACCAAGGATTCAGCATTTGGTTGCACTCTGGTGGGCTTCTTATCTTTCAAATCAAACCATATAGATTGACTGAGAAGTTTGAGATAGGCAAAATAAAGTACTGACAGTAGAACTCCAGTTGATCTTACTTGCTGACTATTGTTTTATTCCCACTAGTTTTGTTGGACTTCCTTTAGTCATGGTAATATGGCATGAGATTAGTTTTTGGCATATATGAACATCTAGCTGTCCCATGCAATACTAGTACCAACTGCCAAGTCCATCTTACTAAAATCTACTCCCTCCGTTCCTAAATATAAGTCTTTGTAGAGATTTCAATGCGGACTACATACGGAGCAAAATGAGTGACTCTACATTCTGAAATATGTCTATATACATTTGTATGTAGTTCGTATTGGAATCCCTAAAAAGACTTATATTTAGGAATGGAGGGAGTATGAAGGTACAGCACCAACCTGTTCTACAGGAATTTTTCCAACCTCCCTGTCCGCACCTATCTTGCATGCGGCCACCGCTCCCTCCTATCCAGCCAACCACCCCCACCTGCAATTTTATACTCTTTGCTTGAAAAACATTATTCAAATATACTCCCTCCGTCCCAAAATACTTGTCATCAAAATGTAAAAAAAAGATTGTATCTAGAACTAAAATACATCTACATACATCTTCTTTTATCCATTTTGATGACAAGTATTTCCGGACGGAGGGAGTAATATATTTCAATATTAGGGCTGTTAACGAGCTGAGCTCGAACAAGCCAATGTTAGAGCATGAGTCAAAGGAACATGAAGAACACAAGATGGAAGAGCATGTACACTAATCGCATTATCAAGATTCAAAAACAGAAGAAATAGGGGCGGTGGTATTGAATGGGGTTCAGGCTATCAAATCACTGGACCAAAATCCTTGATGGTGTAGGTCTTGAAGTCTTTGCTCTGGCCATGGTGGTACTGCAGGGTGTGTAGTCATGTAGAAACTAGAAAACTCATTGGGAAAATCCCATCTGTGCATATTCGATGAGGCTTTATTCCCAAGCAAAGCTCATTAGTTCATTTCCACCGTCTAAATAGACACATAGAAATATACTCGTATGCACGATTAGCACATGTGTGGAGACATTAGGTGGCGATGTTATGTTGGGGCTTACATTGATGTTGGAGTTTCAACTACAAAATGGAATGATGAATTGCAATATTACTATACAAATGAAGAAATCACTTAGCAATTGTAACAAAATTCGGTAAACCTTGACTTATGCTAGAAATTTGCTAACTGCGCAAAAATGTTTAACTGGTATGTACTAGTAGATGTTAGGGAAAATGATATATTCAGCAAAATTCCTCGCTTCCAACTTTTACCTGGTTTTATGTTCTACCCATGGGAGATTGCATCTGTTTTAAGCACCAGAATGTATTCCCACATCCATTTGTCCTGTGTCAACGTTTGAGTTTTATACTAACATTATTCACCTTGTATAAACAAACAATATTTTTTTGGCGGATTATCTTCTACTTGACGAATAAAAGTAAATGCCAAGGGCTAATAATTGGATTACCAGATCAAGAATGTGTAGATGATTATACTTTGCATGTTTCTTTTGCAGGTTTAACAACTGAAGACATACAGCAGTGCTTCTGGAGAGGTAATCATCTACTCCCTCCGTCCCAAAATTCTTGTCTTACATTTGTTCAAATACGGATGTATCTAGTTACACTTTAGTGTTAGATACATCCGTATCTAGAAAAATCTAAGACAAGAATTTTGGGACGGAGGGAGTAAATGTTTTTGTCATTTATAATTAGGGATGCTGCGATCAAAACCATGTCCTGGAGTCAAATATTTCTTGTCTTATTTTATGTTCCAGGATGTACCTCAGATGACTAATATTTGCCAAAAAACTTGTGAAGCCCATAAATGCATAACATTATGGAAGTATTTTTTAATACATAATTAACTTATGTAATTTTACACAAAAAGTATGATTACTTTAAAATATATCGGTCAAATATGAACTTTGTTGAACCAGACAGAAACATAAATTTATGGTGTGATTTAACAGTAACAGCTCCCAAGAGGATAAACATGTCTTAGATGTCGGTTTTATCTGTCAAACAAAGAAAAACTGTGGGAATTGGAGGATCATCATATTTGGAAATAAACAAAAGTAAAAAAATTAAATATCAATGTGGATAGCTTATTTGTCCATGAGGATTGTTGGAGGGAGCTATAATGGGGTAGAATGCTATTGATGAGATTTCATTGAAGTTCATTTGGGAGCATTTTTACTTGGGAAAGTAGATGTTTATACGTCTGAACGAACATCTGCAGGATTTGTTTGTGTGAGGGGCTTTGATAGGACATCAAGAGCACCAAGACCACTGTACGCAAGGCTTCACTTTCCAGCAAGCAAAATTACCAGGAATAAAAAGGGCGCAGCTTCTGCAGGCACAGATGATGCATAGCCTGTCGAGGAAATAAAAAAAAACCAAGTTACATAGAAGACCCTGCCAGAAGATCACTGACATGAAAATGGATCACTGACCAATAAGTTGTTGTCACCAATTCAACCATCTTTTAGCCTTTCGTACCTGTGAACATTATGAATGCCAGCCACTCGCGAATTTGTGAAGCTGGCGTTGTTCAGCAACATGATCCATTACTACACAGATTTATGCTCATTTGGTTCCCTCCAAGGAGTTTGATACAACAAATGGGGAGGGGAGAAAGTCTGCTGTCTGGGCCATTCTGTTTGTTGTTTCATGGGATTTGAACCAACTGTTGTACATTGGAGACGTCATCCATTCAAAGTTGTTCATGTTGTTCGGTAGTTCATGTGAACGTTGTCAGATTATTTGTCAATTATTTTATTGTTTCATTGATGAGGCCAGTTCGCTCTCTTAACTCCTGTTTCATTGACGAGGCATTTATATCCATTCGTATTTACTCCCTTCATGTCAAAATATAGTGCAGATTAGTTGTCTTAAGTCAAACTTTGTAAATTTTGACCAAGTCTTTAGGAAAGGTTATCAACATCTGCAATACTAAATCAATATCATGAGATTCATAAAGAAATATACTTTTATATTGTTTTTATTTGGTATTGCAAATGTTCATGCGTTTCTATAAACTTGGTCAAGCCTAACCTAATTTGACTTGGAGCAAATACACTGTATATTTTGTAATCTGACATGGAGGGAGTATTATGCCAAAATTTGTATGTCTAGTACTCCCTCATCCTTTTATACTTTCAAGTGCGGGATTCAAGTGCTCATGCGCTACAACGGATACGAAATGGAGTGATACATGTTCACAAACTTGAGAACATATCACCTTGTTTTTTCTAACATTTAAGTATCATTAAAATATTTTTGGTTCAATACTTTATTCATTTTATATATTTGCATGATGTGGGGGGAATTTGGAGCAGAGTGGTGAGGATCATTATGCAATATCACATATTCCCTCCGCCCCGTAATAAAAGAGCATATTTTAGACTAGTATAGTGTCAAAAAACGCTCTTATATGGGATGAAGAGAGTGTTTACTTAGACACATATCAGATAGTTAGAATGATACTCCCTCCTCCCAAAATAAGTAACGTGGTTTTAGTTCAAATTGATACACATTTTGGGATGATAGATGTCAGACACATTGTCATCACTAACCGGATCTTTTATAGGAGCAACCTCCAAGAATTATGTATAGGCTCTAGTCCTATCTTGACGATGCCATGGCGGCATTGAGGAGCCGACGTGAGCTCGGTCTCCCGTTGATCCTTCTAGAAGGAGGTTTTATGTCTATGACCAGTGATTGTCGTCCCTGGTCACACCAATGGTGGGCGTGATGGTGGTTCCAGATCTAGGCAACTTGATGTCGGTGGATCTGGTGCTATGCCTCAATGACCTTATTCACTAACAGTGGTTCTGGAATTTGAGGAGGATGGAGATGATTCCAGTTTCCAGTAGGCGAACCAAAGCAATAAAGGTCTTATCGATGGCGGGCTTCTTCATCGGCTTAGAACACCTTTGTGGGCCATGGTCCTCCCCCAAATCTAGCGACGGTTAGCGGTGGCTATGGCAGTTGCAGGAATTCCCAAGGACTCCAATGTAATTTTATTTCATTAGAGGGCTTTTCTATGAAGTTCCACGGAAATTATTCCCTCGAACTTCCCAATCGATTTAGTGTGCGGGCGCTGTATTCATTCTGTTTGTGATTAATGATACATGCGATGTAATCCTTAAAAAGATACAAAACAACTATGCAAAATAGAAAATTTCATAACTACAAAGCCACTTACCTTTCTATTTATGTATGTTTTTCTCTTGGTCTTCTCGTACCATTGTGACGCCCCGATTTGATCGTACACTAATCATGCACACAAATGTGTATGACCAAGATCATGGACTCATCGGAATATATCACAACACAACCCTAGACACAAAATTAAAGATCATACAAGCTTCATATTACAAGCGAGGGGCGTCGATGGCTCGAATACATAAGCTCGATCATAAACGAGTCAGCGGAAGCAACAATATCTGAGTACAGACATAAAGTTAAACAAGGTGCCATAAGATGGCTAGCACAAACTAGGATACAGATTGAAAGAGGCGCAGGCCTCCTGCCTGGGATCCTCCTAAACTACTCCTGGTCGTCAGCGGCCTGAACATAGTAGTAGGCACCTCCTGTGTAGTAGGAGTCGTCGTCGGTACCGTCCGGCTCCTGGGCTCCATCGTCTGGTTGCGACGTCCGAGAAGAAGGGA
>LR738713.1:414614078-414684636 GCA_902687465.1 Secale cereale
GTGTGTGTGTGTGTGTGTGTGTGTTCTGTCCTCTACAACATTCACTTATAGCTATGTCTTCAAACTTTTTAATCTAAGTGAATGTGATCGGACCCTAACCCTCTCTATGCTTAATCTCTCCAACTCTCTCTATCTCTTCATATGCATTCTATTGAAACTTGTTGAATGTCTTCACTGTGTGCTTGTCAACTGAAGATATAGAGACACTCATTTAAAACTGTTTTCAATGCAGTATCCTTTTTGCCCAAAAACCGGAGAAACTGAAACGTCCATCCGACAAATCTGGCGTGCGTGGGATCGTGGCTCAACTCTCCATAGGTTGCATGCCAGCCACGTGTCGTTCAGATGTGAATCACCAGGGACACCTGCGTAATTGCACTGCATCGTCAGCTCTCCTTATAAATACTCCACCCTCGCGGTCATAATTTCCTCTCCCACCTCTCGCCATCTCGCTCAACCCTAGAGCCTCCGCTAGCTCCAGTCGACGCTGGAGACGAAGCGCTTAGCTGTCGCAACTTCTTCGACGCCGTCTTCCCACCGGCCGTGGACCTCGTCTCTCGGCCGCCGCCGTAGGTGTCTTCCGCCGCCAAGTTAGGGCACGGAAGATTGATCTGCTCGGCATCCATCTCTTCTCGTCTAGCAGTTCTTCAGTGCAGTAAATAGATCTCTCTTTTTACCGTAGTTTTGATCCATTAAAGTCATACAACTTCACCACAAGTGGTTTCTGTACATCTGAGAGCTGTTTCTTTCTATATCCTTCTCTCATATGATGCAAATATATTCACTTATGATTAACTTCTAGTTAGATTCCTCACTTGTATCTATTCTTGGATTCGTACAAATCTGGAAGCAACTCAATCCATATAAGTGAATGTCTTCGCACTATAAGGTCAATGTCTTCAAACCGTATATAATCTTCAAAATCTTCTGAGAATGCATATGACCTCTTCCCCTTCCCTCACATCTCTAATGCTGTCACAGGTAAATGTCCGTGGGAGAATCCCTTGGTTCTCATAGTCTGCATTCATTTGCAGAATTCTTATAGCGTCACATTGAATCTCCTGAAGCCAGCTCCTGTCTGGCCAGTCGTCGGAAGACAAACTGCTTTGTGAAGCCCTTCTGCCTGAACCCAATGGCTTCCGAAAAACAGTCCAAGAAAGGTGGTAGGCAGTGACGTACTGACACTGCCAACGATCTTCCTCCTGATCTGTTCACCATGTACAAGTCTGACCCAGAAGAGACCTATGGAGAACGCAAGTCTTGAATCCAATGGATACGAAGATATTAGGCAGAACCGTGGTTTCTGTACATATTTGTGACTCTTGAGTATGCTTCCAAGTACGCCATTCGCCCACCATGGGGCGATATCGTCTACAAGAAGCTTCAACCCAAGACAATTTCTGAAGCCATTACTAAGAAGTTTTTTGCATGCATGGTCAAAGGACAACTGCCGTCTGATGCTGATCCATCCAGTCTTCGATGGTGCCGTGACGATGAACTATTTGAAGAAAACTACAAATTTGCCAAGAACTCTGCAACCCAGAACAGGAAGGAACTTGGCATTAACTTCAATCCTCGCCCATCTCGGCCCCGGTCTGATAGAACACGCGAAGCCAATGAAAATCGCGTTGGCCCCTTCAATGGCCTTGATGGACTACTATCCCACATTGCTGCTCAAAGGGCAATTGTGGAAGATGTTGCTGAAGACATGGAACCTGCATCTGTTCCGGAGTGTGTGAAGCCCAAGAAGAAGACAAAAGCTTCTAAACCTATTGCTACACCAAAAGCTTCAAGTGTGAAGCCCTTGAAAACTGTACCTCCTGAACCCAGTGTGCAGTATGAGGATCACTCTCGCATCTCTCAGCGGTCTAAGCAGCTAGTGAAGCCATCTGGCCAAGGACTCACTCCTGGTAGCATACTGCGTAATGATGATGACATCATAGATCTGTCCAGTGATGAAGATCTTGCTGATGATGCCCTTGAAATGCTAATTAAGAGCAAGCAACATGCCGAAATCTTCAATGATTTGCCTCTCTTTGACACTGATATCATCAACAACTTCATCGATGAATGGTTTGAGGATACATCTCTTTCACTTGATGATCTCCAGCTTCCCATTGATATCAGTGTGACCTTTCAAGGCTACATTGCTCAAGAACTGACTGTTGCACAGAAGGTTATCGAGCAAAAGAACAAAATTGATCATGAGAAGGCTCTGTTCAAGAAGCATATGGCAAGCCTCAGTGCACAAGAAGTTCAAAACTTCAAGACCATGATGACAGACCTCAAGGCTGAATTTGCCAAGCGCCGTGATGTTGCAAAGGGCTCCAGGGAACGTCTCAAGCACTATGCTGAGAAGTGCGTCCAAGCCCACAATGAAGATGTGAAGAGGAAAGCTCTTGGACGTCCAGGCATTGACCCCAAGCTGGCAGCCAAGAAGCCAAAGAAGAAGAAGAAGCTTGCTGCTGAAGACACTGAATCTCTAAGGCATGAAAGACCCAGCATTGTCTTCCCTGACAGCATGACTAGCTCGAAGCCAAAGGTCCCATCAACAACTTCTAATCAAAAGAAGACGCGGCAGGCTGAAGCTGAAGCTAAGAAACGCAAGCACCTTGATGCCTCTGATGCTGCTCCTTCCAAGAAAAAGCAGAAGATAAAAGCTTCAAAGGCTTCACATTAGCCTCACTGCTCCTCCATAGAACTGCTGGTTGTTGAACCCATTTCTGTTGCCCTGCCTGCCTCCTCCAACCGAGAGCGCCGTCTGGTTATCCATGAGTCTGCTCCCTCAGAGGCTCATCAGACTGAAGAGATTCCAGCTGCTAACACTCCTGCAGCTGAAGACATTGGTCATGACGACAATGTTGGTGATGATGAAGTCCTTCCTCAGCTCGAACCCCAACCTGCTCAGTCACCTGCTCAAACGAGCAGTGAGATCATAAGCATTGGTCATCCCATAACGCCAATTGCTCAAGATGATGTCTGGGAAGAGCAACCCCCAAACACTCCCTTACATGAAGACACTCCTCGTACTCCGCCGTCTCTTGTTACCACTCCGATACTTGAGACCTCCACATCAACACCTGAAGAAGACATGGAGCAGACCAATGCTTCACCAATTGCGTCGCCCAAGTTTCGAAGGCTTCGCAAAGGTCTCAGGCCTCAAGCCTCCATGTCTAGCATTCCTACAGGTGTCTCCGAAAGTATTCGTGGTGTTGGCATAGATCAAGGTTAGGATTTGTCACTCCGAGTGTCGGAGAGGTATCTCTGGGCCCTCTCGGTAACACACATCATAATAAGCCTTGCAAGCAAAAGACTAATGAGTTAGTCACGAGATGATGTGTTACGGAACGAGTAAAGAGACTTGCCGGTAACGAGATTGAACTAGGTATAGAGATACCGACGATCGAATCTCGGGCAAGTAACATACCGATGACAAAAGGAACAACGTATGTTGTTATGCGGTTTGACCGATAAAGATCTTCGTAGAATATGTAGGAGCCAATATGAGCATCCAGGTTCCGCTATTGGTTATTGACCGGAGATGAGTCTCGGTCATGTCTACATAGTTCTCGAACCCGTAGGGTCCGCACGCTTAACGTTTGATGACGATCGGTATTATGAGTTTATGAGTTTTGATGTACCGAAGGTAGTTCGGAGTCCCGGATGAGATCACGGACATGACAAGGAGTCTCGGAATGTCCGAGACATAAAGATTGATATATTGGACGACTATATTCGGACACCGGAAGTGTTCTGGAAAGTTTCGGAATTTACCGGAGTGCCGGGGGGGTTACCGGAACCCCCCGAGGGAATGGTGGGCCCTGGTGGGCCATAGGGGAGAGAGAGGGCAGCAGCCAGGAGGTGGTGCGCCCCCTCCCTAGGAGGAGTCCGAATAGGACAAGGGGAGGGGGGCGCGGCCCCTCTTTCCCTCTCCCTCTCCCTCTCTTTCCTCCCCCTTCTTCCTTCTTTGGTAGTTCTTACTAGGAATAGGATTGCAATCCTATTCCTAGTAGGATTGCAGCCCTAGCCGCACCATAGAGGGCCGGCCGGCCTCCCCCCTTGCTCCTTTATATACGGGGGCAGGGGGCACCCAAAGACACACAAGTTGAATTGTTCCAGCCGTGTGCGGTGCCCCCCTCCACAGAAACACACCTCGGTCATACCGTCGCAGTGCTTAGGCGAAGCCCTGCGCCGGTAGATACATCATATCCGTCACCACGCCGTCGTGCTGACGAAACTCTCCCGTGAAGCTCAACTGGATCAAGAGCTCGTGGGACGTCGTCAAGCTGAACGTGTGCTGAACACGGAGGTGCCGTACGTTCGGTGCTTGATCGGTTGAATCGCGAAGAAGTTCGACTACATCAACCGCGTCACTTGACGCTTCCGCTTCCGGTCTACGAGGGTACGTAGACACACTCTTCCCTCTCGTTGCTATGCATCTGGTAGATAGATCTTGCGTGATCGTAGGAAAATTTTAAAATACTACGTTCCCCAATAGTGGCATCATGAGCCAGGTCTATGCGTAGATGATATGCACGAGTAGAACACAATGAGTTGTGGGCGATACTAGTCATACTGCTTACCAGCATGTCATACTTTGCTTCGGCGGTATTGTGAGATGAAGCGGCCCAAACCGACATTGCGCGTACGCTTACGCGAGACTGGTTTCACCGTTATGAGCACTCGTTGCTTAAAGGTTACTGACGGGTGTCTGTCTCTCTCACTTTAGCTGAATCAAGTGTGGCTACGCCCGGTCCTTGTGAAGGTTAAAACAACACATACTTGATGAAACATCATTGTGGTTTTGTATGCGTAGGTAAGAACGGTTCTTGCTAAGCCCGTAGCAGCCACGTAAAACTTGCAACAACAAAGTAGAGGACGTCTAACTTGTTTTTGCAGGGCATGTGGTGATGTGATATGGTCAAGACATGATGAGTTATACGGTTTTGTATGAGATGATCATGTTTTGTAATGTTATCGGCAACTGGCAGGAGCCATATGGTTGTCGCTTTATTGTATGAAATGCAATCGCCATGTAATTGCTTTACTTTATCACTAAGCGGTAGCGATAGTCGTAGAAGCAATAGTTGGCGAGACGACAACGATGCTACGATGGAGATCAAGGTGTCGCGCCGGTGACGAAGGTGATCATGACGTTGCTTTGGAGATGAAGATCAAAAGCACAAGATGATGATGGCCATATCATGTCACATATTTTGATTGCATGTGATGTTTATCTTATTATGCTTCTTATTTTGCTTAGAACGACGATAGCATTATAAGATGATCCCTTACTAAAATTTCAAGGTATAAGTGTTCTCCCTGAGTATGCACCGTTGCGAATGTTCGTCGTGCCGAGACACCACGTGATGATCGGGTGTGATAAGCTCTACGTTCAAATACAGCGGGTGTAAGCCAGTTTTGCACACGCAGAATACTCGGGTCAAACTTGACGAGCCTAGCATATGCAGATATGGCCTCGGAACACTGGAGACCGAAAGGTCGAGCGTGAATCATATAGTAGATATGATCAACATAAGATGTTCACCATTGAAACTACTCCATCTCACGTGATGATCGGACATGGTTTAGTTGATTTGGATCACATGATCATTTAGATGACCGGAGGGATGTCTATCTAAGTGGGAGTTCTTTAATTAATATGAGTAAATTGAACTTTAATTTATCATGAACTTAGTCCTGATAGTTTTTGCATATCTATGTTGTTGTAGATCAATGGCTCGTGCTACCGTTCCTTTGAATTTTAATGCATTCCTAGAGAAAGCTAAGTTGAAAGATGATGGTAGCAATTACACGGACTGGGTCCATAACTTGAGGATTATCCTCATTGCTGCACAGAAGAATTATGTCCTTGAAGCACCGCTAGGTGACAAGCCCCCTCCCGCTAATGTAGATGCTTTGAACGTCTGGCAGTCGCGGTCTGATGACTACACGATAGTTCAGTGTGCCATGCTTTACGGCTTAGAACCGGGACTTCAACGACATTTTGAACGTCATGGACCATATGAGATGTTCCAGGAGTTGAAGTTAATATTTCAAGCAAATGCCCGTATTGAGAAATATGAGATTTCCAATAAGTTCTATAGCTGCAAGATGGAGAAGAATAGTTCCATCAGTGAACACTTGCTCAGAATGTCTGGGTAGTACAATCATATGACTCAACTTGGTTGCAAAGTTGACGAGGATAGTGTTATTGATAGAGTTCTTCAATCACTGCCACAAAGCTATAAAGGCTTCGTGATGAACTATAATATGCAAGGGATGCAAAAGACAATTCCCGAGCTCTTCGCTATGCTCAAGGCTGCGGAGGTAGAAATCAAAAAGGAGCATCAAGTGTTGATGGTTAACAAGACCACTAGTTTCAAGAAAAAGGGCAAGGGAAAGAAGGGGAACTTCAAGAAGAATAGCAAGACAGTTGCTACTCCCACGAAGAAACCCAAGTCTGGAGCCAAGCCTGAAACTGAGTGCTTCTACTGCAAGGGGACTGGACACTGGAAGCGGAACTGCCCCAAGTATTTGGCGGATAAGAAGGATGGCAAGGTGAACAAAGGTATATGTGATATACATGTTATTGATGTGTACCTTACTAATGCTCGTAGTAGTACCTGGGTATTTGATACCGGTTCGGTTGCTAATATTTGTAACTCGAAACAGGGACTACGGATTAAACGAAGATTGGCTAAGGACGAGGTGACGATGCGCGTGGGAAATGGTTCCAAAGTCGATGTGATCGCCGTCGGCACGCTACCTCTACATCTACCTTCGGGATTAGTTTTAGACCTAAATAATTGTTATTTGGTGCCAGCGTTGAGCATGAACATTATATCTGGATCTTGTTTGTTGCGAGACGGTTATTCATTTAAATCAGAGAATAATGGTTGTTCTATTTTTATGAATAATATCTTTTATGGTCATGCACCCTTGAAGAGTGGTCCATTCTTATTGGATCTCGATTGTAGTGATACATATAATCATAATATTGAAACCAAAAGATGCAAGGTTAATAATGATAGTGCAACTTATTTGTGGCACTGCCGTTTGGGTCATATTGGTGTAAAGCGCATGAAGAAACTCCATAGTGATGGACTTTTGGAATCACTTGATTATGAATCACTTGGTGCTTGCGAACCATGCCTCATGGGCAAGATGACTAAAACTCCGTTCTCCGGAACTATGGAGCGAGCAACAGATTTGTTGGAAATCATACATATTGATGTATGTGGGCCAATGAGTGTTGAAGCTCGCGGCGGGTATCGTTATTTTCTGACCTTCACTGATGATTTGAGCAGATATGGGTATATCTACTTAATGAAGCACAAGTCTGAAACATTTGAAAAGTTCAAAGAATTTCAGAGTGAAGTAGAGAATCATCGTAACAAGAAAATAAAATTTCTATGATCTGATCATGGAGGAGAAAATATTTGAGTTACGAGTTTGGTCTTCATTTGAAACAATGTGGAATAGTTTCACAGCTCACGCCACCCGGAACACCACAGCGTAATGGTGTGTCCGAACGTCGTAACCGTACTTTATTGGATATGGTGCGATCTATGATGTCTCTTACAGATTTACCGCTATCGTTTTGGGGTTATGCTTTAGAGACATCTGCATTCACGTTAAATAGGGCACCATCTAAATCCGTTGATACGACACCTTATGAACTATGGTTTGGCAAGAAACCAAAGTTGTCGTTTCTTAAAGTTTGGGGCTGCGATGCTTATGTGAAAAAGCTTCAACCTGATAAGCTCGAACCCAAGTCAGAGAAATGTGTCTTCATAGGATACCCAAAAGAGACTGTTGGGTACACCTTCTATCACAGATCTGAAGGCAAGATATTCGTTGCTAAGAATGGATCCTTTCTAGAGAAGGAGTTTCTCTCGAAAGAAGTGAGTGGGAGGAAAGTAGAACTTGATGAGGTAATTGTACCTTCTCCCGAATTGGAAAGTAGTACATCACAGAAAATTGTTCCAATGATTCCTACACCAATCAGTGAGGAAGTTGATGATCATGATCATGAAACTTCGGATCAAGTTTCTGCTGAACGTCGTAGATCAACCAGAGTACGTTCTGCACCAGAGTGGTACGGCAACCCAGTTCTGGAAATCATGTTACTAGACCATGATGAACCTACGAACTATGAGGAAGCAAAGATGAGCCCAGATTCCGCAAAATGGCTTGAGGCCATGAAATCTGAGATGGGATCCATGTATGAGAACAAAGTGTGGACTTTGGTTGACTTGCCCGATGATCGGCAGGCCATCGAAAATAAATGGATCTTCAAGAGGAAGACCGACGCAGACGGTAATGTTACTGTTTACAAAGCTCGACTTGTTGCGAAAGGGTTTCGACAAGTTCAAGGAGTTGACTACGATGAGACTTTCTCACCTGTAGCGATGCTTAAGTCTGTCCGAATCATGTTAGCAATTGCCGCATTTTATGATTATGAAATCTGGCAAATGGATGTCAAAACTGCATTCCTGAATGGATATCTCAAAGAAGAGTTGTATATGATGCAACCAGAAGGTTTTGTCGATCCAAAAGGTGCTAACAAAGTGTGCAAGCTCCAGCGATCCATCTATGGACTGGTGCAAGCATCTCGGAGTTGGAATATACACTTTGATGAGGTGATCAAAGCATATGGTTTTATACAGACTTTTGGAGAAGCCTGTATTTACAAGAAAGTGAGTGGGAGCTCTGTAGCATTTCTAATATTATATGTGGATGACATATTATTGATTGGAAATGATATATAATTTCTGGATAGCATAAAAGGATACTTGAATAAGAATTTTTCAATGAAAGACCTCGGTGAAGCTGCTTATATATTAGGCATCAAGATCTATAGAGATAGATCAAGATGCTTAATTGGACTTTCACAAAGCACATACCTTGATAAGATTTTGAAGAAGTTCAAAATGGATCAGTCAAAGAAAGGGTTCTTGCCTGTATTACAAGGTATGAAGTTGAGTAAGACTCAATGCCCGACCACTGCAGAAGATAGAGAGAAAATGAAAGTCATTCCCTATGCCTCAGCCATAGGATCTATCATGTATGCAATGCTGTGTACCAGACCTGATGTGTGCCTTGCTATAAGTCTAGCAGGGAGGTACCAAAATAATCCAGGAGTGGATCACTAGACAGCGGTCAAGAACATCCTAAAATACCTGAAAAGGACTAAGGATATGTTTCTCGTGAATGGAGGTGACAAAGAGCTCGTCGTAAATGGTTACGTCGATTCTAGCTTTCACACTGATTCGGATGACTCTAAGTCACAAACTGGATATGTATTTTTATTGAACGGTGGAGCTGTCAGTTGGTGCAGTTCCAAGCAGAGCGTCGTGGCCGGATCTACGTGTGAAGCGGAATACATAGTTGCTTCGGAAGAAGCAAATGAAGGAGTCTGGATGAAGGAGTTCATATCCGATCTAGGTGTAATACCTAGTGCATAGGGTCCAATGGAAATCTTTTGTGACAACACTGGAGCAATAGCCTTGGCGAAGGAATCCAGGTTTCACAAGAGAACAAAGCACATCAAAATACGCTTCAATTCCATCCGCGATCTAGTCAAGGAGGGAGACATAGAGATTTGCAAGATACATACAGATCTGAATGTTGCAGACCCGTTGACTAAGCCTCTTCCACGGGCAAAACATGATCAGCACCAGGACTCCATGGGTGTAAGGATCATCACTTTGTAATCTAGATTATTGACTCTAGTTCAAGTGGGAGACTGAAGGAAATATGCCCTAGAGGCAATAATAAAGATGTTATTTGTATTTCCTTATATCATGATAAATGTCTTTTATTCATGCTAGAATTGTATTAACCGGAAACTTGATACATGTGTGAATACATAGACAAAATAGTATGTCCCTAGTATGCCTCTACTAGACTAGCTTATTGATCAAAGATGGCTATGTTTCCTAGCCATAGACATGAGTTGTCATTTGATCAACAGGATCACATCATTAGGATAATGATGTGATGGACTAGACCCATCCGTTAGCATAGCACTATGATCGTTTAGTTTTACTGCTATTGCTTTCTTCATGACTTATACATGTTCCTATGACTATGAGATTATGCAACTCCCGAATACCGTAGGAACACCTTGTGTGCTATCAAACGTCACAACGTAACTGGGTGGTCATAAAGATGCTCTACAGGTGTCTCCGAAAGTATTCGTGGTGTTGGCATAGATCAAGGTTAGGATTTGTCACTCCGAGTGTCGGAGAGGTATCTCTGGGCCCTCTCGGTAACACACATCATAATAAGCCTTGCAAGCAAAAGACTAATGAGTTAGTCACGAGATGATGTGTTATGGAACGAGTAAAGAGACTTGCCGGTAACGAGATTGAACTAGGTATAGAGATACCGACGATCGAATCTCGGGCAAGTAACATACCGATGACAAAAGGAACAACGTATGTTGTTATGCGGTTTGACCGATAAAGATCTTCGTAGAATATGTAGGAGCCAATATGAGCATCCAGGTTCCGCTATTGGTTATTGACCGGAGATGAGTCTCGGTCATGTCTACATAGTTCTCGAACCCGTAGGGTCCGCACGCTTAACGTTTGATGACGATCGGTATTATGAGTTTATGAGTTTTGATGTACTGAAGGTAGTTCGGAGTCCCGGATGATATCACGGACATGACGAGGAGTCTCGGAATGTCCGAGACATAAAGATTGATATATTGGACGACTATATTCGGACACCGGAAGTGTTCTGGAAAGTTTCGGAATTTACCGGAGTGCCGGGGGGGTTACCGGAACCCCCCGGGGGAATGGTGGGCCCTGGTGGGCCATAGGGGAGAGAGAGGGCAGCAGCCAGGAGGTGGCGCGCCCCCTCCCTAGGAGGAGTCCGAATAGGACAAGGGGAGGGGGGCGCGGCCCCTCTTTCCCTCTCCCTCTCCCTCTCTTTCCTTCCCCCTTCTTCCTTTTTTGGTAGTTCCTACTAGGAATAGGATTGCAATCCTATTCCTAGTAGGATTGCAGCCCTAGCCGCACCATAGAGGGCCGGCCGGCCTCCCCCTTGCTCCTTTATATACGGGGGCAGGGGGGCACCCAAAGACACACAAGTTGAATTGTTCCAGCCGTGTGCGGTGCCCCCCTCCACAGAAACACACCTCGGTCATACCGTCGCAGTGCTTAGGCGAAGCCCTGCGCCGGTAGATACATCATATCCGTCACCACGTCGTCGTGCTGACGAAACTCTCCCGTGAAGCTCAACTGGATCAAGAGCTCGTGGGACGTCATCAAGCTGAACGTGTGCTGAACGCGGAGGTGCCGTACGTTCGGTGCTTGATTGGTTGAATTGCGAAGAAGTTCGACGACATCAACCGCGTCACTTGACGCTTCCGCTTCCGGTCTACGAGGGTACGTAGACACACTCTTCCCTCTCGTTGCTATGCATCTGGTAGATAGATCTTGCGTGATCGTAGGAAATTTTAAAATACTATGTTCCCCAACAAGCTTCACACAGCAAGTTGAAAGTATTTATGTGCCAAATGCAAATGTCACTGCTTATCCTCTGGCTGGAAATCTGCGCCTCCCGCATCGTGCCAAAACTGATGCCACTGGTAGCACTATTGCTCAAAGGCCTAAGAAGCGTCCCCATGTCCTAAATGACCGAGAGCTTCTAGTTTCGCTTCACCAGAAGCAGGATAAGCACCATGATTAGATGAAGAGGCAGAAGCAAAGTCTTCTCACTGACGTGAATCGCATTCGCAACTTGGCTACTAAGAACTCCTTTGTTGCTCATGAAGCCTGTCGGCGGTCATGGAAGAGCCTTACATTGCTCTGCTCTAAAGATGATCTTCAAGCAGATGGCTTCTTCGAGCGCTTCAAGTTTGACTCCAGGCCTCCACAAGCTGCGACTTGGCATCAAATTCCCTCCATTGAAGATTCTGAGTATTCATCTTCTGCTGCAATTGTTGTTGCTCGTGTCATCGATGAAGAAGATGACGCCACTTCTCCAGCAATCGCTTCACTGCATCACGACTCTGCATCAGGCCCTACTGCACCACCCAACTCCAACGTCGACCCGACTGCACCGGCATCTTCACCACCTGGGAATGCATAGATACTCTATGTCTTCAAACATTTTTGGCCCTTACTGACAAAAGGGGGAGAATCATATGAGGTGATAGTCTTCAAGCGGGTCCCTATATGGGTCAGGTGTCTTATTTTTTTGCTAAGTTCTTACAACTCTCATTTCGAAACATTTGGCTCTTGAGTCGTAACACTTAAACTTGATGGTCGTCTGCTACATTCGTTGCTGTTTCTTCTGCTTGGTTAAATATCTATCCTATGCGCATGAAGTCATTTAGCAGACGCCCATTTCCCATTATGCATATCATTATCTTCAATACATCCTTGTATGCATGATGGATAGTCTTCACGATATTGAAGGAGATCTCCACAAAGCAAAACCTGCCATGTGCCTTTGCATCCAAAAGCAAATTTCTTATATGCACATCTTCAGGGGGAGTCCTCTCAATCTCGTGAAGACAATGACCGTGTTATCTATAATTTCACATATTTTATCCTCGTTGAAAACTTCAACCTGTTTGTCATCAATCACCAAAAAGGGGGAGATTGTAAGTGCATCTATTGCCCCCTAGTTGGTTTTGGAGTATTGACGACAAACGTGGTTGAGGGACTAACGTGTTTGTGAGAATTGCAGGATAACACAGGTAATGGTCCCTTATTGATTCAGTTTACCTTGCAGAGATGACCCCTAAAAATGTGAAGACATTGAAGACAGTGGTGACTCGTGAAGACATTCACGTGAAGATAATGACATATGAAGACATTTATTGAATACTATGGAATGCGAAGACATAGTCTCTTTCGTAGTTCTTTTTATTCTTTCTTGAGTCATAGGAAACACTGTACTGTTAAGTGGGGTCCAAGTGAACATAGTCAGATGACTGAAGTGATGCTCAACCAAAACACATATGTCTTCGAGCGAAGACAAATGAGAGCAAATCTTATCCTGAGCTGGATAAGTCAGCTTTACTTGGAGCTCAAGCAAAGTTGCCGCGTGTGTTTATAATCCGATCGTTGGACACATGTCAGTTCCTTAGTGACCAAGGGTCATTTCGTACATATCATGTCAGGTTGCCTCATGGCTATAAATAGCCCACCCCTACACCATAAGTTGGTGGCTGGTTAGAGTTAGTGCACAACTTTTGTCGTTTGAGAGCAACCCACCTTCGAAGCCTTTGAGAGAAAAGACCCTTGCGAGGACAAAGCCCAAAACACCCAGAGCCAAAGAGTGTTAGGAATCACTAAAGTCTTTCTGTCTATGTGACCTGAAGACTTATTACACTTGAGGACTGTGTATCCTCCAGCCGGTTAGGCGTCACATTCTGAGCGTCCAAGACTGATTGTGGATCGCCGATGAACGAAGTCTATGAAGGTTCGGAAGTCTACCTTGAAGACTTACCAGAGTGATTGGGCGAGGACTGGGTGTACTTAGCTCAAGGGGAATAAGGTGAAGACACGGTCTTCAATGTTCAATCTGAGCCTCCCTAACCAGATGTACAGTTGTCACAACAACTGGAACTGGTCTACCAAATCCCTTGCGTCTCCAAACTACTGGTTCTATCTTCCATCTCATTTACATCCCAGTCTGTCTTCGTGAAGTCATTGCTTGTTTGTCTAATCAGTTTGACTTCAGTGTGTGAAGACTGTTCCCTGTTTAGCTTCGTTTATATCTTCCATCTCGATCCGTGTTACCTTGCTCTCAATAGTCTTCATGTTATCTTCATGATGCTTACTTGACTACTGTGTGCCTGGAAATGTTTATCATCCGCTGCTAATCATATAGGTTCATTTCATCTGTCTGTCTTCAATAGAAATCATGTTTTGAAGACTTTCGTAAAAATCGCCTATTCACCCCCCTCTAGTCGAAAACTTGCACTTTCAGCAGGGAAACATTACTGCTTATATCATATAGGTCACGAGAAAGGTTAACCAAAACAATGGAAAGGAAAATGTGATTATTACATTAATTAGACCAATGGAAAGGAAAAGGTGTTTATACTCAAGTATTGGAGTATGTCTTTCCCAAGGAAAGGCAGAGAAAGATATTAATGATAGGGATCCAAGTATGTAACTATTTAGACGAAGGGGCAAGGATTTAATGAGGTTTACCCATACTGCGGGTTTTGGATAATTGATATGGAAAATTTAGCATTGTGCTTCAAATATTCTTATTGAAGATCAGAGTTGTCGGCGTCCTGGGAACCAGGGTACCCAGACTTGCGTGTCTGTGGGCCACGGCACGCTCCTGCCACGGCCTGGTACGGCCCAGCTGATCGACCAGCTGCTCAAGACCCTCGCGAGGGGGCTAGACCTCGCGAGGATAACGACATCAAGGCCCCCTCAGGAGCGGCCTCGGCAAGGTGCTCCGGAGGGTTGGAGAATCCAAGGCCAAGCCTGCCTCAGGAGGAGGCAGTGACGTAAGAGGTGACGCACCGCACCAACGGGTGCTAGCGCCCGCTAGCGGCGCAGTTGCTGTTTCGGTGCAAAGGAGGCAGCGCAGGCGCAAGTTCCCGAGGAGCGAGACAAAGGTTTCCCCATTGGTGCAACAAGACTGAAGACCGCAAGGACGACAGGGAGGATGTCACCACCGAGCCCACCACCGCGTCACCGCCTGATCCTTTTGCAGGCGAAGACTGCTTTTGTCAGGGTAGGAACGTCCTTGTGTTCCCGCTCGCAATGGCCGTTGTGGGATCCCTTCCCGCCTAAACATTTCGGGGGAAGAGGACCCTAGCCACCTATATAAGTAGCTAGGATCCCCACTATGGGAAGGGAGATCGATAAACTCGGCCTACACGCAAAGGAGCAAGAATTCTTGCCTTCCGACCCTCCTGAGCTCTCCTCATGAGCTCAAGAACCACTGTACTAGTTCATATTCTAGCCCTCCCGAAGCCAATCCACCAAAGCAGGAAGTAGGGTTTTACACCACAAGGTGGCCTGAACCTGGGTAAACTCTTGCGTGCTTCACTTGTTGTTTGCTTGAATCTCTTCACCGGACAAGGGCGAGACGCTAGGTAGACGTGAGTGGGAGAGATCTTTGTCCACGCCCCTGTGTTCAAACTTCTTGGGTTTGCGGAGCCCTTAATCCTACATTTGGCGTGCCAGGTAGGGGGCGTGTCAAGATCTCGCCTCTCCGACGACCTCGCCCCGCTCTCGTCCATCGACCCCGTGTCACCCAGCTTCAACAGATCGCGACCCTGATGGCAGAAGCGCATCAGACACGCGCGGAAGCCCGTGGCGCCTGCACCGCTCGAGCGTCGCCCTTCGGCTATGGGACTCGCCATCACCCGGCCTTGATCGGGGCCAACAGCACGATGAGCATCACCGACCCGACGCCGGGGGACGGGCAGCACCCACCGCCCACACGATGCCAAAGCTGCGCAGCGGCGCGGGCCGCCGAGCACGCAGCAGCAAGCTCACGGGACCGGCGCGAAATGGCAAACCTGAGGGCCACGCTGGTGGTGGCGAGGGAGCTGCTAAGATGCCGGTTGCTCGATACCGGCCACGACGCGCTGCTCCTCAGGGTGGCCGAGCTCCTTGATGCCGCCCGCACCGGAGCCGAGCCATTATGCTTCCACACAACGACGCTAGGAACTGGGTGCCGCGCCGGCCGCGCCCGGTCGCCCGTATGGTCAAGACCTGCGGCGACCTACGAGGGCGACATGGGGTATGATCCGTTGAACCCTGCGTATGACGCCGCCCCTCTGCCTCGAAGCCCTTTGTACTCAGGTACCGCTCCCATCGAGGAGCCATCAGGAGACAACCGCAGGACTACGCCCGATGCCGGATACGATCAGGCGCCGGCACGAGGGGGGTCAGGGGCAGAAGGCCGAGGGATAGACCCCCCGCTCTTAGCCCTCGACCCTCCACCGTCGTCACCGACGGCCATGGAGCGCGAATGAAGCACTGCGGGTGCCCGCAAGGGCCAGCACACGCGGCACTGGCCGTAGGCCTCGGGATGGCAGCATCTCTGGCTTGGAGCCTCGGCAGGCCAATGAGACACTCCAGGTACCACATCAAGACAGAAAGGGAAGGGAAGGCTCGGGTCAGGTCCTTGTCCCCCCACGCGTGACCCGTCGCGCATGAGCCCGCCCTGGATTTCACCAGGGGCTCACCGGCGGTGGGTATGATGCGCGTGGGGAGGGGCCTTCCCTCCCTCCGTTCAGCTTCAAGACGCCGCGCCTCCCGACGCACCATCCCCCGGGCTGCGGAGGGTGCGTCTGGAGGCGGTACGACAGCCCGTCCTACGCACACCAGGAGGGCCCAAGACCGCGGCTCCGTCCCCCTGCTCACGAAATCCCGTACCCGCTGGGCCCGACCCTGATCAGGAAGGGCTCAGGGGCCATTAGGAGCGTGGGTAGGGCGGGGTCCCTCTCGCACCTCAGGACGCCGCGTCTCCGAACGATGTTAGCCCCCAGGGGCGAAGCGCGCTCGAAGATTGCGTAAGCGGTGTACCTGGTGCTCGGCAGGGGGGCCTATGGCCAAGGTCCCATCCCCCCATCATGCGCAGTGTCCCACCTCATGAATGCCGCCTTCTGGTGAGTTCATAGCGGGAGCGGACTAGCGTGGGGCGGGGCCCTCGAATTGAAGGGGCGGGCACGTCAGAAGATCTCCGCTTGTGACACTCTTACGTAATAATGAGTGGGGCTGTACACGCCCCGGATTCCCTAGAGCGTCGCCCTAGGGCCTCGGGGGCTCCCTCCCATGTCCTAGTGGATGCACCATGCTCCGCGCTGGCCGTCGACACTACCCTCCAATGGCTATGCCCACACCCGCCGGTGGTAGCCCTACGCTCCACGCTGGGGAGAAGACCGAAGACCTGCTCAGGGGCCGGACGTGGCCCCTCCTTTTTCCATTCGCCTTTGCCTCCTATGTATATGCTTTTTCAAGCCGATCCCGCGGCTGCGCGACTCGTTTTCTGAATAAAGGGGGAGAGTTTTTGTCCCTGTTTTACGATTTTCTCTGAGTTTTCCTTCGCCGAGTCCATTTTTCGCCTTGCTCGGCTGAGCCGGGCTACGTCCGCGACCCCGCCCTATCACTCCTCGCGAGCAGGGGCTGAGGCGCGAGCGCACGTTCTGTCTGGTCCACAGCCGGACCGCCAATCACTCTTGCGCTCACTACAGGTACTCGCGAGGCACGCCCAGACGAGGTCAGCACATGCTCCTCTCGGAAACGCAACAAGGGCCTGAGGTCTTAGCCTCAGGGACAAACATCACAAGGGAGTTCCTAAAACCCATCCTTACAGTGCTCAAACCCATTTTTACATCATCAAAAGCTTAAGTCTTGTGACATTCATCTTACCCGGCTCTGGAGCCACAACCAAAAACAAACTTACAGTAGGAGCTGGACTAAGCATCGACATCTTCGTCAGAACCGTCGACGTCGCCCTCAAGCACCGGCGCGTCATCGATGGCTGGAACGAGCTCCGTCACCAACACGTCCACGTGATCGCTCACCCATCCCTCCAAGGGGCCAGCGACCGCCTCAGGCGCAGGCTTCAGCAAGGCCCCGAAGTCTGTATGAGGGTCAAGACGGAGCAAGTTGCCAAAGATGCGGGAGACCGCACTCCTGAGGATGCCGCGACTTTGCTCCTCGACAAGCTGCCGAGCCTCATGACCCCACCTTCAAGACGATCCACCACTCTGGTAAAGAACCCGAGATACCCAGCATCATCATCAACTAGAGGGTCGTCGACCCTTGAGTCAAGAAGCTCACTTAGGGCTCGGCCGGCCCGGTGCCATAGGGCCTCGAACATCTTCAAGCGGGTGTGCTGCATTCCATGGGCTCGCGCGGCCTCCTCGGAATTCCGGGCCGCGAGGGTGGAAATGTCTTCCACTTGCTTGTGGAAGCAGGACAGTTCCGCCCTGGCAGTGGCGCGAGCCTTCTCCGACGCATGCTCGCGGCGCTCCTCCGCGGCACAGGCCTCCTTCGACACCTGCTCACGATGCTCGACTGCGGCGCGAGTCTTCTTCGACACCTGCAGACGGCGCTCGACATTCGCCAGTCTGCTCTTGAGAGCCGTGACCTCCTTCTGGAGCTCCTTGCGCTTATCAGCAAAACGAGTCTCGTGAAGCCCCAGCTTCTCGCGGTAATCCTTCTGAAGACGTTCTGCCTCCCTGGCAGCCTTCCTCGCGACGACCTCGCAATCATCAAGGTTGCCCTCGGCTTTGGCTATCTGGCGCCCCATCGTCTCCAGGCGTTCGCGCTCCATGTTCAGCTCCATCGCCTCGAGTGCCAGCGCCTCCTCTCGCGCTGAGAGGCCCACTGGGCTGTCATCATCGGCCGCAGGTGCGGCGAGGGCATCCCTTCGTGCGCGAACCTAATGCTCGAGCACAGCGTTCGAGGCTTCAAGCTCACACTCACGCTCTTTGGCTGCTGCGCGGCGGCGGTCGGCTTCTCGGGCCTCCTCCAAGGCGCGGTCGCAAGCCTCCTGAGCCGCGGCAGCGGACGCTTCCGCCTTCTTTAGGGCGGTTTCGTGTTGCAGCTGGCTCGGGTTAACGACGGTCCTTAACCGGCGCCAGCCCTTCGCCAGAAGCAGACCCTCGGCCTCAACGCGCCTATCCACTTCAGCAACCTTGACCTCGAGACGCTTCAGGGCGTCTGACGCCTCCCGCATAAGATCATGACGGACCACGCTCCTGCGCAACGCAAGTTCCAGGAGGCGACCGGGCTCGTCCACGACATCCGCGCTGCCCAAAGGGGGCTCCCCTTCTCCCTCTCCTTCAGCGTGTGCCTCAGGGTTAGCCCCAGGAGCGTGTTCTGCCTCCGGCGCGAGGGGCAGGCGTGGTCCTAATGGGCGGTCAGCCGTCCGGGCTGCCTCAAGAGCTTGCTGATCCATGGTGAAGACAAGCCCCGGGGCACGGGACGGGCCCCCAACGCACCAAGAGCTACTTTGCCCCAGAAGCACTCAGTGGCTGGGAGCATGACCTACCTAATAAGGTCTGGGCGTGGCCTCGAGAACCTGCGCGAGGCCCCCCGAAGACCCAGCAGGGTCCGGAGGAGGGATGCGGGCAGAGGCTCCTGCGAGCCTCGCCGAGCGGCTCGAGAGTAAGCCAGAGGAGACCCTGCGGAGCAAGGGGTCAAGAGAACCATAGTGGGAAATATGGGAAGAGCTGAGGGATACGTACCTGCCCGGTACAGTCAGCTTCACCCTCTTCAGAGCCCTCGGGGCAGGGCCGTAGCTGCCCCTCAACCTCCGCCTCTTGCCTAGCACCGCGAAGGATGATAGGAGGCCGCTTGAGGCAGATGCGCTTAGGCCCGGGCCAGGGCTGCGGCGGATGCCCGCAGCCGACGCCCCGTTCCCGGATGCGATGTCCTCCGGACTCGCCTTGACCGGAGACTGCTGCGCCTCCCCTTCAGTCACTTCAGGTGCCAGCGGTGCCTCGGTACCTTCCGCCACCTCCATCGACACCGGCACCCGTGCTTCGTCCGCTTGCTCTGAGGGCGGAGTGGACCCTAGACCAGGGGCTCCGCTTGACGCGTTCGCCCCGGAAGGGAAGCATGGGCTCACAAGCCCCGACGCCACCACCAAGGGATCGTCGTGAGGATCAGAGGCGGCCCCCAGCAACAGTCCCACCGCGTCGAAGCGGGTCATCTTTTCAGCGAAAGCTCTTTTGGCCACAGGGGCCAAGTACAAGGGAGTCGCGGAGACAGGGCGTGCTTCGGGCACCCCGCCGATGAGCAGCCGCAGCAGCCCCTGGAGCGTCTCAGGAGGGAGCTCCTTTCGCTGAAGACGCACGCGATCATCAAGACCTGAGAGGGCCCACATTGGGCGAGAATGGCGCTGAAGTGGGGCGACACGGAGGACAAGGAAGTCCCTCACCACCATCGCTAGGGTCAATCCATTTCTCCTCAGGCTGGCCAGCCGACGCATGACTGGCTCCGCCCGCGGATCTGAGAGGGCCTCGTGCCCCCAGCCCAAGTTTGGCACCACCGGCGCATCGGGAAGGTGGAATTGGGGGCTGTACACAGCAGCATCAACGTACACCCACTGCCGGCGAAATCCTGCTGTGGTCGAATGAAGCGAGAAGTCGATTCCGGAGGTAGCAGTCGCTTCCACCACGTGCAGCGACACACACCCCGAGCGCTGCCCCCTGTCGACCAAGGATAGGGCAAAGAAGTGGCGAAGCAGGGCCACAGATAGGGAAACACCAATGAAAGCTTCGCACAGAAACGCGAAGCCTGAGAGGAGGATGATGGACCCAGGGTCCAGGTGCAGCGCCCGAATCCGGTAATATGTGAGCATTGCATAGAAGAAGGCGGAAAAAGGGGGAAGGAGACCCCCGAAGATGGCGTGGAGATGAAGCTGGATGTCGTTGGTTCCTAGCTCCGCCGTTGACCGGGAGGCAAGCCAGACCCAGGTCTGCCCCCACTTATTAGATGCGTCAGCCAAGGCATGACGTACCTTGTCCAGACCCTCCTGGTTCACCACGAGGGAGCGGCCCAGCGCCGGCTCGAGCACCAGCGGCGGCGCGGCAGACTCGCTGTCCCCCCTCTTCTTCTCCTTGCGCGGCATGGCGGCAAGGAAGGAAGGGGCAGAGAAGGCAAGTAAAGGGAGAAAGCGATTGGAGGGCAGAAGGCAGGGGCGGCTGCAAGAAGATCTATCGGTTGTGCGATTGGCAAAATGCACAACTACCAAGACTGCGTGGGAAGCGGGGTCGCCCACGTCCCATCCAACCGTCGCACGTCAGCCTGGCCCGCGGTGCTTCATCCTCGACTAAGGCTTCGCCTTGAAGCCAATTCCGCGCGCGCCTTGGGCTCGGGGGCTACTTTCGGCGTCCTGGGAACCAGGGTACCCAGACTTGCCTGTCTGCGGGCCGCAACGCGCTCCTGCCACGGCTTGGTACGGCCCAGCTGATCGACCAACTGCTCAAGACCCTCGCGAGGGGGCTAGACCTCGCGAGGAGAACGACGTCAAGGCCCCCTCAGGAGTGGCCTCGGCAAGGTGCTCCGGAGGGGCGGAGAATCCAAGGCCAAGCCTGCCTCAGGAGGAGGCAGTGACGTAAGCAGTGACGCACCGCGCCAACGGGTGCCAGCGCCCGCCAGCGGTGCAGTTGCCGTTTCGGTGCAAAGGAGGCAACACAGGCGCAAGTTCCCGAAGAGCGGGACAAAGGTTTCCCCATTGGTGCAACAAGACCGAAGACCGCAAGGACGACAGGGAGGATGTCACCACCGAGCCCACCACCGTGTCACCGCCTAATCCTTTTGCAGGCGAAGACTGCTTTTGTCAGGGTAGGAACGTCCTTGTGTTCCCGGTCTAAATGGCCGTTGTGGGATCCCTTCCCGCCTAAACATTTCGGGGGAAGAGGACCCTAGCCGCCTATATAAGTAGCTAGGATCGCCACTATGGGGAGGGAGATCGATAAACTCGGCCTCCACGCAAAGGAGCAAGAACTCTTGCCTTCCGACCCTCCTGAGCTCTCCTTCTGAGCTCAGGAACCACTCTACTAGTTCATATTCTAGCCCTCCCGAGGCCAATCCACCAAAGCAGGAAGTAGGGTTTTAAACCACAAGGTGGCCTGAACCTGGGTAAACTCTTGCGTGCTTCACTTGTTGTTTGCTTGAATCTCTTCACGGGACGAGGGCGAGACGCTAGGTAGACATGAGTGGGAGAGATCTTCGTTCACGCCCCTGTGTTCGAACTTCTTGGGTTTGCGGAGCCTTTAATCCGACAGGAGTACCACATACATGCTTCGAGATAGCATTGACATGGTCTTCAAGCAAAGGTCAGACTCCGGATACACAAAGGATCCATCAGGGGCAACTTATAGAATAAGTCTTACAATTTCCCCATGGAAGAATGGCTAACCTTGCCAAAAAGGAAACTATAACAATAGGTCCTCCGGTCTGGTTGGCTAGGCATGACATCATCTTATCTGGTCATATAGAAGACCAACGATATAACTCTTGGAAATATGTTCCAACCATCATATCTGACTGATGTTCAGATTCGACTGGCGTCAGGATACCTCAAACTCAGGATGCCTGAGAAGAAAAAGGTGCAACTCAATTTGACGAGATGACATTGCAAGATTATAAGGAAATGAACTATGGAAGCAAGTTCCAAAATAGGAGTTCATCATTAACTATGGAGAAGACGAGGATGTGGCCGACGGGGTCAACGTCAATTTATCGAGAATTCCAACAAGACGGATGTCCACAATTATGTGAACAAGGAGATAACATTTGTCAGATCAAATGGTATAATACAAAGATGTATGTTCGAGGAAAACATCCACAGTTAAACATTGGTTGAAAGGTGCACCCGAAATAGGTGTTGGCTTGCACGACCAATGTCGAAATGGCGGTTTAGCAACCAGAGCACTAAACTGGAATTATTGTCCATTAACTTTGAAGCAATAGGGTTGCTAGAGATATTAAATTCTCAATACAGAGTTCACTCAACACGGGGACCAAGAAAAGGATGGTGATGGCGACAAGTACTACTATATCAAGAATTCTTCAGAGGTGGAGCAATCCTCACGACCTTCTTGACATAAAAGATGGTAATACTCCAAGGTAAAGAAGAACAGATGCTGGATAGCAAGGAACTCAAGATTCAATCCAAAACATGAACACGTTTGTGTTGAGGGAAGACGAGGATGTTGTCGATGATAGCACAAATCATCGAGGCACAAGGATGGTATTTCTCAACATGAATTCGATCGATATCCTTGAAGAGCTCAGAATGTTGATGATGATCATAACATATTTGTCGCGAGGTTTCATGAAGATATAATCGCTCATTGATACGTCTCCAACGTATCTATAATTTTTGATTGTTCCATGCTATTATATTATCTGTTTTGGATGTTTAATGGGCTTTATTACACACTTTTATATTATTTTTGGGACTAACCTACTAACCCAAGGCCCAGTGCAAATTGCTCTTTTTTGTGCCTATTTTAGTGTTTCGCAGAAAAGGAATATCAAACGGATTCCAAACGGAATGAAACCTTCGGGAGAGTCATTTTTGGAACAATATCAACACACAAGACTTGGAGTACACGCCAACGCCAGGAAGCGAACGAGGCGGCCACGAGGGCAGGGGCACGCCCAGGGGGGTAGGCGCGCCCCACCCTCGTGGGCCCCTCGTGGCTCCCCTGACGTGCCTCTTCCTCCTATATATACCTACGTATCCTAAAACCATCGGGGAGCACCACAAAACCCTAATTCCACCGCCGCAACCTTCTGTACCCGTGAGATCCCATCTTGGGTCTGTTCCGGAGCTCCACCGGAGGGGGAATCGATCACGGAGGGCTTCTACATCAACACCATAGCCTCTCCGATGAGTTGTGAGTAGTTTACCACAGACCTTCAGGTCCATAGTTATTAGCTAGATGGCTTCTTCTCTCTCTCTTTGGATCTCAATACGAAGTTCTCCTCGATCTTCTTGGAGATCTATTCGATGTAATTCTTTTTGCGGTGTGTTTGTCGAGATCCGATGAATTGTGGGTTTATGATCAAGATTATCTATGAACAATATTGGATTCATTTCTGAAATCTTTTATGCATGATTTAAATATCCTTGCAAGTCTCTTCGAATTATCAGTTTGGTTTGGCCTACTAGATTTGTAGTTCTTGCAATGGGAGAAGTGCTTGGCTTTGGGTTCAATCTTGCGGTGTCCTTTCCCAGTGACAGCAGGGGCAGCAAGGCATGTATTGTATTGTTGCCATCGAGGATAAAAAGATGGGGTTTATATCATATTGCTTGAGTTTATCCCTCTACATCATGTCATCTTGCCTAAGGCGTTACTCTGTTCTTATGAACTTAATACTCTGGATGCATGCTGGGTAGCGGTCGATGTGCGGAGTAATAGTAGTAGATGCAGAATCGTTTCGGTCTACTTGTCACAGACGTGATGCCTATATACAATGATCATGCCTAGGTATTCTCATAACTATGCGCTTTTCTATCAATTGCTCGACAGTAATTCATTCACCCACCGTAGAAATCCGCTATCATGAGAGAAGCAACTAGTGAAACCTATGGCCCCCGGGTCTATCTTCATCATATTAATCTTCCATCAACTATTTATCTTTACTTTACTTTTGTTTTGCAATCTTTACTTTCAATCTGCATATCAAAAATACCAAAAATATTATCTTATCATCTCTATCAGATCTCACTTTTGCAAGTGGTCGTGAAGGGATTGACAACCCCTTTATCGCGTTGGTTGCAAGGTTCTTATTTGTTTATGCAGGTACGAGGGACTCGTGCATGGTATCCTACTGGATTGATACACTGGTTCTAAAAAACTGAGGGAAATACTTATGCTACTATGCTGCATCACCCTTTCCTCTTCGAGGAAAAAAAACGCAAGCTCGAGAAGTAGCAAGAAGAATTTCTGGCGCCGTTGCCAAGGAGATCTACGCAAAAGTCATATACCAAGTACCTATCACAAACACTTATCCCTTACATTACATTATTTGCCATTTGCCTCTCGTTTTCCTCTCCCCACTTCACCTTTGCCATTTTATTCGCCCTTTTTCCGTTCGCCTCTTTTCGCTTGCTTCTTGTTTGCATGTGTGTTGGATTGCTTGTTCGTCACTATGGCTCAAGACAATACAAAATTGTGTGACTTCTCCAATACCAACAATAATGATTTTATTAGCACACCGATTGCTCCTATTATAGATGCTGAATATTGTGAGATCAATGCTACTCTGTTGAATCTTGTCATGAAAGATCAATTTTCTGGCCTTCCTAGTGAAGATGCCGCTACCCATCTAAACAACTTTGTTGATTTGTGCGATATGCAAAAGAAGAGGGATACGGATAATGATATTGTTAGATTGAAGCTATTTCCGTTTTCGCTTAGAGATTGTGCTAAAACTTGGTTCTCTTCTTTGCCTAGAAATAGTATTGATTCATGGAATACGTGCAAAGATGCCTTTATCTCTAAGTATTTTCCTCCCGCTAAGATTATCTCTCTTAGAAACGATATCATAAATTTTAAGCAACTAGATCATGAGCATGTTGCACAAGCTTGGGAGAGAATGAAATTAATGATACGTAATTTCCCTACTCATGGTTTGAACTTATGGATGATTATACAAAACTTTTATGCTGGCTTGAATTTTGCTTCTAGAAATCTTTTAGATTCGGTCGCAGGGGGCACTTTCATGGAAATCACTTTAGGAGAAGCTACTAAACTCTTAGATAATATTATAGTTAATTACTCTTAATAGCACACCGAAAGATCTACTAGTAAAAAAGTACATGCTATTGAAGAGATTAGTGTTTTGAGTGGAAAGATGGATGAACTTATGAAATTATTTGCTACTAAGAGTGCTTCTTATGATCCTAATGATATGCCTTTGTCCACGTTGATTGAGAATAATAATGAATCTTTGGATGTGAATTTTGTTGGTAGGAATAATTTTGGTAACAATGCATATAGAGGAAACTTTAATTCTAGGCCTTTCCCTAGTAATTCCTCTAATAATTATGGTAATTCCTACAACAACTCTTTTGGAAATTTTAATAAGATGCCCTCTGGATTTGAGACTAGTGTTAAAGAATTTATGAATTCAAAAATAATTTCAATGCTTTGCTTGAAGAAAAATTGCTTAAGATTGATGAGTTGGCTAGGAACGTGGATGGACTTTCTCTTGATGTTGATTCCTTGAAACTTAGATCTATCCCACCTAAGCAGGATATCAATGAGTCTCTCAAAGCCATGGGAATTTCCATTGATGAGTGCAAAGAAAGAACCGCTAGGATGCGTGCTAAAAAGGATTGCCTTATGAAAGCGTGTTCTTCTTGTTTGCATGAAAATAAAGATGAAGATTTGAAAGTGATTGATGTGACTCCTATTAAATCCTTGTTTTCTAGTATGAATCTTGATAAAGATGGGACTGGAGATGAGTCTACTTTAGTTAAAAGGCGTCCCAATGATTCGGAGTTTTTAGATCTTGATACTAAAACTGTTAAAAGTGGGATTGAAGAGGTCAAAACTTTACATAGCAATGAACCCACTATTTTGGATTTCAAGGGATTTAATTATGATAATTACTCTTTAATAGACTGTATTTCCTTGTTGCAATCCGTGCTAAACTTTCCGCATGCTTATAGTCAAAATAAAGCTTTTACCAAACACATAGTTGATGCTTTAATGCAATCTTATGAAGAAAAACTTGAATTAGCAGTTTCTATCCCTAGAAAACTTTATGATGAGTGAGAAACTACTATTGAAATTAAGATTAAAGATCATGAATTCTATGCTTTGTGTGATTTGGGTGCAAGTGTTTCCACAATTCCAAAAACTTTGTGTGATATGTTAGGTTTCCATGAACATGATGATTGCTCTTTAAATTTGCATCTAGCGGATTCCAGCATTAACAAACCTATGGGAAGGATTAATGATGTTCTTATTGTTGCAAATAGGAATTATGTGCCCGTAGATTTCATCATTCTTGATATAGATTGCAATCCTACATGTCCTATTATTCTTGGTAGACCTTTCCTTAGAACGATTGGTGCAATTATTGATATGAAGGAAGGAAATATTAGATTCCAATTTCCGATAAGAAAATGCATGGAACACTTTCCTAGAAAGAAAATCAAATTACCTTATGAATCTATTATGAGAGCCACTTATGGATTGACTATCAAAGATGGCAACACCTAGATCTATTCTTGTATCATGACTAGCTAGGGGCGTTAAACGATAGCGCTTATTGGGAGGCAACCCAATTTTATTTTCTTTGCTTTTGCTTATGTTTAGAAATAAATAATTCATCTAGCTTTTGTTTAGATGTGGTTTTGTGTTTTAATTAGTGTTTGTGCCAAGTAGAACCTTTAGGAAGACTTGGGTGAAGTTTATGCGATCATGCTGTAAAAAACAGAAACTTTAGCGCTCACGAGATTAGCTACCATTTTTAAGTGGAGAGTGCTTTTAAGTTAATTCTTTTTGCAGATGATTAATAGAAAAGTTCCTCACGTCCACCAATTTATTTCAATATTTTAGAGTTATAGAAGTATTCGAAAGTTACAGATTGCTACAGACTGTTCTGTTTTTGACAGATTCTTTTTTTCGTGTGTTGTTTGCTTATTTTGATGAATCTATGAGTAGTATCGGGGGTATGAATCATAGAGAAGATGTAATATAGTAGGTTTAACACCAATATAAACAAAGAATGAGTTCATTACAGTACCTTAAAGTGGTGGTTTTGTTTTCTTATACTAACGGAGCTCACGAGATTTTTGCAAGTTTTGTGTTGTGAAGTTTTCAAGTTTTGGGTAAGGATTTGATGGACTATGGAACACAGAGTGGCAAGAGCCTAAGCTTAGGGATGCCCAAGGCACCCCAAGGTAAACATCAAGGACAAACAAAATCCTAAGCTTGGGGTTGCCCCGGGAAGGCATCCCCTCTTTCGTCTTCGTCTATCGGTAACTTTACTTAAGACTATATTTTTATTCACCACATGATATGTGTTTTGCTTGGAGCGTCATGTGTGATTTGAGTCTTTGCTTTTAGTTTTACCACAATCATCCTTGCTGGACACACCTTTTGAGAGAGATACAATGAATCGGAATTTATTAGAATACTCTCTGTGCTTCACTTATATCTTTTGAGCTAGATAGTTTTGCTCTAGTGCTTCACTTATATCTTTTTAGAGCATGGTGGTGGTTTTATTTTATAGAAATTATGGATCTCTCATGCTTCACTTATATTATTTTGAGAGTCTCTTAGAACAGCATGGTAATGTGCTTTGGTTATAAAATTAGTCCTAATATGGTAGGCATCCAAGATGGGTACAGTAAAAACTTTTCATATAAAGTGCATTGAATATTATGAGAAGTTTGATACTTGATGATTGTTTTGAGATATGAGGATGGTAATATTAGAGTCATGCTAGTAGAGTAGTTGTGAATTTGAGAAATACTCATGTTGAGGTTTTCAAGTCCCGTAGCATGTACGTATGGTAACCGTTGTGTGACAAATTTGAAGCATGAGGTATTTCATTGAGTGTCATCCTTTGTGTGGAGGTCGGGATCAGGCGATGGTTAACTCCTACCAACCCTTCCCCTAGGAGCATGCGTGTAGTACTTTGTTTTGATGACTTGTAGATTTTTGCAATAAGTATGTGAGTTCTTTATGACTAATGTTGAGTCCATGGATTATACGCACTCTCACCCTTCCACCAATGCTAGCCTCTATTGTACCGCGCAACTTTCACTGGTACCATACACCCACCATATACCTTCCTCAAAACAGACACCATACCTACCTATCATGGCATTTCCATAGCCATTCCGAGATATATTGCCATGCAACTTTCCACCATTCCGTTTAATATGACACGCTTCATCATTGTCATATTGCCATGCATGATCATGTAGTTGACATCGTATTTGTGGCTAGGCCGCCATGCATAATTTTTCATACATGTCACTCTTGATTCATTGCACATCCCGGTACACCGCCAGAGGCATTCATATAGAGTCATACTTTGTTCTAGTATCGAGTTGTAACCTTCGAGTTGTAAATCAATAAAAGTGTGATGATCATCATTATTAGAGCATTGTCCCAAAGAAAAAAAAGAAAAAAAAAGAAGAAAGGCCAAATAAAAAAAGGAGGCCCAAAAAGGGAAAAGAAAGAAAAAATAAGAAAATAAAAGAAAAGGATAAAAGGGACAATTCTACTATCTTTTTCCACACTTGTGCTTCAAAGTAGCACCATGATCTTCATGATAGAGAGTCTCTTGTTTTGTCACTTTCATAGACTAGTGGGAATTTTCATTATAGAACTTGGCTTGTATATTCCAACGATGGGCTTCCTCAAATGCCCTAGGTCTTCGTGAGCAAGCAAGTTGGATGCACACCCACTTAGTTTCTTTTGTTGAGCTTTCATACATTTATAGCTCTAGTGCATCCGTTGCATGGAAATCCCTACTCACTCACATTGATATCTATTGATGGGCATCTCCATAGACCATTGATATGCCTAGTTGATGTGAGACCATCTTCCTCTTTTGTCTTCTCCACAACCACCGTTCTATTCCACCTATAGTGCTATATCCATGGCTCACGCTCATGTATTGCGTGAAAGTTGAAAAAGTCTGATTTTTTTAAGTATGAAACAATTGCTCGGTTTAACTATTTTGTGTGATGAAGATAGAGCATAGCTAGACTATATGATTTTGTAGGGATGAGCTTTCTTTGACCATGTTATTTTGAGAAGACATGATTGCTTTGTTAGTATGCTTGAAGTATTATTATTCTTATGTCAATATTAAACTTTTGTCTTGAATCTTTCGGATCTTAACATTCATGCCACAATAAAGAAAATTACATTGAGAATTATGTTGGGTAGCATTCCACATCAAAATTTATGTTCTTATCATTTACCTACTCGAGGACGAGCAGGAATTAAGCTTGGGGATGCTTGATACGTCTCCAACGTATCTATAATTTTTGATTGTTCCATGCTATTATATTATTTGTTTTGGATGTTTAATGGGCTTTATTATACACTTTTATATTATTTTTGGGACTAACCTACTAACCCAAGGCCGAGTGCAAATTGCTGTTTTTTGCCTATTTCAATGTTTCGCAGAAAAGGAATATCAAACGGAGTCCAAACGGAATGAAACCTTTGGAGGAGTCATTTTTGGAACAATATCAACAAGAATACTTGAAGTACATGCGAGGAAGCGAACGAGGCGGCCACGAGGGTAGGGGGCGCCCCCCACCCTCGTGGGCTCCTCGTGGCTCCCCTGACGTGCCTCTTCCTCATATATATACCTACGTACCCTGAAACCATCGAGGAGCACCACGAAATCCTAATTCCATCGCCGCAACCTTCTGTACCCGTGAGATCCCATCTTGGGGCCTGTTCCGGAGCTCCACCGGAGGGGGAATCGATCACGAAGGGCTTCTACATCAACACCATAGCCTCTCCTATGAGTTATAAGTAGTTTACCACAGACCTTCGGGTCTATAGTTATTAGCTAGATGGCTTCTTCTCTCTCTTTGGATCTCAATACAAAGTTCTCCTCGATCTTCTTAGAGATCTATTCGATGTAATTCTTTTTGCGGTGTGTTTGTCGAGATCCGGTGAATTGTGGGTTTATGATCAAGATTATCTATGAACAATATTGGATTCTTTTCTGAAATCTTTTATGGATGATTTAAATATCCTTGCAAGTCTCTTCGAATTATCGGTTTGGTTTGGCCTACTAGATCTGTAGTTCTTGCAATGGGAGAAGTGCTTTGCTTTGGGTTCAATCTTGCGGTGTCCTTTCCCAGTGACAGCAGGGGCAGCAAGGCACATATTGTATTGTTGCCATCGAGGATAAAAAGATAGGGTTTATATCATATTGCTTGAGTTTATCCCGCTACATCATGTCATCTTGCCTAAGGCGTTACTCTGTTCTTATGAACTAAATACTCTAGATGCATGTTGGATAGCGGTCGATGTGTGGAGTAATAGTAGTAGACGCAGAATCGTTTCGGTCTACTTGTCACGGACATGATGCCTATTGACAATGATCATGCCTAGGTATTCTCATAACTATGCACTTTTCTATCAATTCCTCGATAGTAACTCGTTCACCCATCGTAGAAATTTGCTATCATGAGAGAAGCCACTAGTGAAACCTATGGCCCCCGGGTCTATCTTCATCATATTAATCTTCCATCAACTATTTATCTTTACTTTACTTTTGTTTTTCAATCTTTACTTTCAATCTACATATCTAAAATACCAAAAATATTATCTTATCATCTCTATTATATCTCACTTTTGCAAGTGGCCTTGAAGGGATTGACAACGCCTTTATCGCGTTGGTTGCAAGGTTCTTAGTTGTTTGTGCAGGTACGAGGGACTCGCGCATGGTCTCCTACTGGAATGATACCTTGGTTCTAAAAAACCGAGGGAAATACTTACGCTACTGTGCTGCATCACTCTCACATCCCTAGTCAGTGCTTGCTTTAGGACTAGCTAGAGTGTGCATCATGTTTACTTTCCACAGAAACTTGAAATGGGAATGACAGAAACCCCAGCACCCCTCTTCTAACAACTAGGGTTTAATAAAAACTTTTCCAATGTACCTAAAATGCCCTTCAAAAATGTTCATCATCTTTGCCTTGGTCTTAAACCTCTGCCAAAAATGGTGCACAATTTTCTAGGACATCCAAAGGTCTCTGGGTTAATTCATATTGTAATTGCATTTGGGCATTTAAATGATATATAATATTTTATGTGCCAAAATAATCATAAACTAAAATGTTCCATGCTGTACATATTATATACAGTGGACATGACTAGTTTTGTGATTTATAAAAAATCTCTAGCATTTTTACTAATTCAACAAAGTTGAAAAAGAAACAAAACAAAATTAAAATAAAAAAGAGAGGAGAGAGAACTTACCTGGCGCCCTCTAATAGGCCCACCTGCCGGCCCAGCCCAGCCACCGCTCTAGCGAGCTGCTTGGCTCAGCCAGGCAGACAGGCAGGTGCTCGACGGTGGCAGCAGCGCGCGCCACGTAGCTGCCCGCCGCCCTGCTTCCTCCCCTCGCCGTTCTGGTGGTCGGGATCGACCACCCACTCCTCCCCCGAGCTCGCAGACACGCTCAACCCTCCCCAGCTCCTCTCCCCCGCCTTCCCCGCACCATGGCCGACGCCGCCGCGCTTGCGCCGTCGTGATAGCCGCGACCATCGCCATCCCCGTGCTCCGTCACCGTGTCCGTCCGCTCCTTCGTCATCGACTACGTCGAGCAGGCTGAGCCCCGAGCGCTCGCCCGCTCTGGAGTCGCCCCCGACCCCGTCTTCCCCAACTCCGACCGCAGACATCGCCATCGCCGCCCCGCTCAGCTCCGACCTTCCCGAGCCCGCTTTGACGTTTGCCGCAACCGTCGTGAGCTCAGATCCATCCTCCCCCTCTCCGTTAGCTCTCTCCTGCACTATATGCACCACACGAGGCTCACCTGCATGCGCCGCCGCGGAGTCGTCACCGACGAGGCTCCGGCCACTTACCGGCCCGGCCATCGTGCCCACCAGCTTCACCGTTCGGCGTAGGTGCTGTAGGATCACTCCACGCGCCTCCACGAGCACCACACCGACGAGTTCGTCCTCGCTCGAACTCCGGCAGCTGCCGGACTCGTCGCCGACGTCGTTTCCGGCGACCCCGAGGCCAGTCACCACCACCACTCGACGCGGCTCACTTCCAGCTGCTCATAGGTGTGCTCCGCCGTCGTTTTGGTCGCCGGAGCACAAATCCCGCACCCCACCGCCGCGTTTGGCCTCGCCGGCGGCTAAACGCCAGTGAGTTAGCCCCGTTTGACCAAGGGTTTGACCCCCTTGGGTCACTGACATGTGGGCCCTGCCTGTTAGTTAAACCTAGGTTAGTGTCTAAACTAATCTTAATTAGTTAGCTAACTAACTGTGACACTGACAATTGGGTCCCACTGGTCAGGTTTGACCTGGGCTGCCCTGTTGACTTGCTGATGTCAGCATGATGTCATGCTGACGCAGTAAATGCTTTTCTGGGATTAATTGATTTAAAACAATTCAGGAAATCCCAGAAAATGCTCTAAACTTCAAAAATTCATATAAATTCAACAGTAGCTCAGATGGAAAAGATTTATATATGAAAATTGATCGCAAAAATCCAATCTTTCCAATGGCACTGGTTTCATGCATGTTTGAGCAAGTTAACCTTGATGTTCACATTAAAACATGATAATGCACATAAATAAATAATAGTTTGGGTTTCAATTTGAATCTTTGATTCAAATGGACTCAAACCCTTCTGTTTATAGATGCATTAGCCCAAAACACATGCATCTTGCCATATCATGAGCATGCATCTTGTTGCATTTGTTTGCTTATTGATTGTATCGTCGGTATTCTCCGTGTTAGGTCTTGCTCCCGAGGATACTTCTGCGTATCCAGCTGAAGAGCAGTACCCGACAACCACTCTGTCAGGCAAGCAACCATTGATCATTCTGATACAAACCCATCTTCTCGCTCCTGCTCTCCTTTACTGCATTAAGGCAACATCGTGTGAACTGCTACTTGCTGCAGTAGTTGAACCCCATTCCCTTGCATGACCTGTCATTGCCACAGTAAATAGTTGAAACCCACTAGCATGTGTAGGAGTTGATTGAGCCATGTGATGTGTGATCCACCATGCTATTTGTTTATGTTGCCTGCTATGCTTAGAGTTGTGTCAGGTCTGGTTCATCTGGGTGATGGATCAGAGTGAAATGATCATACTCGGTAAAGAGAGGAAAGTGTGGAACATGTTTGGTAAAGGTATCGATGAAAGGCCACGTAGGAGTACGTGGTGGGTTGTTTCATTGGAACCATCTATAGGACCTGAGATCTGTATGTGTGATTCAAGTTACAGCTACTACCACGCATTGGGCTCCGGGCGCTCCAAGCCCTCTCGTCTTATTAACTACCCTTGTTCTCTGTCCAGGAGTTGCAACTAGCTTCTGGTGTTTGTAGTTTATTGGTGGTCGTGCACAGCACTGACCCTCGGGGTGGGCTGTGATGCGACAGGTACGTGGCCGGGTGTACTGAGCGCACGTTTGGTGACTCAGGAACCCTGTACACATCGTTTGGGGCCGTGAGCGACACCCCGGCCGGATCTCCCCACGGATGGAACCCAAATAGGCGATAAACCTGGACGAGAGACTTGTGTAGTTAGTCAGGTCGTGGCCGACACCCTCGCTGGGCTTCCGCTTGAAGGTTGCCGAGTACATGTCGAGTAAACGGCGATAAGCGATGGAAGCGTGTGTGAAGAAGTACACCCCTGCAGGGTTACCAATCTATTCGAATAGCCGTTGTTCGCGGTACGGACTACTTGGTTACTCTTATAGTTCATAGACAAGTTGATGGATTCTACTAAAAGCCTCAAGACAAGTGTGAGTGCCGTGGATGGCCCTTCCGTAGGATGACGGAAGAGGATCCTCGGTGGTGTATTGTTGTGGTGAGTAGAGGACTCGTGTACGTAGTATTATCTTGCAATCTGTTGAGAGTCGTAGTATAGGTTAGCCAAGAGTCAAAGCTGGCTTTCTGCTATGAACTCCACTACCCTTGTTGATAATGTTGCATGTATGATAGGTTCTGTTGTAAGACTTGCTGAGTACCTTTGTACTCATGTTTGCTTAATAACTGTTGCAGAGGAGAACCCTGCCCCTTCTGATGGGTTCTACATAGACGTTGACGTTGACGAGCAGCTTGCTACCCAGACGGAGATCTGGAGCTTGTGAAGGGCCTTGTAGATAGTCAGGCTACACCAAGCTTGTTTTATTTTCTAAGTTGTTTGTACTCAGACATGTTAGCTTCCGCTTGTGCTTGTATGATTGTATGACTTGAGTGTTGGGTCTTGTGACCCCTACCTGTATGGATATGTTATGTATGGCTCTTCGGAGCCTCTTAAATAAAGTACTTTGAGTCATAGAGTTCTGTTGTGATGCAATGTTGTATTTGCACATATTGAGCATATTGTGTGTATGATTGAAATGCTTGGTATGTGTGGGATCCGACACCTAGTTGTTTTCCTTTGGTAGCCTATCTTACTGGGAAATGCCTCCTAGTGCTTCCAATGAGCCTTGGTAGCTTGCTGCTGCTCGGAACACGTAGGCTGGCCGACATGTGTCCTTCTTTGTTCCTGTGTCTATCCCTTAGGGGAAATGTCACGCGTTGTTCCTTTAAGTCCATGTAGCTTGCTACGACTTGGGTTCATACGTTGATGACCGACACGTTCGTTGCTGGGTCATGGATGCCTGTCTCTGTAATTTAGTGCCACTTTTGGTTTATAACTAGCCATGTTGGCCTGGGTTCTCTGTCATGTGGATGCTAGCGACACTGTCATATACGTGTGCCACAATGCGCAAACGGTCCCGGGCCAGGTAAGGTGGCACCCGTGGGGATATAGTGCGTGAGGCCGCAAAGTGATATGATGTGTTACAAGCTAGATCGGTGTGACTTAGGATCGGGGTCCTGACAGCGTTGGCATCAGAGCCGGACTGCCTGTAGGTTTCTCAAGCCAAACTGGTCGATGTTGAGTCTAAAAAAATTCTTAGTTATATGTAGGGGAATTGATTGTGGAAGGGAACGTAAGGCTCTTTTTACTTCTTTACCTTATGCCCTTCTGATCTGAGTCAGCCTATTCTTTCTACGGGGGTTTAGGACTAGGCCTCTCATCCTTACTAGGTTCACGTGTTACTAATCTGTAGACTCTTAGGATTGTTGGTTCTAAGCCTCAGTTCAGTTTCTACCCTTTTAGTATGATGAATAGTTGGACCCGGAACCTTGATATGATATTGTTGAGTGGCTATGCTATCATTTGTATGATGTCTCAAAATCTTTTTGAGAATTTACAGTTGTTATGCTGCCCGATTTCTTCCAGAAATTCTAATGCCTTTGCATTACTTCGTGTTTCAGATGTCTTGCCGCACACCTCACCAAGTGGTTCGTTTGACTCGGTGCATTAATGTGCCCGGTCACACGGCCATGCTAGTCCGTGTGTTGACTGAGACCGGTTACCGCTGGTATCCTGAGTACACCGTGGAGGAACAGTACCGAGATTTCAATCAGAGTCAGTATTTCTGCACAGTCCGGATATACCCTTCATATCCCGGAGCTAACGACCCCATCCATTGGTCTTATGGACTCGGGGTTACTATCGAGATGGCAGTGCAGGATGCCGCTTATTCGATGATGACCATCATCCGGGCTAGGCATGCCTTGCTGCTGAACACTGAGTTCTGTTACCTGCCAACCTCACTTCCTGGAGAGGAAGGCTACTACACTGGTCTGTATACTGACGCTGCTCATGAGGAGCCACTGCTTCAGACTACTGTCCAGATGCTGGAGGATAGGGACCGTGAGGTCCGTGCCCTCCGGATGGAGCTGTATAACACTCGAGCCGCCCACTGGACTACTTTGACACGGCTTGCACCTGCTGTGCACGCCGGATATCTGGATATGCGGGATTTGTATCCCGTGCGGACTCGTCTGCCTGATCTTATGGATTGGCGTGACGTTGGGGGTATTACACCTCCATGTGGGCGTCGGTTACCACCAGCATCAGGCCTGAGGCCACATCCATGTCCCTATGGTCCACAGCCTTCGAGTGCTCGAGAGTTTCAATATCCATCTGTTCCACTTCCAGGCTACGGTGGTAATCTTTACGAAGATTACTATGGGAATGTCTGAGCTAGACCGTGGCAGTAGTAGTGTCGTAGTAGTTGTATTTCCACAGTCCTGCGTGTCTTGTGGAATATGACTTAGCTAGTACTGAGTTCCGGAGGTGTAGTTAAATAATGTATAGGAGTTTGGAATGCCTCCGATGAGATGTATCGTCTTTCACCGCAGTTGTACTTTAGCCTTGGCTTGTACTAAACTATGTATGGTGTGTATGACCACTGGTGTATATATGGCAGTTTCTATATTACCATGTCTTACGGATGAACATCTCTGCATTCCGTGTCATCCATTACATTCTGCACTTCTATGTCAAGTTTTTGCCATCCTTGTCTAAACCGTTGTTTTGTTTTCCTAGGATGGTCAACACTCGCAGCACTCCTGCTGCTCAGGAGCAGGGTGAGGCTAGTGGGGCTAGAGATGAGAACCTGCCCCAGCCACCCTCCTTGGCTGAAGTTATGCTTGAGGCAGAACGGAACAAGAGAGAGACCAACCGTCTGCTGGAACGCATAGAGCAGAACACCGGGTTTCGTCAGAGGAATGACGTGGTGTCAATCAATGACTTTATCAAGATGTGCCCACCGAAGTTCCATCACTCCACTGAACCTCTGGATGCGGATGACTGGCTTCGTAGTATCACCCACAAGCTACACTCTGCCCGTGTTGCCGAAGCTGACAAGGTTATCTACGCCGCTTACCATCTTGAGGGCCCTGCCAGTCTATGGTGGGAAAACTTTGAGGCTATCCGTCCTGCTGGCCAAATCACTACTTGGGCCGAGTTCAGTGAGGCATTCCGTGAACATCACATTCCGGAAGGTCTCATGGATCGCAAGCGGGAGGAATTCTGCAATTTCACCCAGGGCCGGTTAATAGTGGATGGCTATAGTCGCGAGTTTGGCAACTTGGCACGCTATGCACCTGAGGAAGTATCCACCGATGCCAAGAAGCAGGCGAGGTTCCGCAAGGGACTCAGCCCTGAACTCCGCCGATATCTACGTCTGCACGAGTGCACCTCCTTCCAGAAGTTGGTGAACAAAGCTATCAGTGCTGAGACGGGCCAGACTGATTTCGAAGCCACACGCAAGCATCCTCGTGATTTTGGTTCCTCATCCGGCTCTGGCTCTCACAAGCGCCGTGTGTGGGTTCCTAACACTGCCCTGCCACCCAAGTACACACCGAGGCCATCCTTCGAGGCGCCTCGCCCAACTCAACAGTATGCACCTGCCAATACTTATGGAGGACCACCTACCAACTTTGCTCCACGCACTGGCACTGTGACATGCTTCAAGTGTGGAGAACCGGGGCACTACATGCGTGAGTGTACTCAGAACCAGCCAGGAAAGCCCGTTGGCCGTGGTAAGCCAACCGGCAAGGTGAACTTTGTCAAGCCAATCCCCACTGCACGTGGTCATGTCAACTATGTCTCTGCTGAGGAAGCTTATGAGGATCCTAACGTCGTCCTTGGTACGCTTCTCGTTAACTGCCATCCGGCATCTGTTCTTTTCGATACTGGAGCATCTCATTCGTTCATATCTGAGAGCTATGCCCGAATGCACAACATGACTTTTTGTGACATGCCCACCACCATGGAAATTCAAACTCCCAGCTCTAGATGGCAAACCTCTAGAGTAAGCCATGGAAATGAAATTCTTGTTGATAGACTTGTTTTCCTTGCATCACTAATCGCTCTCAAGTCCTTGGACATAAACATCATTTTGGGTATGGACTGGACGACAGCTCATTACGCCAAGATTGATTGCTACACTAGGACCGTTCAACTTACACACCCATCCGGCAAAATAGTCAATGTCTTGACCCGAATGGCTGAGCGTCAGCTCTACTCTCTTAATGCCAGCCCTCTACCAGAACTCGAAGATATTCCGGTAGTCCGTGACTTTCCGGATGTTTTTCCGGAAGAACTGCCAGGTGTTCCACCTGACAGAGATGTCGAGTTCGTGATAGATCTTATTACAGGAACTGTCCCAATCTCTAGGAGACCTTATAAGATGGCACCCCTAGAATTAGCTGAGCTTAAGAAACAACTCGATGAGTCCTTGAAAAAGGGTTTCATCCGTCCTAGTTCTTCCCCTTGGGCTTGTCCCGTCCTCTTCGTCAAGAAGAAGGATGGAATGGAACGGATGGTTGTAGATTACCGACCTGTCAATCTGGTCACCATAAAGAACAAGTATCCGCTCCCTAGGATCAATTACTTGTATGATCAGCTCGCTGGATCCTCTGTCTTTTCCAAAATGGATTTGAGGTTGGGCTACCATCAAATCAAAATCAAGAACGGGGACATTCCCAAGACGGCTTTTGTTACTCGTTATGGCCAATACGAGTACACCGTCATGTCTTTCGGGTTAACCAATGCCCCAGCCACCTTCTCCCGGCTAATGAATTCTATATTCATGGAGTATTTGGATAAATTCGTCGTGGTATACCTCGATGATATACTCATCTACTCCAAGAACAAGAAAGATCATGCCGAGCATCTAAGGCTGGTATTGACGAAACTTCGAGAGCACCGCCTTTATGCTAAATTCTCTAAATGTGAATTCTGGTTGCCGGAAGCGACCTATCTAGGTCATGTGATCTCTGGTAAGGGTATTGCCGTCAACCCCGAGCGAGTTCAAGCCGTCCTTGATTGGACTCCCCCTGAACCGGTCAAGCAAGTTAGGAGTTTCCTTGGCTTAGTGAGCTATTGCCGACGCTTCGTCGAGAATTTCTCCATGGTTGCTAAACCTCTAACTGAGCTCCTCAAGAAAGATAAAAAGTTTGAGTGGACCCCACAGTGCGAGTCCAGCTTCAGGAACTGAAAAGACGCCTGACATCTGCACCCGTACTGGTACCACCAGACTTTTCCAAGGACTTTATTATCTACTGTGATGCCTCGCGAAAAAGACTGGGTTGCATACTCATGCAAGATCGTCAAGTGATCGCATACGCATCTCGGCAGTTGCGTCCACATGAGGATAACTATCCTACACATGATCTAGAGCTTGCAGCTGTAGTCCACGCACTCAAAACGTGGCGACATTACCTTCTTGGTAATCGCTGTGAAATCTTCACTGATCACCAAAGCCTAAAATACATCTTCACCCAACCGGATCTAAATCTCAGGCAAAGACGTTGGGTTGAGCTGCTCACAGATTACGACTTAGGAATCACTTACACCCCTGGGAAGGCCAATGTCATGGCCTATGCACTAAGTCGTAAGTCTTATTGTAACAACCTGATGTTACAACAAGGGCAACCACTTCTCCACGAGGAATTTCGTAATCTTAACCTTCACATTGTTCCTCGAGGATTCCTTTCCACCTTGGTGGCGAAACCTACCCTTACGGATCAAATCATAGCTGCCCAGAAGCAAGATACAGGGATTTCCCGAATTAAGAGAAACATTCACAAAGGAGTTGCAGGTTGTTTCTCCATTGATAACAGAGGTGTTGTTTCCTTCGAGAACCGTTTAGTGGTTCCCAAGAACCAACATCTACGGCAGTTGATCCTTAAAGAGGCTCATGAATCTCCTCTCACGATTCATCCCGGTAGTACCAAAATGTATCAGGACCTACGCCAGAGGTTCTGGTGGACTAGGATGAAGAGAGAAATCGCTCGATTCATTGCTAACTACGACGTTTGTCGTCGAGTTAAAGCAGAGCATCAACGGCCTGCTGGCACCCTTCAACCTTTAGCTATTCCTGAATGGAAATGGGATAAGATCGGTATGGACTTCATTACCGGGTTTCCCAGGACCAAAAAAAGGGAATAATGCTATTTTCGTTGTTATCGACCACCTCTCCAAAGTAGCCCATTTCCTACCTGTTCGAGAGAGTATAACCGCTAGCCAGCTAGCAGACTTGTATATCTCTCGGATAGTATCGCTTCATGGTGTGCCGTTGGAGATTAACTCAGACCGTGGAAGTCTTTTCACTTCACGATTTTGGTAAAGTTTCCAGAATGCTATGGGGACTCATCTCTCTTTCAGCACCGCCTTTCATCCTCAGTCAAGTGGTCAAGTGGAATGAGTCAATCAAATTCTGGAAGATATGCTTCGAGCCTCTGTCATCTCTTTCGGTATGGATTGGGAGAAGTGTCTTCCATTTGCCGAATTCGCTTATAACAATAGTTATCAAGCCAGCTTGGGCAAGGCTCCCTTCGAAGTTCTATATGGACGAAGGTGTCGAATGCCTCTTAACTGGTCAGAAACCGGGGAAAGACAATTCTTTGGTCTGGATATGATCCAGGAAGCCGAGGAGCAAGTTCGCATCGTTCGTGAGAAATTGAAAACAGCCCAGTCTCGCCAGAAGAGCCAATATGATAGTCATCATAAGGCTGTGACTTTTGAAGTTGGCGATAAGGCTTACCTTCGGGTTACTCCTCTTAAGGGAACCCATCGTTTTGGTATCAAAGGAAAATTGGCTCCTCGTTACATCGGTCCTTTTCGCATTCTTCCCAAACGAGGAGAAGTTGCCTACCAATTGGAACTACCTCCACACCTTTCTAGAGTTCATGATGTCTTCCACATATCTCAACTCAGGCGTTGCTTCTCGGATCCTATCCGCGGAGTGGACCACGAAACGCTTAATCTCCAGGATAATCTCACATATCGAGAATACCCCATTCGTATTCTTGATCAAACCGAGCATACCACTCGACGTCGCAATATCAAGTTTCTCAAGGTTCAATGGTCACATCATTCCGAGAGTGAAGCTACTTGGGAAAGGGAGGATCGTCTTCGACTTGAGTACCCCACCCTCTTTCCGGAGGAACCCGAATCTCGGGACGCGATTCTTTTGAGTGGGGGTGAGTTGTCACATCCCTAGTCAGTGCTTGCTTTAGGACTAGCTAGAGTGTGCATCATGTTTACTTTCCACAGAAACTTGAAATGGGAATGACAGAAACCCCAGCATCCCTCTTCTAACAACTAGGGTTTAATAAAAACTTTTCCAATGTACCCAAAATGCCCTTCAAAAATGTTCATCAGCTTTGCCTTGGTCTTAAACCTCTGCCAAAAATGGTGCACAATTTTCTAGGACATCCAAAGGTCTCTGGGTTAATTCATATTGTAATTGCATTTGGGCATTTAAATGCTATAAAATATTTTATGTGCCCAAATAATCATAAACTAAAATGTTCCATGCTGTACATATTATATACAATGGACATGACTAGTTTTGTGATTTATAAAAATGCTCTAGCATTTTTACTAATTCAACAAAGTTAAAAAAAACAGAATTAAAATAGAAAAGAGAGGAGAGAGAACTTACCTGGCGCCCTCTAACAGGCCCACCTGCCAGCCCAGCCCAGCCACCGCTCCAGCGAGCTGCTTGGCTCGGCCAAGCAGGCAGGCAGGTGCTCGACGGCGGCAACAGCGCGCGCCACGCAGCTGCCCGCCGCCCTGCTTCCTTCCCTCGCCGTTCTGGTGGTCAGGATCGACCACCCACTCCTCCCCCGAGCTCGCACACACGCTCAACCCTCCCTAGCTCCTCTCCCCCACCTTCCCCGCACCATGGCCGACGCCGCCGCGCTTGCGCCGTCGTGATAGCCGCGACCACCGCCATCCCCGTGCTCCGTCACCGTGTCCGTCCGCTCCGTCATCATCGACTACGTCGAGCAGGCTGAGCCCCGAGCGCTCGCCCGCTCTGGAGTCGCCCCCGACCCCGTCTTCCCCAACTTCGGCCGCAGAGATCGCCATAGCCGCCCCGCTCAGCTCCGACCTTCCCCGAGCCCGCTTCGACGTTTGCTGCAACCGCCGTGAGCTCAGCTCCGTCCTCTCCCTCTCCGTTAGCTCTCTCCTGCACTGTATGCACCGCACGAGGCTCACCTGCATGCGCCGCCGCGGAGCTCGTCGCCGACGAGGCTCCGGCCACTTACCGTCCCGGCCATCGTGCCCACCAGCTTCACCGTCCGGCGTAGGTGCTGTAGGATCACTCCACGCGCCTCCACGAGCACCGCACCGATGAGTTCATCCTGGCCCGAACTCCGGCAGCCGCTGGACTCGTCGCCGGCGTCGTTTCCGGCGACCCCGAGGCCAGCCACCACCACCACTCGACGCGGCTCACTTCCAGCTGCTCGTAGGTGTGCTCCGCCGTCGTTTTGGTCGCTGGAGCACAAATCCCGCACCCCACCGCCACGTTTGGCCTCGCCGGCGGCTAAACGTCGGCGAGTTAGCCCCGTTTGACCAAGGGTTTGACCCCCTTGGGTCACTGACATGTGGGCCCTGCCTGTTAGTCAAACCTAGGTTAGTGTCTAAACTAATCTAATTAGTTAGTTAACTAACTGTGACACTGACCAGTGGGTCCCACTGGTCAGGTTTGACCTGGGCTGCCCTGTTGACTTGCTGATGTCAGCAAATGCTTTTCTGGGATAAATTGATTTGAAACAATTCAGGAAATTCCAGAAAATGCTCTAAATTTCAAAAATTCATATAAATTCAACAGTAGCTCAGATGGAAAAGGTTTATATATGAAAATTGATCAGAAAAATCCAATCTTTCCAATGGCACTGGTTTCATGCATGTTTGAGCAAGTTAACCTTGCTGTTCACATTAAAACATGGTAATGCACTTAAATAAATAATAGTTTGGGTTTCAATTTGAATCTTTGATTCAAATGGACTCAAACCCTTCTGTTTATAGATGCATTAGCCCGAAACACATGCATCTTGCCATATCATGAGCATGCATCATATTGTTGCATTTGTTTGCTTATTGATTGTATCGTCGGTATTCTCCGTGTTAGGTCATGCTCCCGAGGATACTTTTGCGTATCCAACTGAAGAGCAGTACCCGACAACCACTCTGCCAGGCAAGCAAACATTGATCATTCCGATACAAACCCATCTTCTTGCTCCTGCTCTCTTTTACTGCAATTAAGGCAACATCGTGTGAACTGCTACTTGCTGCGGTAGTTGAACCCTATTCCCTTGCATGACCTGTCATTGCCACAGTAAAGAGTTGAAACCCACAAGCATGTGTAGGAGTTGATTGAGCCATGTGATGTGTGATCCACCATGCTATTTGTTTATGTTGCCTGCTATGCTTAGAGTTGTGTCAGGTCTGGTTCATCTGGTGATGGATCAAAGTGAAATGATCATACTCGGTAAAGAGAGGGAAGTGTGGAACATGTTTGGTAAAGGTATCGATGAAAGGCCACGTAGGAGTACGTGGTGGGTTGTTTCATTGGAACCGTCTATAGGACCTGAGATCTGTATGTGTGATTCAAGTTACAGCTACTACCACGCATTGGGCTCCGGGCGCTCCAAGCCCTCTCGTCTTATTAACTGCCCTTGTTCTCTGTCTAGGAGTTGCAACTAGTTTATGGTGTTTGTAGTTTACTGGTGGTCGTGCACAGCGCTGACCCTCGGGGTGGGCTGTGATGCGATAGGTACGTGGCCGGGTGTCGGTGTACTAAGGTAGGGGTACCTCAGTACCCCAACTTGTGCACGGGCAGTAGCGGCTTCCCGCGGCAGGGCCTACCACGTGGTCGCCGGAGACCTTTTCTGCTCCATATAAAGCCATTCAAAAACAAAGTATGCGAGACAGAAGATCGAGGCCCCGGCAAGTGGAGCTTGTCGGGAAGGCCGTCCCAGGCTCAAGATTACCTCATTAGCACAAGACCCTGGCAAGAGGAGCTTGCCAGGAAGACTAGAAGATCACATTTCAGAAGACATGCCTCGGCGCGGCATGCGCCCCGGTAGGGCCCGGGAAGCGACAAGCTTCAGAGCCCGACAAGCTTCCGGGCCCGGCAAGGTCAAGGCCCCGACAAGGTGCTTGCCGGGGAGAGTCACGCTGTGTGCCCGCGCTCCAGCTCATCGAACCACGCGTCGCCCTGGGGCCGCTCCAGGGACGCGTGGCGGATGGCTATGCAGCCTGGGGGACACGGTGGCGCTCCACGGTGATAAAGCCATCGCCGTGGCAAACGGAGACGCAAGGGCGGGCGCTTTTGGGGTCGACGGCGACGGGCATTAAATACTCTTGTCCCCCACTGTCAAAGTAGGTGGTGACCACTGTTCATCCACTGTTGCTCCACTATTCCCGCACTGTTACAACTACCACCACTATTACATTTTTACCCTTTCTCCTACGTTGACACCTGTCGGTGACCCCTTGAGCTATAAAAGGAGGCCCATGCGCAACGTAGAAAGGGTTCGGAACCTAGATTACTCATTCGCTCGGGGTAGCTAGTTCTTCAAGCTCCCGAGCTCCCCAACTCAATACAAACCAAGCAGGAGTAGGGTTTTACGCGTCCGTCGCGGACCGAACCTGGGTAAACTACCCGCGTGTTCTCCACGATCTGCTCTTTGTGCTCCCTCCGCTCCCTCACCGCAACGACAAGGGGCTCCGGTCCCATAGGTGCTCGTGGTGGACAGTTTCCCCCGACATCTTTGGCGCGCCAGGTCGGGGGCGTCGAGGTTGTGCGAACCTGATCCGGCGTTCACGCGGGCGCATTCTTCATCAACCTCTCCATCTACATCAACTTCATCAGCAATACCAGCATGGCCCCGAAGAAGAAGGCTTCGGAGGTCGCAGGCCCGTCTGCGTCTGTTCCGCCGCCACCAGAACCAACGGTGGGCGGAGGAGACGCCGTCGGAAGGGTGGTCGCCGGCGAGGAAACTCGCGGCACCACCAAATCCAAGGACAAGACGGATGACCGAGCCTCGGTCTCCGTGGATGCGCCACGTCCATCTCAGCAAACAACAACCCAGCAGCGCCATGGCACAGGAGGTGGCATCCGCTTGCTAGGCCAAGGGCAAACCGGAGGCTCGCGGGATGCTCCGGGCCATCGTCCTGGCACGAGCAAGGCGCGGTCGCCGGGGCAGGACCCTGCTCCTTCTAACCCTGTTAGGAGTCCGAGCATATCCCGCTCCTCGCACCGCTCGCCCCCGCTCCCCTCCTCTCCAGCAGAAGCGCTCGCAAGAGCGCAACTGCTCCTCGACTTCCCTCCAGCGGCAGACAAGGCCGAAGACTGGAGGGCAACAATCCAAAGCCTCATCGCCTTCGCCAACAACGACACGCCGCAGCAGCCGGTGACCTCGCGGCCGCGGCAAGTCGAGAAGACGAAGGCCGACGGCGACAAAACCGCCGGGGGTGCAACCACCGTGCACTCCCCGCCGCGGAAGCAGAAGACGCCGCCCCGCCGGATCAACGTCGACGACGACTCCACGGCGTCGTCGGATCCGCGGGCTCGTCGGGACCAGCGCCAGGTCCTTGACGACCGGCGACAAGAAGACGCTCGAACGACGATCGAGCGCCGCCGAGAAGCTCGGCGACAATCAGATCAACGAGCTGGGAACGCTGTCGACACGCACGCGCCCGGTGAACCAGGTGGCATGCCGTACGCGGCAGGTTGCCCTGCATTTACCCGTGAGCTGCGGCGCGTCCAGTGGCCCAGCATGAAGAACTTCAAGCCCGACGTACCGGAGAAGTACGACGGCAAGACGCACCCCTCGGAGTTTCTCAGCATCTACACCATTGCGGTGCAAGCTGCCGGGGGGCGCGACGAGAAGATACTGGCGAACTACTTCCCGCTGGTGCTTAAGCCGAACGTTCGTTCTTGGCTTATGCACTTGCCGGAAGGCTCCATTTCTTCTTGGGCAGATCTTTGCCACCAGTTTGTTGGCGCCTTCACGGGCGGCCACAAACCCCACGGCCAGGAGAGCGATCTCCACATCTTGGCCCAGAAGGAAGGAGAACCTCTGCGCAAGTACATCCAGCGTTTTAGCCGCGTGCAGCACAACATCCCTGACGTCCACCCTGCTGCGGTTATCAGTGCGTTTCACCAGAACGTACGTAACCGCCGCATGCGTGAGGAGATGGCCATGACCAAGATACGGGATGTCAGCGAGCTCTATGCTCTAGCTGATAAGTGCGCGCGCGCCGAAGAGGGGAGGAAACTCCCCGGAGAGGATGCTGGCGCAGGAGGAAGCGACAGCGACGACGCCGCCCCGGCAAAGAAGAGCCGGTGGCGGAACAACAGAAGAAAGAACAAGAAGGAAGTGCTTGCCGTCGAGAAGTCCGGCAAGGAGGCTCCCGCCAAGCAAGCACAGGCTGGCGGCTCCGGCAAGGAGCCTGCCCCTGTGGCGGCAGCCGACAAGCAGGACGGCTTCGACAAGCAGTACTGCAAGATCCACCGCACCAAGGGCCACGGCCTCTCCAACTGCAAACGCGTCGAGTACCTCGTCGAGCAGCAGAAAGCTGAGTACGAGCGGCGCGACAAGGAGAAGGCCCAAGGTGGCGGAGGAGAGCCCAGCAAGAAGCGGCCATTCAATGGCCGGGGAGGACGCCGCGGCAAGGCCAAGCAGCGGCAAGGTGACCGACCTCCCCGGGGCCGCGACAAGGATGAAGAAGACGACGACGATGACATGGAGGATGAAGATAACAGCGAGCAGGAGTTCCAGAAGGCCACGGAAGTCCTGTGCATCGACGGTGGCGCCTCTCTGCATACTTCCCACCGCCAACTGAAGCAGTGGGTACGGGAAGTAAATGCAGCAGAGCCGCCCGTGGAGTCGCGCAGGCTCCTCAAATGGTCCAGCACGCCCATCATTTTTGATCTTGAGGATCACCCTGACCGCACCACAGCGGTCGGGTGCTTGCCGATGTTGGTCTCACCCACCATCCGCAACCTCAAGGTCACCAAAATGTTGGTTGACGGCGGGGCCGGCCTGAACTTGATCTCCTCTGCTGTGATCAAGAAACTCCAAATCCCAGATGGCGAGCTCGAAGAGACTGGTTCGTTCCAAGGAATAAATGTCAGGACCGGTTTTCCAGGATATAAATTTCCCAGTCAATGGTCCTTGTGCTCACCAGCCCCAGGATTACTGTTAGCTGATCAGACACAAACTTGATACAGAAATTCCAAGCAAAATACCAAATATGTAGTACAAGACCATTCTGGTCAATGAGTACAACATAAGGTTTCTAGTGGTTGATGGCGGAAGCGGGTTTCGATACATCAGCGTCTATGGGACTCCATTTCCCACAGGAACAGCTGACCTGGATAACTCCTATCTTCGCGAGGCTGCTATCTCCATTGCCTAGGTTCCGGGGCTGACATCGCAGCGCTCCCCTTCCAGCAAGAAATCTGGCCAAGACAATAGCCAGGGACAAGCCAGTGAGTACTTTGAATGTACTCGCAAACATTATGAATACAGGTACAATATATCAAATGATAACCATGCACTGAAACAATCCATGATCACTTTGTTAGTCACGAAATAAAATCCATGACGCACGCAAGCAGGTTATTCTTATAAAACATGAATAAGCAATCAGAGAATAAAAATAAAATGCACCTATCGGGTGTCTAAAGCGACGCCTCGAAAGGATAGTAAAATAAAGCATGCCTCAGTCGGACGTCTGAGCGACGTCACATAAAGGGCTTATAGAGAATACTGACAAACATGCCACAGTCGGGCGTCTGAGCGACACCACATAAAGGGCTTATAAGGGAAAATAAATAATAAGCATGCCACAGTCGGGCGTCTGAGCGACACCACATAAAGGGCTTATAAAGAAAAATAAACAATGAGCATGCCACAGTCGGGCGTCTGAGCGACACCACATAAAGGGCTTATATGAGAATAGTCACAGGGAATATCCAGGAGGTAGAACCATCCAGGGATACTCAATATTTCAGACAATGTAAATGGTTAGTCCATAATAATAATAACCATGTGTCATATGTTATGATCGATGTTCTGGCTTAGCAGTTTTTCCTCCAAAGACCGACACTAAGACCGACACTTGACCCATCCCAGACTGTAATCCTTAACCGCGGACACGGCTATTCGAAAAGATATAACCTCTGCAGGGGGTGTACTCTTTACCCACGAGTAACGGATTCCTTTAGTCCACCGGGACTAATTCCATTTACGGTCTTTTAATTGCAAACACACCTGACCTGCACACACCAGCTTAACTTACCAGTGACTGGGATCACCCACGACATCTGTTAAGTAAAACTCTAAGTGGGGAGGCTACAACCTCGAGTAGCATGGGATCACAGAATTTATAATGCGCGCAAACTAGGGGAGCTACCCCCTCGGCTCCAACCGGAAACACCCATGCCCCCGGACCAGGTGGCATGCCTACCGGATGCACCTGGTATCTTCCACCATGGCCTCTCTGTACGGTGTGTGCCAAGAAAGGGGTTGACAACTTACTGAACCGTACCCTGCCCGCGGCAGGGACAAGTGGTAGCACGAAAACAAGCATGGGGGTTACTGGAACAAAACTCGATCTATGGTCGACTCAGGAGGTTAAAGCATCACCTACGTGATTAGTATAGCAAACATGTATCACACCAACAGACAGAATCACCACTCATCATGCCTCGACATGCCCTCACTGATCTCCCTCATCACCATGAGGTACCATCTTCATGGTCATACTTTATCCACGACAAAACTTCTCCCCGAAGTCTGTCCGGACCAGCTCAGGCATACGTGGCATGAGGCAGTAACAACTTCTCATGTATATAACATGATCACAGCAAATCAACTTCTCATCAAATGCATCTATGCATGTCTTGACCTTATATGCAAAGCTCATTATTTCATGTGACATAAACATAGCTTACTACTCCTAGCAAGCATTCAACAAAATATCATATCTGTGTTCAAGATGCTTGCCTCTTAAGTGCATACAAGTGGAGGGCACTCATGAAAGTTTTCTTCTCCCTCCATATTCCTATTTAAATAAATTCAAATTAATACATATACTAAAAACAGTACAGAAAAGTTGCTTATAAAATTTTTAAATAAATTTTAAAATAAACTAGATGATTTTAGAAGGAGGTAGGAAAAAGAATCAATTCATTTGGACCTATACTTAAAAAGTTATGCTCAGTCAAAGTTGGGTCAAACTTCTGTTTTAAATTAAAACAGAAAAGGAAACGGTTTTGAATGAAATGCGCTTTCAAACAGAGAAAACGTACTCGGTGGGGGGGCGCTTTCACTTAAGCCAGCGAGGGCCGGCTCGGGGTCACTGACAGGGGGCCCCGCGGTCCCACCTGTCGGGTTTGACTGGTCCTTCTTCCTCCTCCCTTCTTCGCCCGCACTGGACGGAGCTCCGGCGATTGCCGGCGGCGAACGGCGGCTCCATGCGGGGAACGGAGGGGCGGAAAGGGTCTGCGGGTCCACGGCGAACCTTTCGGTGGTCGAAACGGCCGAGGTGGTGCTGAGGATCGCCGGTGACGAGCTTCGCGGCGGCGACAGCTTCGGGAGAAAAGGGGAAAATGGCTACGGTGGTGCTGGAGCTTGGTTGAGTGGTTGGGAAGCTTCGTGGTGTCAAGGGGAAGCCAAAGGCGGCACTGGATGGGTGGGGGAGGGCCTGGTCACGGCGAATGGTGCCGGCGCATGGCGGCGGCCGTGGTTTGCCGAAGATGGAAAAGATGGCTTCTTCCGGTCGAACCACTACGAGGGGAGCTAGCTACGGTGGACTGGAGGTTGCTTGGGGTCTCGGACGAGCTCGGGGGTGCCTTATATAGGCGGGCGACGTCGGTTCACGCCATGGCCGAGGATAAGATCGCCGGCGCGTCGTTTTCCGGCGATAGCAGGGCGTCAGGGTGGTCGGCACTAGGGGACGGTGTTGCGGATAAGCTCGCGCTGCCCTGAGGGTGAGGTGGCGGCCTGCGGTGGCTTGGGCGGCGCCGTCCACGGCGAGGACGCTCACGGGCATCGTCGGTGGCCACGGCTGCTAGCGGCGGCGGCTCTGCGGCGCGGCCAGGGGGCACGGCGCTAGCGTCACGGGCGGGCGGCGGCTGCGGGGCGCGGCTATTCGAGCGGGGGAAAGCCAGAGCGCGGCTGCGGTGCGGCGGCTCGGGTGCGCGTGCGCGTGCAAAACGTGTGCTCTGCGTCGCGCTCTGGGCACGTGCTCAAGGTGTTCGGCAAAATGCCGACGCCTGACAGGGAGCTCTGCTGCCCACGGGGCTCTACAGGGATGGCTTGAAGGCCAAGGCAAAGCTAAGGGACAAACTGATAATGCCAGATGAGCTAACCTCCAATGCAAAGCAAAAATCATGCCAAAAGAGTTCATGCACTCCAGCTGATCGACAAAATGCTAGGGGCATCCAGATGGTTTTGCTAGTGATCAAAATTTCCAGATCATATTCTCTTTAGATGATAAAGAGGGTGGCAAGGTTAGTTTGTCAAAAGCAAAAACTCCCTAGTATAAGTTTTTGAGAAAACCAAATCTGGACAGAAAATAAAGGTCATTATTGCATGTGTCAAAAATATTCCAATGGTCTTAATCTCCTGGACTTAAGAGTTTGATAGGGTGGACTACAAGCAGGAAACATCCCATGGGCAATAGGGCAAGATAAAATAGTGCTGCAGTAGAAAATGCCAAACTGGACCAGAATACAAATGAGGATTGTTTGCTCAAATTTTCCATAGAACACCAATGGGTTTTTGCATAGAAATGAATTATATGCTTCTACTAACATCTCCAATTTTTGGTGGAATTTTTAAATGCATTTATCAAAGGGTTGCAGTGCAAAAGAGACTCCAAAACTTATGAGAAACCAATTTAAAAGCAATAAATCCTTAAAAAAATATTTATAGAAATAATTCCACTGATAAAAGAAATGATCTTGAGGAGGTATACAAGTCCAACAATATTTATTTTTGAAAAGTTCCCCTTGGAGGGAAAACTCCACAATTCAGAAGAAAAGAATGGTTCTGAAATCAAAAGAAAGTCCAGAAAAGGAAAAATTTAATTTCCTGGCAAAATTTTAATAAATAAATCATGGTTAAAATTTTTGGGGTGTTACAACACTACCCCCCTTAAGAAAAATCTCGTCCTCGAGATTTGCTAAGGACGATCTCAAAATATTCATCCTATTACCATAAAGTATTAATCCAAAGGGGACAAACATTCTAAACACGTAATACACCGAGGTTACTGCGAGAGAGCAAATAATTGGCACAACCACAGTGGGGTACTGGTGCTATGTGGAAAGTCTTTGGTTTGGGAAACCGAGAAATTACCACTTTCGGCTATGGTAAGATTAGAACAATAATCTAATTTCACGAATTACGCTAGTCGTACCCGAGTGCATAGAGCTCTCTCTGGCTGACAGGTGGACCCGGGGTCCACTGTCAGTCTCCTCTTCTACCTCTGGCTCTCTTTCTCCTTCTCTCTCGCGTGCTCTCCCGCGCTCTCTCCACCGGCGACGCCTAGCGCGTAGGGCATCTAGGCCGTACTGCGGTAGTGCGCGGCGTGCTAGCTGCCGACGCAGCGTGCACTCACCTCGCGGGCCAGTGCGCTGTCGGCACTGCTCGCGGATTCGCCTCCGAACACCGGTGATCGAGCGACGAGCGGCTCTGGTGGACTTCGCCCACCGTACGCCGATCTCGAGCTATAAAATGATCGCGGTGCTCCTCTCTTCTTCCTCACACCTGGCCTCGCCTCTTCTTCTCCTTTCTTCTCTTCCATTTCTGTTTGCAGGAGCTCGCGACGAGGTTCTAATGGCGGAGGTGATGCCGGACTGGTACGTGGTCCTGATGTGCGGAGGGTTGGCGGCATTGCTGGGGTTCTCCGTGCTCTTGTGCGCGATGATCCTCAGTGATCGTTGTGATGCTGCTGCTCGAGTGTTAGCTCTTCGCGGCGGCGGTGATCATGAGGATTAAGTGTGGTAGTTAGGTTCTGACTGCTGTCAGCGTGCTGGAGGCAACTAGTGTTCGAATAATCACCCACAAATTTCTCCTCTAGAGACTGTGGTGTGTTAGCGAGGTGATCCGTTAGGTGCAAAATATGTACGTGGCTATGCAATTAGTGCATGCAGTCGAGTGGTTGTGGATGTGAGCTGGCTGTGGTGCTGCGTGAATTAAAATTTATGTCATGAAGAATTTATGTGCTGTAATAATCACCAAAGAAAATCCCACCTCTGAATTTACCGAGAGCAAAAACAGTCAATCAAAATGAACAGCAATAAAAACCACTCACATTAATTCGAAAACAAGCATTTAATTCAACGCACAGACTTAGGATACAACGCATAAGCTGAAATACATAAATAAGTGCTAGGATAACAAACATAGCAGTGACGTCTACGATATAAACGGAAAATGGACAAGGTCCTGAGGAAACGTCTCCGGCACTGGGGCACATTCCTCTTCTATCGGGGGAAGCGGGTTGACTAGTCGAAAAATGCGTCTCCCCCGTACTGGCCTCAGTGGCTCGCCAATGGCGATCCGAGGATTTAAATCAGCGAGGCTCTGGAGATAACCCATTACACGCTGTGTCAAACGCTCTTGAGCGATGACATACTGGACAAGGTTGGCCAGTACTGGGTCCTTCTCAATTCGTCCACCAGGAAAAGATGCTACTCCTCCGGGTGCTGCCCGACTCGGGAAGTAATAATACCCCCGTTCGCTGGCATAGGGTACTGCGAATCGAAGGCGAGCAAGCGCTTCGTACGCAGCAGCTTCTATGGCCATTTGCGGAGTCGGCATAGATTTCCCCATGAAGGATACTTCCGTTGGGTCTTGGTTTGGGTTTGCGGGAGGGATGTGCACTACTGCCCAATATTTCGAGGTGGATGGGGTGATCCTCGTTTTGAGCATCTCGTACTGAGGTGGATGGGTAGCACTCATGGTACTGCGGGTAAAGTCCCACAATATTTTAACAAAACTACCTGGGGTTGCATCTGGAGTTCTCAGATGAATACTGGGGCTCGGCATTGTGAAAATGGTTGCGCGGGCTGTGCACAAAGTGAGGGATGCTTGGTAAGGTCACGAGGTGGCCCTTTATAAAGCATCAGTGCTGGGTTGTCGAGGATGGTGTGGGGCGACTAGTTTGTCGATTCTGCCCTATGGGGTCGGGGTCAATGCCACAGATACACATATCTCATAAAAGTGATGTTTTACTGTGGCACCGACGTGGTGGTTTTTTGGTAGCTACGCCTGGAATTAAAAATGCAACCGCACGCCAACATACTTATGTATGGCTACTATTCAAAAACAGAGGCACACAAACAGACTGCATTTATTTATGGCGATACAAGGTTACACTACTACAAGACGTAGAAAATACTAAGCCTCGGTACTACTCGAGTGGCTTAGTCTACTTCGTTAATATCTAAGCGGGCGTGCCTAGTGGACGTCGAGGCCTCTCCATGGGCTTCTCCGTCGGGGTTAGCTGGGTGGGGTTGAGGATCTGCAGGGTCAGGGTAGCGATGATGACCATCGCGGGGATTGTTGGCTATAATCCCGCTGGAGCGTGTTCCCGAAAGGCGACGAAACACTTCTGGGGACACCAAAGCATTTTGGTCGATGGCCGGGGCAGATCTTAAGGATTCGATTGGTTGCCCGAACAGTACAACTGGGTTGTCGGCGACGGGCTCCTCTTCCTCTCTTGCCGGGGCTCGGCGAGCAAGTTCCCCACGAGCGGCGATCAGATCGAGGGTGATCTGATCGAACAATGCCTCTAGTGCACTTACATAGCGCACTAGGTGCAACAACGCAGGGTCCGTCTCGTGGTCTCCGTTGGCAACCTGGGGTGGCCTACCATACCCGTCACGGCTGGGGTAGTAGTAGAACGAACGGCAGTTAACTCTGGGCGACAGGTGCCGGAGTTGCACTACCGCCTCTCGGGCGGCCAGCTGGATGGCTTGTGGCTCAAAGGAAGTTGTCCTTCCGGTGAACCTGTAGGGGCGTTCGGGCAAAATGCCCCTACCGTAGATGTGTACCGTGGCCCAGAATTGACGGCTCTCACCGCCCATGGGTCCTTGGTACACAACGTACTCTGGGGGCTCTTCTAACGCAAAGGCACGGCGGGTGAGGTTTGCTAGCACGGTCACAAAACCTCCAAGGTTGGTTGCTGTGGTCTCATTGTGCACAATGGGGCCAGGCATCTTGGCTTGGTTTTGGGGTAGAGGCTGGGCTATGCTGGGTTGGAGCTAGCGTGCCCTTTTTATAGAAAAAGGAAACGGAGTCTTCCTTCGCACGCTTGCGAATGAGACAAATTAGGTGTCGGTCACTGGCGCGCGATTGACAGGCTAGACTGATAGGTTAGGCACCGACTGCCCAAAGGTGTCGGGGTCACTATGTGGCTGCCTTGCACGAGAAGCTTGGCTGGGTTTGGGTTAAGGTTTGGGGGTTGTTTAACCTAGGTTATCGACCTGGCTAAGATAGGATTAGCCAATGGTCAGCCTGGCTCTGATACCAAGGTTGTCAGGACCGGTTTTCCAGGATATAAATTTCCCAGTCAATGGTCCTTGTGCTCACCAGCCCCAGGATTACTGTTAGCTGATGAGACACAAACTTGATACAGAAATTCCAAGCAAAATACCAAATATGTAGTACAAGACCATTCTGGTCAATGAGTACAACATAAGGTTTCTAGTGGTTGATGGCGGAAGCGGGTTTCGATACATCAGCGTCTATGGGACTCCATTTCCCACAGGAACAGCTGACCTGGATAACTCCTATCTTCGCGAGGCTGCTATCTCCATTGCCTAGGTTCCGGGGCTGACATCGCAGCGCTCCCCTTCCAGCAAGAAATCTGGCCAAGACAATAGCCAGGGACAAGCCAGTGAGTACTTTGAATGTACTCGCAAACATTATGAATACAGGTACAATATATCAAATGATAACCATGCACTGAAACAATCCATGATCACTTTGTTAGTCACGAAATAAAATCCATGACGCACGCAAGCAGGTTATTCTTATAAAACATGAATAAGCAATCAGAGAATAAAAATAAAATGCACCGATCGGGTGTCTAAAGCGACGCCTCGAAAGGATAGTAAAATAAAGCATGCCTCAGTCGGACGTCTGAGCGACGTCACATAAAGGGCTTATAGAGAATACTGACAAACATGCCACAGTCGGGCGTCTGAGCGACACCACATAAAGGGCTTATAAGGGAAAATAAATAATAAGCATGCCACAGTCGGGCGTCTGAGCGACACCACATAAAGGGCTTATAAAGAAAAATAAACAATGAGCATGCCACAGTCGGGCGTCTGAGCGACACCACATAAAGGGCTTATATGAGAATAGTCACAGGGAATATCCAGGAGGTAGAACCATCCAGGGATACTCAATATTTCAGACAATGCAAATGGTTAGTCCATAATAATAATAACCATGTGTCATATGTTATGATCGATGTTCTGGCTTAGCAGTTTTTCCTCCAAAGACCGACACTAAGACCGACACTTGACCCATCCCAGACTGTAATCCTTAACCGCGGACACGGCTATTCGAAAAGATATAACCTCTGCAGGGGGTGTACTCTTTACCCACGAGTAACGGATTCCTTTAGTCCACCGGGACTAATTCCATTTACGGTCTTTTAATTGCAAACACACCTGACCTGCACACACCAGCTTAACTTACCAGTGACTGGGATCACCCACGACATCTGTTAAGTAAAACTCTAAGTGGGGAGGCTACAACCTCGAGTAGCATGGGATCACAGAATTTATAATGCGCGCAAACTAGGGGAGCTACCCCGTCGGCTCCAACCGGAAACACCCATGCCCCCGGACCAGGTGGCATGCCTACCGGATGCACCCGGTATCTTCCACCATGGCCTCTCTGTACGGTGTGTGCCAAGAAAGGGGTTGACAACTTACTGAACCGTACCCTGCCCGCGGCAGGGACAAGTGGTAGCACGAAAACAAGCATGGGGGTTACTGGAACAAAACTCGATCTATGGTCGACTCAGGAGGTTAAAGCATCACCTACGTGATTAGTATAGCAAACATATATCACACCAACAGACAGAATCACCACTCATCATGCCTCGACATGCCCTCACTGATCTCCCTCATCACCATGAGGTACCATCTTCATGGTCATACTTTATCCACGACAAAACTTCTCCCCGAAGTCTGTCCGGACCAGCTCAGGCATACGTGGCATGAGGCAGTAACAACTTCTCATGTATATAACATGATCACAGCAAATCAACTTCTCATCAAATGCATCTATGCATGTCTTGACCTTATATGCAAAGCTCATTATTTCATGTGACATAAACATAGCTTACTACTCCTAGCAAGCATTCAACAAAATATCATATCTGTGTTCAAGATGCTTGCCTCTTAAGTGCATACAAGTGGAGGGCACTCATGAAAGTTTTCTTCTCCCTCCATATTCCTATTTAAATAAATTCAAATTAATACATATACTAAAAACAGTACAGAAAAGTTGCTTATAAAAATTTTAAATAAATTTTAAAATAAACTAGATGATTTTAGAAGGAGGTAGGAAAAAGAATCAATTCATTTGGACCTATACTTAAAAAGTTATGCTCAGTCAAAGTTGGGTCAAACTTCTGTTTTAAATTAAAACAGAAAAGGAAACGGTTTTGAATGAAATGCGCTTTCAAACAGAGAAAACGTACTCGGTGGGGGGGCGCTTTCACTTAAGCCAGCGAGGGCCGGCTCGGGGTCACTGACAGGGGGCCCCGCGGTCCCACCTGTCGGGTTTGACTGGTCCTTCTTCCTCCTCCCTTCTTCGCCCGCACTGGACGGAGCTCCGGCGATTGCCGGCGGCGAACGGCGGCTCCATGCGGGGAACGGAGGGGCGGAAAGGGTCTGCGGGTCCACGGCGAACCTTTCGGTGGTCGAAACGGCCGAGGTGGTGCTGAGGATCGCCGGTGACGAGCTTCGCGGCGGCGACAGCTTCGGGAGAAAAGGGGAAAATGGCTACGGTGGTGCTGGAGCTTGGTTGAGTGGTTGGGAAGCTTCGTGGTGTCAAGGGGAAGCCAAAGGCGGCACTGGATGGGTGGGGGAGGGCCTGGTCACGGCGAATGGTGCCGGCGCATGGCGGCGGCCGTGGTTTGCCGGAGATGGAAAAGATGGCTTCTTCCGGTCGAACCACTACGAGGGGAGCTAGCTACGGTGGACTGGAGGTTGCTTGGGGTCTCGGACGAGCTCGGGGGTGCCTTATATAGGCGGGCGACGTCGGTTCACGCCATGGCCGAGGATAAGATCGCCGGCGCTTCGTTTTCCGGCGATAGCAGGGCGTCAGGGTGGTCGGCACTAGGGGACGGCGTTGCGGATAAGCTCGCGCTGCCCTGAGGGTGAGGTGGCGGCCTGCGGTGGCTTGGGCGGCGCCGTCCACGGCGAGGACGCTCACGGGCATCGTCGGTGGCCACGGCTGCTAGCGGCGGCGGCTCTGCGGCGCGGCCAGGGGGCACGGCGCTAGCGTCACGGGCGGGCGGCGGCTGCGGGGCGCGGCTATTCGAGCGGGGGAAAGCCAGAGCGCGGCTGCGGTGCGGCGGCTCGGGTGCGCGTGCGCGTGCAAAACGTGCGCTCTGCGTCGCGCTCTGGGCACGTGCTCAAGGTGTTCGGCAAAATGCCGACGCCTGACAGGGAGCTCTGCTGCCCACGGGGCTCTACAGGGATGGCTTGAAGGCCAAGGCAAAGCTAAGGGACAAACTGATAATGCCAGATGAGCTAACCTCCAATGCAAAGCAAAAATCATGCCAAAAGAGTTCATGCACTCCAGCTGATCGACAAAATGCTAGGGGCATCCAGATGGTTTTGCTAGTGATCAAAATTTCCAGATCATATTCTCTTTAGATGATAAAGAGGGTGGCAAGGTTAGTTTGTCAAAAGCAAAAACTCCCTAGTATAAGTTTTTGAGAAAACCAAATCTGGACAGAAAATAAAGGTCATTATTGCATGTGTCAAAAATATTCCAATGGTCTCAATCTCCTGGACTTAAGAGTTTGATAGGGTGGACTACAAGCAGGAAACATCCCATGGGCAATAGGGCAAGATAAAATAGTGCTGCAGTAGAAAATGCCAAACTGGACCAGAATACAAATGAGGATTGTTTGCTCAAATTTTCCATAGAACACCAATGGGTTTTTGCATAGAAATGAATTATATGCTTCTACTAACATCTCCAATTTTTGGTGGAATTTTTAAATGCATTTATCAAAGGGTTGCAGTGCAAAAGAGACTCCAAAACTTATGAGAAACCAATTTAAAAGCAATAAATCCTTAAAAATATATTTATAGAAATAATTCCACTGATAAAAGAAATGATCTTGAGGAGGTATACAAGTCCAACAATATTTATTTTTGAAAAGTTCCCCTTGGAGGGAAAACTCCACAATTCAGAAGAAAAGAATGGTTCTGAAATCAAAAGAAAGTCCAGAAAAGGAAAAATTTAATTTCCTGGCAAAATTTTAATAAATAAATCATGGTTAAAATTTTTGGGGTGTTACAATAAACCCGGGGAGGAGCAAGCCCAAGGGGAAGATAACTTTGCCAGTGACCTTTGGCGGGGAGCTCAACTTCAGAACTGAGCGCATCACATTCGACGTCGCCGATATACCATTGCCGTATAATGGAATACTCGGCCGTCCCGCCCTCGCCAAGTTCATGGCAGCTTCCCATTACGCCTACAACGTACTCAAGATGCCGGGGCCGATAAGCGTCATCTCTGTCCATGGTGACAAGAAGGACGCGCTTATCTGCGCCGACAAGATATACCGGGACGCAGCAGCCGCAGCAGAGAGCAGTACACTTGCCGCTGAAGCTCCCGGGGGGAAGAAGACCAAGACCAAGTCCGGCAAGTGCTCTGGGGCCCACTCCGGCAACCGCACCTCTTCGGAGTGCTGCGCTGCCGTCGAGGACGTTCCATCGAGCTCCACCGGCAAGTGCAAGAAAGGGATGGCCGCTCCTCCAGCAACCAAGAAGGTGTCCGCCAATGAGGACGGCGCTGGTGGTACCTTCACCATCAGTGCTACGCTTGACAGCAAATAGGAAAGCGCGCTCGTTGCCTTCCTGCGGGCGAATGTCGATGTGTTTGCATGGCAACCATCTGACATCCCCGGTGTTCCCAGGAAGGTAATTGAGCACAAGCTTGCTATTTGTCCTCATGCGCGGCCCGTCAAGCAGAAGGTCAGAAAGCAAGCCGTGGAGCGCCAAGAATTCATTGCCGAAGAGATCAAGAAGCTAGAAGCAGCAGGCCTGGTTAGAGGCGTGATCCATCCCACGTGGTTGGCAAATCCAGTTGTCGTGCGTAAGGCCAACGGGAAATGGAGACTGTGTATAGACTTCACCGATGTGAATAAAGCATGTCCCAAGGATCCATTTCCCTTGCCGCGCATTGACCAGATTGTTGACTCCACCGCCGGATGCGAGCTGCTCTCTTTTCTTGATGCATATTCAGGCTACCACCAGATTTTCATGGCCAAAGAAGATGAAGAGAAGACTGCATTTATCACTCCATGTGGCACATATTGCTTCATACGCATGCCCTTTGGATTGAAGAATGCAGGCTCAACATTTGCAAGGGTAGTGCACACTGCTTTTGAGCCACAGATCCACATAAATGTAGAGGCTTACATGGATGATATCGTGGTGAAGAGTAAGAGCAAGGATACCCTGATCCAAGATTTGGAAGAGACATTTGCAAATCTGCGCAAGATCCAGCTTAAGTTGAACCCCGAGAAGTGCGTCTTTGGAGTCCCTTCCGGCAAGCTTCTCGGGTTCTTTGTGTCACAGAGAGGGATTGAAGCCAACCCCGACAAGATAGAAGCCATCGAGCAGATCGAAGCCCCAAAGCGCGTCAAGGATGTCAGGAGGCTTGCAGGTTGTGTAGCTGCCCTCAGTAGGTTCATTTCGAAGTCTGCAGAACGCGCCCTGCCTTTCTTTAAGATCTTGAAGAAGGCAGCTCCAATGAAATGGACTCCGGAAGCGGAGGCAGCGCTGCAGGACTTGAAACGGTACCTATCCTCCACTCCAATACTTGTCGCACCTAGGCCACAGGAGAAGTTGCTGCTGTACCTAGCGGCAACCAACCAGGTGGTTAGTGCTGCGTTAGTAGCGGAGAGGGAGGCCGACGAGGAGTCTACACCACCGACAAGCGAATCCAGCGACAAGCAGGTGGCTGTTCCGACAAGCTCTGGCCCCGACAAGGACAACTCTGCGCAGGAGCAAGAAGAGGTGCGGAAGAAGATGGTGCAGCGCCCAGTGTATTTTGTAATTTCCCTCTTGCAGGGGGCTAGATCAAGATACTCTGGAGTGCAAAAGTTGCTTTTCGGCCTCCTCATGGCCTCGAGAAAGCTGCGCCATTACTTCCAAGCACATGAGATAACAGTGGTCACTCGCTTTCCGCTGAAGAGGATATTGCACAATCCGGAAGCAACAGGCAGGATCGTTGAGTGGGCACTGGAACTGTCGAGCTTTGGACTCAAGTTTGAAAGTACTTCAACCATACAGAGCCGAGCTTTGGCAGAATTCATAGCTGAATGGACCCCGACGCCCGATGAAGAAGTTCCAGAGACAAGTGTGCCCGTACAAGAAGCGACAAGTGAATGGATGATGTACTTTGATGGTGCCTTCTCGCTCCAAGGCGCCGGTGCCGGCGTGGTACTCATCGCGCCCACCGGGGAGCACCTCAAGTATGTTATCCAGATGCACTTTCCCAGGGAGCAAGCGACAAACAACACTGCTGAGTATGAAGGCTTGCTTGCCGGCCTCAGGATTGCGGCCGAACTTGGGATCAGGAAGCTGATTGTGCGGGGAGATTCTCAGTTGGTGGTCCGACAAGTTAACAAGAGTTACCAGAGCCCTTTGATGGAAGCTTATGTAGATGAAGTGAGGAAACTTGAAGAACACTTTGAAGGTCTGCAAATGGAGCACGTTCCAAGAGCTCAGAACGACATTGCAGATGGCCTTTCAAAGTGTGCTGCGATGAAGTTACCTGTGGAACCAGGGACCTTTTTGCTCAAGCTGACTCAACCATCCGTTACACCATCAATTGGGCAGTCCAAGAAGAGAAAGTTGGTTTCCGGCGACTACTTGCCGGCGGATCTTCCTGAAACCGCCGCCAAGGTCCCCAAGATCAACAATCAGAACGCTGAGGAACAAATTGCTCCTGCAGATCCTCGGATCTGTACAGTTGAAGCAAGTGTTCCCGACAAGCCTCGCCCCGGCGAGCTTGCCGGGGGACCATCAGCTCCGGCAGAACCAGAGGTCCTTGCCGTAGAAGCTGGGGTTCCCGCAGCGGCCCTCATGCCTTTAGTCCTTGCCGTTGAGCCCCGGGCTCCGGCATGGGCGCAGCAGATCGTCCGTTTTCTGCGAACTGGAGAACTTCCCGACGACCCAGCAGAGATAGAGAAGATAACCAGGCAGTCAAGTATGTACCAGTTCGTGGATAACGAGCTGTACAGAAGAAGACTCAATGGTGTCAGGTTGAAATGCATCTCCAGGGAAGATGGACAGAAGCTGTTGGCAGAAATACACGGAGGCATATGTGGCCACCACATTGGCGCAAGGGCACTTGCCGGAAAGGCGTTCCGGCAAGGGTTCTTTTGGCAAGAAGCCCTCCAAGATGCAACTGCACTAGTAACCAAGTGTGAAGCGTGCCAGTTCCATGCCAAACAAATTTATCAGCCAGCTCAAGCTCTCCAGACAATTCCTTTGTCCTGGCCCTTCTCGGTCTGGGGGCTCGATATCCTCGGCCCCTTCCCTCGCGCTGTCGGGGGCTTTGAGTACTTGTACGTCGCAATCGACAAGTTCACAAAGTGGCCAGAAGTGGAACCGGTGAGAAAGGTAACAACACAGTCAGCAGTCAGGTTCTTCAGGTCAATTGTTTGCCGTTTCGGGATCCCTAACAGGATCATCACCGACAACGGTACGCAATTCACTAGTCGCACCTTCATGCAGTACGTCCAAGACCTTGGCGCCAAGGTCTGTTTCGCTTCCGTTGCTCACCCGAGGAGCAATGGTCAAGCGGAGAGGGCCAATGCTGAAGTGCTGCGCGGACTCAAGACAAGAACCTTTGACAGGCTGCGCAAGTGCGGAAAAAACTGGATAGAGGAGCTACCGGCGGCTCTTTGGTCAATCAGGACGACACCAAGTCGAGCCACCGGACAGACACCCTTTGCTCTAGTCTATGGAGCAGAAGCAGTTCTCCCCACGGAACTCGTATACGGATCTCCTCGAGTGCTCGCTTATGATGAGCTCGAGCAAGAGCAACTGCGACAAGATGACGCATTGCTCCTCGAGGAGGAACGTCTCCAGGCTGCTGTACGAGCTGCTCGATACCAGCAAGCCTTGCGCCGCTATCATAGCCACAAGGTTAAGGCCAGGAGTCTCGAGGAAGGCGACCTTGTTCTTCGGCGTGTTTAGTCCGCCAAGAATTCCAACAAGTTGACGCCGAAGTGGGAAGGCCCTTATCGGGTGAGACAAGTCACAAGGCCCGGAGCTGTCCGCCTTGAGACCGAAGAAGGCTTACCGGTGAGCAACTCCTGGAACATAGAGCATCTTCGCAAGTTTCACCCATAAGGCGCGGTTGCCGTGACCCGCTCCGGCAACCACCTTTTTGTACAAGCCTTGCCGCTGTTGCATGTAACCCTTTGTACAAAGCCGGGCGCAGACCCCGTGCATCAGTAAAGCTTTTGAGTTTTGCGCTATTTGCCTTCTCCATGCTCTTCTTTGTTATTTGCATACATTATTTGGCATATTGTGCAACACACATATCCGGTAAGCATTATCACGCCGAAAGGCCATATACTTGTTCCCCCCTTCTTTTTCTTTCCCTCTTAAGCAGAAGGAATGTTCCTCGCGCACAAGTTTGCCGGGGGGGAAGGAGATGGAAGAGGAACCAAGTGCTGTTCAAGAAAGGGAAACCTTGCCGGAGAAACAAGCAATATATGAAAGCTAAGTTGCCAGAATTTGAGCAGTTCAAATTTTTAAATTTTTAGTTATCTTCCTTGAACAACCACACTTTGTATGGAAAACCTGTGCGCGGAGGAACCTACCCGTGGCTAGCCGCACCCTTATCTTGTTTTCGAGTACGCTCAACGACTTAAGTGAGCTGCGACAAGTGTCGCGCCCTTGCTTCGTTTTCGAGTTCACTCAGCAAGCTAAGTGTGTTGCGACTAGTTGCGGCAAGGTTGCTTGCCGGTAAGACCTTGACCAGCAGGCTGCTCAGAGTCCAGCACTCAGCGCTCGCGGCAAGGACCCTTTGCCGGCAAGCTCCCTGGAAGCGTAGGGTGAAAAGCATACAAAGTAAAGGACCAAGACAAGGGAGATAACGTTGCACTGATTGATCAAAACAAGATAATATCTTACAAGGGATAACTTGTCGCAATCACTAATAAGTTCGTGCCCATGGCACACTTTGCAGTAACAAAGGAAATAAAATGGAAGAGGCCTAATCTACGCGGTCGCCTTCAACCCTGGAGATCTTATTCACCTTGGCGATAATGTGGGCGACCTGCGCCTTCAGCGCCTCCATATCCGCGTCGGCCGGCAAGCTACGGAGAACGTTGACGAGATTTATGCCCGGATTGCGGTACACTATCTTCGTCAGGACGCGCTCAAAGGTTCCCGCACAGAGCTGGTGCGACTCCTCGGCCAGTTGCGCGGGAAGCTTCCTCTGAAGATTTGCAAGGGCCGGCGCGACCCCTCTGAAGAAAAGGCTGAGCTTGGCGCTGTGGGGGAGGTTTGGATCCGGAGAGTATATGAGATGCTCAACCCTCAGCGCCATCAGCTCCTTGTCGATGGCAGCGGCGGAAGCCACCAAGTCTTCGGTCCATACCTCGACGGTCCGGCGGAAGTTCTCAGCTGAAGTGGCGGCGCTCTCCACCAGGCCTCGCTCCTTGCGGAGCTCGTCCTTCAGCTTGGTTTCCCGGTCCCGGACGGCGTCGAGCGAGTCCTTCAGCGTGGAAACCTTCAGCTCTAGATCTGCAATTGAGTCCTTGGCGGCCTTCAGCTCGTCGCCTTGCTTGGAAAGACGCACCTGGAGTTCAGAGTTAGTGTGGGCATCCTTCTCGCGCTCTATGTTGAGCGCGGTGACCCTATCTGCGCTCGCCTTTAAGTACTCCTCCAGCTGCGCCACCTTGGCCTCGAGCTCCTTTTTGGCGGTCTCCGCGGTCTCCGCGGCGGCCTTCGCCTCCTTCAGCTCCCCGCCAAGGGCCTGCTCCCGGGCGGTAAGGTCTTCCTCGTGAGCGTCAAGGTTGACTTTCCGTTGGGTGAGCTCTCCTTCTCGCCGGGACAGCGCTTCTCCGGCGAGTCGCTGCTGCTCCTCGGCCTCAGCTTTCTCCAGAAGCCACTCCTGGTACTCTCCGGCGAGCCTCTCGCGCTCCTCCGCCACGTCGCGGAGGGCAGCTTGGTTGGCGGCGCGGAGCTCCGCCGCGCGTTTCTCCATGTCAGCTGCGGCCTTGGCGGTGAGGGATTCTCGAGATTCAAGCTTCGCCTGTCTGGCCCGGTAAAGGGCCAGGAGCCGGTGGAGCAACTTCTCCTCCTCGGGCTCGTCACTACCGCCAGGCGCCTCGACAATCTTCAGACCCACGGAGGCGAGGACCTCCCCATCAAAGGCCTCTCCCTCCGCGGGGGCTCGCGACGAGGATCCCCACGACACTTGGATGAAGACGCCATTGGGAGCCTCGAGGTAGAAGCCCGACTGCTCCTTTCCGACGAAGGGGTCGGCGGCCGGTGCAGCACTCGATGCTCCTGCCGCCTCCGGGCCGGCAGTGCGGTCGCCGTCCCCCTCCCCGGCCGCTGCGTCTGCGGTCGGAGCAGTCTCCTCCGCGGCGGGCTCGGCGGCTCCCGCCACGTCTTCGACAACAGGGGCGTTGCCGCCGTCGCCCTGCGCGCCCTCCTCCTCGACGACGATCTCCGTCTCCATCTGCTCTGGGGGAGGAGGATCTAGAAGAAGAAGAAAAAGAAGAAGTTCAAGCAAATATCCAAAAAAGACAAATCCGAGAAGACGGAGTTACAAGACCTACCTTGGCGGACTTCGTCGACGGCAGGCTCCCTCGCCGGGGAGCTCTCCCTTGGCGGGGTGGCCACCCTCGCCAGGCTGCTCGCCCTTGGCGGGGTACTCGCCCTTGGCGGAGTACCCGCCCTTGGCGGAGCGCTCTCCCTCGCCGGAGAGTTCGTCCTTGGCGGGGACGGCGGGGCCTGCAGCTCCTCGGGAGTGATCTTCGGGTGCTCCTGTGACTGCGGCTCCACCTCTGCACAAGACAATCAAGAACAACAAGGTGTTAGTATAAACAAGATCCTCAAGCGCGCCCGACGAGTGGAAAGATCAAGCCCAGACTTACGCTGGGGGCTGCGCTGGGGGCTGCTCCTCGGAGCAGCGCTCGGGTCCGGCAGGCTCGTCGCCGGCGCGTCTCCCGTCGCCGCGGCGGGCGAGTCGTCCTCGACCTCGACCACGGGAACTTTGGCCTTTTTCGCCACTCGCTGGGCCAGGGTCCTGAAATCAAAGCAAGAAGCAAGATCAGAATCATCAAGGAAAGAATCAAGACAAAGTAAAGGAGATACAAAACTTCAAGTCCTTACTCCTGTTCCTCGTCGCCGTCGTCGTCGCTCAAGGCGGAAAAGTCGAACGCCACCTGAGGCGCGTCCGCGCGAGGAACAGGAGGCGAAGACTCCCTCGGGCGCTTAGCGGTCCCCGGTGCTGGGGGCTGCGAAGACCCGGCCCCTGTGGACGCCGAGGCCTGGGGAGCGGGCGGAGCAGCCGCTCCGCTCTGAGAAGACCCTCCTTCGTTTGGCGCTGACGTGCGGGGCACCCCCGCCGTGGTTGGTGCGCCGGGCGCCCCCGTCGCAGCTTGGCTCCCCCGGGTAGCTCGCGCCGCCCGGCGAGTTGGTTGTTGTCGGGGCGCCTGCGCCCTCGTCGCCGTCGTCGCCTTGCGGAGACGCTTCAGCGGAGATCGCCTGGGACTTGCCCGAGGCGGGGAGGTCTCCGATGACGAAGAGACGTCGTCGTTGTAGAGCCCCAGAGATCCATCGGAGTCCTCGCCGGCCCCGGCGTCCTCCTCCTCCTCCTCGACCGGCTCGCTGGGCCCGGCGCCCTGCCCTGCGGCCGTGCTCCCTCCGGCGCCTCTGTTTCCTCCGGCAACCTCGCCTCTCGCCGCGGCCTCGGTCACAACTCCGGGGATCCCGGCGTGCCTCAGAGAAGGGACCCCGGCGAGCTCGTCGGGAGGAAGCTGCAACAGCCTGCGGATCTCCGCCGCCTCTGCTTGGTAGGACGCATCCGCAGCCTCTGCCTCTTCAACTGTGAAGCCAAACTCTCCTACCGCTGCGGCTGCAGCGGCCTCTTCTACCCGAGAAGCTATATAAGCAATCTCCTTCTCAGTGGTGTCCCGGGTGAGCCCCTTGATCTCCTCCTTGTTCTTCGGCACCTCTACCAGGTTGTCGAAGAAGTTCATGATGGCATCTGGCGTGGGCGGTATCCATGTGCGGTCGACGCCATGCGAGTCACATGCGGGCATCATTGCGCGTAGGGGATCCCGGGCCGTGCTGTTGCATAGGGGCACCACTCCCCGGGGAGCTTTGAACCACTCTGGGTGGGCCGGGTCGTGCTTAAAAAGTTCCCGGACCATCCCCTTCAGCTCCAGCGACGTGAAGTTGAAGTTCAGTCCCGGGCGCAGTCTCATTATGTCCGCCGCGTTGACGTACTCCCACGCTGGCCTCTTCCTATCCTGTAGAGGGGCGATGCGGCGGCGGAGGAAGTCTGCTCCTACTTCTCCCATGGACAACTTGGCTGCCCGGAGACGAAGAATTCTGACAAGGGCGACGTTGAGCTTGATGTCGTCCGAGTCCAGCTCACTCCAGTCCCTGCCGCGCACTATGGCGGTTGTGTGCGGCGCGGTGAAGGGCTGCGGCTCGTCCTCTACTATCCAGCACCAGTCCGCGCGCCACTCCTCCCACTTGCCGCGGAGCTCCCCTCGCAGATAGGACTCCTTCTTGTTCAAGTGGAAGACCCAAGAAATTCCTCCGGAGAGGGGAGCGCCGGCCTCTACTCTAGGCGTAAAGAAATGCCTAAACAGCGCTACATTCGGATAGATCCCTATATAGTTTTCGCACAGATGTGCAAAAACCGCTATCGTGAGGATGGCGTTGGGGGTGAAGTCTAGAAGGTGGAGGTTGTAGGTGTTCATGATATCGTAGAAAAATTCAGAAAAGGGAGGACAAAGGCCGCAGTGGAAGAAAACAGCGAAGAAGAAGTACCCGCCGGGGTACATGTCCTTGGCGGCGGTGGGATAAGCCCTGGTCCAAGGATGCGCCTTGGTCTCCTTGGCCCAGAACAAGTAGTACTTGTTCCAGAGCTCCCGCGCGCCGAGCCTTGGCGCGAAGACGACGTTCCTCTTCCGCAGAAGGGCAAGCCTCGCCGCCTGCTCGGATTTCTCTTTCTTGGTCTTCTCCGCCTTTGCCTTCTCGGTCTTCGGGGCCATGGCGGAGGCGGCGAGGAGGGGAGAGCGAAGAGTCCGGCAGCGCCGCAGATGCGGAAGACGGCAGAGGAGGTGTGGAGTCGGAGCGCAAAGGGGAATTTCTGGAGATAGAAGAAGCAATGAAGACGAAGTAAGGTAACGGCCCCTGCTTCCTCTGCTTTTAAGGGGGAAGTGGGGGACGCTCCGCATTTCCCATTAAAGAACGTGGCCACGTTCCCTCCCACGACGCCGCAATCGACGCGTGCCGTTACGGAGGGACGCGGCGGATGCGGAAGGGGATTCGGCGTGCCGTGGGCCACGCGTGCCCGTGCACTGTTTTGGGCCTGGCCCAACAACGCTCGGCACCGTGTGTGGCCCATGCCCGGGGGCTCCTGTCGGTGTACTAAGGTAGGGGTACCTCAGTACCCCAACTTGTGCACGGGCAGTAGCGGCTTCCCGCGGCAGGGCCTACCACGTGGTCGCCGGAGACCTTTTCTGCTCCATATAAAGCCATTCAAAAACAAAGTATGCGAGACAGAAGATCGAGGCCCCGGCAAGTGGAGCTTGCCGGAAAGGCCGTCCCAGGCTCAAGATTACCTCATTAGCACAAGACCCTGGCAAGAGGAGCTTGCCAGGAAGACTAGAAGATCACATTTCAGAAGACATGCCTCGGCGCGGCATGCGCCCCGGCAGGGCCCGGGAAGCGACAAGCTTCAGAGCCCGACAAGCTTCCGGGCCCGGCAAGGTCAAGGCCCCGACAAGGTGCTTGCCGTGGAGAGTCACGCTGTGTGCCCGCGCTCCAGCTCATCGAACCACACGTCGCCCTGGGGCCACTCCAGGGACGCGTGGCGGATGGCTGTGCAGCCTGGGGGACACGGTGGCGCTCCACGGTGATAAAGCCATCGCCGTGGCAAACGGAGACGCAAGGGCGGGCGCTTTTGGGGTCGACGGCGACGGGCATTAAATACTCTTGTCCCCCACTGTCAAAGTAGGTGGTGACCACTGTTCATCCACTGTTGCTCCACTATTCCCGCACTGTTACAACTACCACCACTATTACATTTTTACCCTTTCTCCTACGTTGACACCTGTCGGTGACCCCTTGAGCTATAAAAGGAGGCCCATGCGCAACGTAGAAAGGGTTCGGAACCTAGATTACTCATTCGCTCGGGGTAGCTAGTTCTTCAAGCTCCCGAGCTCCCCAACTCAATACAAACCAAGCAGGAGTAGGGTTTTACGCGTCCGTCGCGGCCCGAACCTGGGTAAACTACCCGCGTGTTCTCCACGATCTGCTCTTTGTGCTCCCTCCGCTCCCTCACCGCAACGACAAGGGGCTCCGGTCCCATAGGTGCTCGTGGTGGACAGTTTCCCCCGACACCGGGTGTACTGAGCGCCCGTTTGGTGACTCGGGAACCCTGTACACATCATTTGGGGCCGTGAGCGACACCCCGGCCGGATCTCCCCACAGATGGAATCCAAATAGGCGATAAACCTGGACGAGAGACTTGTGTAGTTAGTCAGGTCATGGCCGACACCCTCGCTGGGCTTCCGCTTGAAGGTTGCCGAGTATATGTCGAGTAAACGGCGATAATCGATGGAAGCGTGTGTGAAGAAGTACACCCCTACAGGGTTACCAATCTATTCGAATAGCCGTTGTTCGCGATACGAACTACTTGGTTACTCTTACAGTTCATAGACAAGTTGATGGATTCTACTAAAAGCCTCAAGACAAGTGTGAGTGCCGTGGATGGCCCTTCCGTAGGATAACGGAAGAGGATCCTCGGTGGTGTATTGTTGTGGTGAGTAGAGGACTCATGTACGTAGTATTATCTTGCAATCTGTTGAGAGTCGTAGTATAGGTTAGCCAAGAGTCAAAGCTGGCTTTCTGCTATGAACTCCACTACCCTTGTTGATAATGTTGCATGTATGATAGGTTCTGTTGTAAGACTTGCTGAGTACCTTTGTACTCATGTTTGCTTAATAACTGTTGCAGAGGAGAACCCTGACCCTTCTGATGGGTTCTACATAGACGTTGACGTCGACGAGTAGCTTGCTACCCAGACGGAGATCTGGAGCTTGTGAAGGGCCTTGTAGATAGTCAGGCTACACCAAGCCTGTTTTATTTTCTAAGTTGTCTGTACTCAGACATGTTAGCTTCCGCTTGTGCTTGTATGATTGTATGACTTCAGTGTTGGGTCTTGTGACCCCTACCTGTATGGATATGTTATGTATGGCTCTTCGGAGCCTCTTAAATAAAGTACTTTGAGTCATAGAGTTCTGTTGTGATGCAATGTTGTATTTGCACATATTGAGCAAATTGTGTGTATGATTGAAATGCTTGGTATGTGTGGGATCCGACACCTAGTTGTTTTCCTTTGGTAGCCTATCTTACAGGGAAAGGCCTCCTAGTGCTTCCAATGAGCCTTGGTAGCTTGCTGCTGCTCGGAACATGTAGGCTGGCCAGCATGTGTCCTTCTTCGTTCCTGTGTCTGTCCCTTAGGGGAAATGTCACGCGTTGTTCCTTTAAGTCCATGTAGCTTGCTACGACTTGGGTTCCTACGTTGATGACCGACACGTTCATTGCTGGATCATGGATGCATGTCTCTGTAATTTAGTGCCACTTTTGGTTTATAACTAGCCATGTCGGCCCGGGTTCCCTGTCATGTGGATGCTAGCAACACTGTCATATACGTGTGCCAAAATGCGCAAACGGTCCCGGACCAGGTAAGGTGGCACCCGTGGGGATACCGTGCGTGAGGCCGCAAAGTGATATGACGTGTTACAAGCTAGATCGGTGTGACTTAGGATCAGGGTCCTGACAATCACCGTTTCCTCTTCGAGGGAAAACAACGCAAGCTATAGAAGTAGCACTCATTGACGACATCAAGAAAAAGGAAGGATGGGGCGAAAATTTATTGGAACCACAGGTACAACACAAAGTTGAAATCAAGCTTGCTGTTGAAGGTGAAATGATATGACGAGGAATATCGATGTAAGCTTAGCTCACCGTCGAAGTTGTGCTCAGGGAAGAAGGACCAGGTGGCACAATTAAAATTTAGCACGATAATTATATAGCCGATCGGCTAGGAATGACTTGAAGGATTATGAAACTCACAAGCAACAAAAATTTCTTAGAGTTATTGAATCGGAGTGCGGAATCGATTCCGGGGGGGGGGG
>LR738713.1:414684697-414722919 GCA_902687465.1 Secale cereale
GGGGGGATTGGAATCGGCGAGAATAATATATGATGAAGAACTCATAAGAAGTTATGTAGTTCCGTTATATTCTCGAGATACCAGAGGGTATACTCGAAGGTAGAGCAGAATAGAGGTTGGGTAGGCGTATTAATCTGCAGAAGACAAGTACTTCAACTTGTTCGGGAAATGGGATGAAAGAAGAACAATCTTGGTCGGAACCACGATTGCAAAGGATCAAATCCCAAATATAATATGAATTTATACCAAAGGGCTAAATAATTTTAAGAGAAGCTTCCATGATAAGATCAACATCGTGTCCATGGGCATGAACGCAAAGTTCAAGGTCGACTCCCACTTCATCAATACATAACCTTTCATTCACTGCACTATTAAAAATGATTTGAGTGCGAAGACCTGCCTGGTGAATTACCAGAGGAGTATGAACCTTGGAAAACTTTCGAGTTCACATAAATTAAGGAAGGCATGAGCTCAACCCATTGGGGCATCTTAGAAACCTATACCACAAACTTCAGGAGTAAATTATACCAGCTCGAAAGCAGATCATGGTTGAGAAAGCAGAGGATACACTTTACCAAAGGTATATATTTATCCGAGGAAAGGCTCACGAAGTTATAGAATATGAAGGACAATGTCGGATAATAATTTAACAAAGGATCAGACAGTCCATAAAGGAGCTGATGTGAGCATCGACACACAACCAGAGGAAGAGACAATGCAAAGGCATTGGATCATAGAAACAACTGACTAATTCAAAGCTCAAATGCGAAGGAATTGTGATTTCAGATTCAAGGGATCAGAAGCTTAAGCTCTGATTAAGGATGGATAAGTTGAGTAGGATTAGGGGTGCAACCGGTGGCAATTTGATTGGTCGAGATCCAGCTCAAGTTTAAAATGATGTCTGAGCTGGAAGGATGAATTCTAGGATCTCATTGAGGATTGCGACATTCACAAAATATTGAATCAATGGACTCGAAATGATAGTGACAATGGATGTTAACAAAGATTGCTAGAAATATGGAATCAACCATAGTGCCGGAAGGCAAGGAATTCAGGGGCATTAGGCTACCGATGATTTCCATAAAACCAAATAGTATTTCGAAGAATTTTGTGAAACACATGAACAACTGAGGATGAACGAATCCTCGGCAAGTGTGAGGAATTATTCATAAGGGTATTCATGCGGCAAAGACCTATGAAGTAGTGTCACAAGGGATTCTTAGAAAGTTGGATAATAAATCGATGCATCTTGTAATAACAAGAGCAGCTGGGAATGAAAGTAAGATCTACATGTGTTTGTATTTATCCATAGGGATATATCGGTGGTACAGGATTGCAAAAGCGATGAGCACATAATCTCGAGAGAACTTTGGAGAGTATCTCCGGAATCTTCTGGTGCAGCTGGCGATCATCTGTAGTGAGGGGCTCTCCAGGCGAAAGTATTTCGAGAACCTAAAGTTAGATTTTAGCAAAATCACTTAACCTGAGTAGAAGAGAGATCAGAGTCCCAGAGCATAGACGAGGAATAAAAAGATCCTAATACCACCCAATGGCGACGTGGGCCTGTAAGCCACACATCCAAGTTAGTAAAAGTTTTTCAACGACTAGACTCAACTTTGGCCAAGGAGTTGGGAAGGGGGATTCCTACTGGCAGTCGGCTCTGATAGCAACTTGTGACGCCCCCGATTTGACCGTACACTAATCATGCACACAAATGTGTACGACCAAGATCAGGGACTCACTGGAAGATATCACAACACAACTCTAGACACAAAATTAAAGATGATACAAGCTTTATATTACAAGCCAGGGGCCTCGAGGGCTCGAATACATAAGCTCGATCAGAAACGAGTCAGCGGAAGCAACAATATCTGAGTACATACATAAAATCAAACAAGGTGCCATAAGATGGCTAGCACAAACTGGGGTACACATCGAAAGAGGCGCATGCCTCCTGCATGGGATCCTCCTAAACTACTCCTGGTCGTCAGCGACCTGAACGTAGTAGTAGGCACGTCCTGTGTAGTACGAGTCGTCGTCGGTAGCGTCTGGCTCCTGGGCTCCATCATCTGGTTGCGACGTCCGAGAAGAAGGGAAAAGGGGGAGCAAAGCAATCGTGAGTACTCATCCAAAGTACTCGCAAGCAAGGATCTATACTACATATGAAATGGTTACAACGATATGGGTAGTATCTATGGACTGAACTGCAGAATGCCAGAATAAGAGGGGGGTAGCTAATCCTATCGAAGACTACGCTTCTGGCAGCCTCTATCTTGCACCAGTAGAAGAGAGTAGATGGTAAGTTTACCAAGTAACAACGTATAGCATAATCCTACCCGGCGATCCTCCCCTCGTCGCCCTGTGGGAAAGCGATCACCGGGTTGTATCTGGCTCTTGAAAGGGTGTGTTTTATTAAGTATCCGGTTCTAGTTTTCATGAGGTCAGAATACAACTCCGGGTCATCTTGTTACCATGGACAAGACTATTCGAATAGATAAACTTTCCTGCAGGGGTGCCCACATTACGCAACACGCTCGATCCTTTCTGGCTGGACACACTTTCTGGGGTCATGCCCTGCCTCGAAAGATCAACATGTCGCAGCCCTACCTAGGCACAACAGAGAGGTCAGCACGCCGGTCTAAATCCTAACCGCGCAGAGGTCTGGGCCCATTGCCTGTTGCACACCTGCACATTGCGTGGGCGGCCGAAAGCAGACCTAGCCTCTCCTAATACCAGAGCAGGCGTTCCAGCCGGGGCGCCCCGCTCAGTCGCTGACGTCAAGAAGGCTTCGGCTGATACCACGACGTTGAGTGCCCATAACTGTCCCCGCGTAGTTGGTTAGTACATATAGGCCAGTGGCCAGACTCAGATCAAATATCCAAACTTGTTAAAGGTGTTATTATGAAATAACCACAGACAACGACCAGGGACCAGGCCACCTCTCAACTAGGTGTCTCAACCTGCCCTGTCGCTCCACCACGAAGAATCACTCGGGAGCCGTCGGGAACCCAGGCCCACCACTACCAGGATGGAACCACCTGTGCTTTCAGCCCCCACATCGGAATCACTTGCGGGTACTCTACGAGCCGACCCGACTTTAGTCACAACATGTTTCATGTATAATACGAATATAGTATATACCCGTAATCACCTCCCGATGTGATCACGACCCGATAGTATAGCATAGCAGATGGACAAGAGTGTAGGACCACCGATGGAATACTAGCATCTGATGACCCTCAACCGTAAGGGATCTGTTGCAGCGTTTTCGATAAGTAAGAGTGTCGAACCCAACGAGGAGCAGAAGGTATTGATAAGCGATTCTGAGCAAGAAATTACTGCAAGCACTGAAAGATAACTTTTAGGGGTTTTCTCGATATAAGCAACAGGAATGTAAAGGCAAGTAATGTAAAAGATACTGAGAGTAACAAATGGCCCAATCATTTCTTAGCAAAGGAGAGGCCTAGCAACTGAACTTATAAAGACTAAAGCGTTCTTGAGGACACACGGGAGAGGTAGTCATGTGCTTTCGCCATATTCCGTATCGATACTATGTTATGTGTTGATAAGTGTTGGTGGGTGGATCTATGCTAGTGCACTCTCTAGACTAAGATGAATGCACTCTTATGATTAAACACCTTGCAAGCATCCGCAAATACAAGATAGAATTTAAGGCAAAAGCCTAACCATAGCAATACGATCGATGATCCATTATTCCCTTATGCAAAAGCGTGCGAACTGGGGTTTAGGTTTCTGTCACTCCGGCAACCCACCATAAGCATTCTTTGTACACAATGTATTCTCCTAGGTCCTTAATAAGGCGAAGTGTTGGGTGTTCGACTCACACAACACCACTAGTAGAATGACAACACAACTTAAGTATCAAACAACACATATTACTTCAACAGCATATGACTACTAACAACAAGACTTTCCCCATGTCCTCAAGAACTAAGGTAACTACTCACAAGACATAAAAGAGATCATGATCAGTGGGGATAAATATGTGATAAACAATCTGGACATAATAATATTTCTCCAACAAAACTCAATAGCATTCACCACAAAGTAGTAATCAACACCGATGGAGTAGAGAGGATAGGTAGTACAAGTTACAACACGAGTTGCGATGGAAAGATGAGATTTGGATGAAGATGGAGATGGTGCTGGTGTTGGGGATGATGTTGATGATGATCTCGATGATTCCCGTGATGATGGTGATGACGATGGCGACGATCTCCCCTTCTGGGAGGTGATCTCCCCGACGGAATCTGCGCACCGGAGATGCCCTTTTCTTCTCTGTAGGTTTCCGCCTCGAAGCGGCGGCGGAACTCCGTAAAAAGTCCCGTGCTTAGGGTTTTCGGGGGATGGAGAGCATATATGCAAAAGGGGGTGGCCAGAGGTGGGCCTGGGGCTCCAGGCGCCCCCCCGGCGCGGCCAGGGGGGGCCGCCCCCAGGCCGCCTGGGCACCCTGTGGCCCCCCTATGACTCCCCTTTTGCGTGTCTTCGTTATTCTTCTGAAAAATACCTCCCGTCAATTTTCAGGTAATTTGGAGGTGTTCTTCTTCAGCAACTCAGCATCCACTTTTTCCTGCTGAATCCTGCGTCTGCTGTTTCGGTATCGGAAAGTTGCAAACTGTGTAAAATAGACCAAAACAACATAAGAACATCATCATAACGTGAAATATATCAATGAATAAGGATAAATTATAATACAAAATAGCGATGCATTTTGGACGTATCAACACCCCCAAGCTTAGACCTCGCTTGTCCCCAAGCGAATATTAACTCGGTAAACCTGTCCACAAGTTTAGAGAGTGAAGTGTCGATAAATAGAATACAGACAAGAAGCATCATAGTCTCTTCACCAACTCAAATATCCTCAGCAACAATCTTCAACTCATAAGGCTCTTATGAAAGAGTGTCAACACTTATATTCGAAAGTAGGACCAATGGAAACTCATTATATCATGGCAAACATGTCCTTTGGTCAAGGAACAACAAATAATTTTAACTTTTGCTTTTGATGGGATTAATTGAAGCTTTTTGAAATAACTAGTTAATAAGCAAGAAGTGAAAGTGTTAACACGAAGGAAGATATTTGCCTTAGCTGGGCATGACAAACAACTTACTTATCAAATGATAATGTCAACAAGGATATGATATGACAAATCTTAATGCAGCTTTATATGAATGAATCCTTATCAACATCAAACGTCTGCTCTCTTTAAGGAATAGAGGGAAGTAGAAATAACTGACTCAACTTAAAATTAAAAGATAGGCCCTGCTCTAGGGTAGTAGGGAAAACTCATGTGCTATCCTCAAATCAAACAGAATGAAAACAAGTTTTTGAGAGGTGCATGATTCGTCAACGAATGCTAATAGATAACTCAATTACTTCTTGGACTGGACAAGTTTCGAGGAACGGCTCCCGTATGAGGACGATAACATCCTCTTATTCTCCTTTGTTTATCACTGGCAAAGTTTTCTGATTTCTCATGAACAAAGCGCGAAGGAGGGTTTGTTTGTTATATTATTTTTAAGCCGGGCGCACTCAATGCCAGTTCCTTTTCGTATTATGGGTTTTCACATTATACATGCAATCCCGGGGTGAAGCTTGTCCAACTCAAAAAGGTCATGAATTAGCTACTACTTCCTCATGAGCTAAAGCAGAGGCACAAAGTAAAAGATTTTGAACATTTAAGGATAACACATAAATTATATACTTTAGGAGGTGGTAGTGGAGTACCACGAGTAGGTAGGTATGGTGGACTCATATGGAAGGTATTGGCTTAAGGGTATGGATGCACAAGAAGAATTTCCGCTTAGTACAGAGTTAGGCTAGCAAAGGTTTTGAAAGAGCAGACAATTGATGATGACTAAGATGCAAAGCATTATAAAGCATGAACACTGAAATAAGCATAACACATCAAGTTGTCTTCCTTGTCAACATAACACTTCAAGCATAATGACATAAAGGTTTTGGCTATGTTGATACTTTAAGAAAATCATGCTTGTTGTTATGACCAAAGCTATGTTTGCCAAGATTAAATAAAGTTTCATAGCCATACCTGACATAAGGTCAATACTCCCCATAAGAATCATCATATAAGGTCGATTGTGTGAAGAGAATACCGAGTGCAGCAGAAAGGAACCGATAAGCTTCTCATTAATATTCCATCATAACCGACTCCACACACACGGATACAATTCTTCACCAAAGGGGTGATAGACCTCAATGCACACACCTATCTCATATAATAACCTCCCTAGACATGATATGACTCTACTTGACTTCTGAAAGACAAAAGGTAAAAGATAAAGATACCGGGCACTCCCCCAAGCTTGGAACAAGCCAAGGGAATGCCATTACCCACGGAGATTTCACTCATCATCCTTGTTGGCGTTGATCAAGTAATTCTTGGCGAAACTCTTCCATGGAAGGGGTTCTCTAGTCTCATATGAGAAGCTCGTCTCCTGGATCCTGCTTTCAGCACCCAAACCCATGCGTAGAAACCTTAGTTCATACTCACAGTTCTGGTTATGTAGATCATTAATTTGCCCTTGAAGTTCTATGATTCTATCTTCAGACGCGGCGATTCTTTCCCACATCTCCTTCAGAAAATAGTTCTTCAGCTCGTTGGTGATGTCAAAGTTAGCTTCAACACCACGCTCGGTCATCTTCTTGTACTTGAAGACTTCTTGCTCCACTTCTTCCAGCCTAGCCTGGACGCTCCCCTCCTTGATAGGTCCCTTCAGATCTTCTTGGTGAAGGACGCCTTCCTTCATCTGAACAACCTGAGGGTGCTTCTTCACCTCGGCGAGGTAAGGGTTGATGACGTTGACGACGAACGTGTCCTTGGGGGAACTTGGAGAAGCCATGGCACCTAAATTTAGCTGAAAGATTTCCTGGCAGAAACAGATCGAAGAGAAAACACACGAAATCGCAAGATATGTTGCCGGAACAATCCGGGCAAATATATAGGAAAAATTTATGCACAGAAAGGAAGGTAACGGACCAAAGCGGGGTCGGAGACGGGCACCAGGGTGTCCAGGCGGCCTGCCGGCGCGGCCCAGGGGGGGGGGGCGCCAGGGGGGCGCCTGGACTCCCTGGTGGTCGTCTACGGCTCCACTTCGACTCGGAATTTTACTAATTTTTCAAAAAATCGTAATACGGAACTTTTATGATGTTTTGCGGTGTTTTCTTACCGTACTACATACCTTTTCTTTATTCTGCTTCTGCTGGCGTCTGAAACAGGGCTGCAACATGTTCTTCGTGGGTTGTTGTGTATATTATATTCACATCAACATCGACAGGGTCTCCTGCTATGTAATGTTTTAGTCTTTGCCCATTCACAACTTGAGGTTTGGTGCCTTCAAAATTATTAATCTTAATTGCACCAGACCGATAAACTTCTTCAATATGAAATGGTGCTTCCCACCTGGAAAGTAGTTTACCTGGAGAAAACCTGAAACGGGATCTAAACAACAAAACTTTATCACCAACATTAAATTCACGTTTCAGAATCTTCCTATCATGCCACCTTTTTACCTTTTCCTTGAACATTTTAGCGCTCTCGTAAGCTTCACTTCTCCATTCATCTAGAGAAGTCAAGTTCATGAGACGCTTCTCACCAGCTAGTTTTGGGTCAGCATTAAGCTCTCTAACAGCCCAGAAAGCTTTGTGCTCTAGCTCTAATGGCAGATGGCAAGCCTTGCCATACACCATCTTATAAGGAGACATGCCCATGGGGTTTTTGTAAGCAGTTCTATATGCCCACAAAGCATCTCCTAATTTATTTGACCAATCCTTCCTATTTCTGTTTACTGTTTTCTGCAAGATCAACTTAATCTCTCTATTGGTGAGCTCAACTTGCCCACTAGTTTGAGGATGATAAGGTGAAGCAATTCTATGATTAACATCGTATTTAGCCAGAGCTTTTCTAAAAGCTCCGTGCGTGAAGTGTGATCCTCCATCGGTCATGAGGTACCTTGGTACACCAAACCTAGGAAATATTACATCTTTAAGCATTTTCAAGGATGTTTTGTGATCAGCACTTTCAGTGGGGATTGCTTCAACCCACTTGGTTACATAATCAGCAGCTACTAAAATGTGAGTGTACTTGTGCGAAGAAGGAAAAGGACCCATAAAATCAAAACCCCAACAATCGAAAGGTTCAATCACTAGTGAGTAATTCATAGGCATCTCATTCCTTCTACTAATGTTACCAACTCTCTGACATTTATCACAAGCTAAAACATAATTTCTAGCATCTTTAAAGAGAGTAGGCCAATAAAAACCTGATTGAAGAACCTTATGTGCAGTCCTCTCACCGGCATGATGTCCTCCATAGGGACTATCGTGACACCGTCGGAGAATGTCCTTCTGCTCATGTTCCGGAATGCATCTTCTCACGATCCCGTCGGGGCCTTCTTTGAAAAGATGTGGGTCATCCCAAAAGTAGTGCCTCAAATCATGAAAGAACTTCTTCCTCTGCTGAAATGTTAGACCTGGAGGCAAATACTTCGCAACAAGAAAATTAGCATAATCTGCATACGAAGGATCGGAAAGAGGTTGTACTTTTACAACGGCAAGTTGTTCGTTTGGAAAACTATCGTTAACTGGAATGGGGTCATGCAGTATATCTTCCATTCTTGAAAGATTTTCCGCCACCGGATTGTCTTCCCCCTTCCTATCAACAATCTGCAAATCAAATTCTTGAAGAAGGAGTACCCATCTGATAAGCCTTGACTTGGCATCCTTCTTTGTCATAAGATATTTAATGGCAGCATGATCAGTATGAATAATAACTTTGGAATCAACAATATACTGCCTAAACTTATCACAAGCAAAAACTACAGCTAAGAATTCCTTCTCAGTAGTAGCATAATTTCTTTGAGCACTATCAAGGGTTTTACTAGCATAATGTATAACATTCAATTTCTTATCAACCCTTTGTCCTAAAACAGCTCCAACAGCAAAATCACTTGCATCACACATAATTTCAAAAGGTAAGTTCCAGTCAGGTGGTTGTACTATAGGAGCAGTTATTAAAGCTTTCTTAAGGACTTCAAAAGCTTCCTTACAATTTTCATCAAACGCAAAAGGAACATCCTTCTGGAGAAGATTAGTGAGGGGTCTCGAGGTTTTAGAAAAGTCTTTAATAAATCTTCTATAAAAACCTGCATGACCGAGAAAACTGCGAATACCTTTGATGTCCTTTGGATAAGGCATCCTCTCAATAGCTTCGATCTTGGCTTTGTCCACTTCAATTCCCCTTTCGGAAATCTTGTGACCAAGAACAATTCCTTCATTAACCATAAAGTGGCACTTCTCCCAGTTGAGTACCAAATTTGTCTCCTCGCATCTCTGCAAAACTTTATTAAGGTTGTGAAGACAATGGTCAAATGAAGTTCCATAGACGGAGAAATTGTCCATGAAGACTTCCATAATATCCCCGCAGAAACCATGAAAGATAGCAGACATACACCTTTGAAAAGTAGCAGGGGCATTACATAAACCAAAAGGCATACGTCTGTAAGCATAAGTACCAAAAGGACAAGTAAAAGTGGTCTTCTCTTGATCGACAATGTTAACATGAATTTGAGAGAAGCCAGAATAACCATCGAGATAACAAAAGTGAGTATTTTTGGATAACCTTTCCAGCATTTGGTCGATGAACGGCAACGGGTAGTGATCCTTCCTGGTTGCCTTGGTCAACTTCCTGTAATCAATACACATTCTATATCCAATAATTATTCTCTGAGGTATTAGTTCATTTTTATCATTAGGAACCATAGTTGTACCTCCTTTCTTAGGAACACAATGTACCGGACTTACCCACTTACTATCAGCTATAGGGTAGATAATACCTGCGGCTAGGAGCTTGAGAATCTCAGTTCTCACGACATCCATCATCTTCGGGTTCAACTGTCGTTGATGATCAACAACTGGTTTAGCATCAGGCTCAAGGTTGATAGTATGTTGACAGATAGATGGACTAATCCCCTTAAGGTCATCAAGGGTATAGCCAATTGCTCCTCGGTGTTTACGAAGTACTTCCAATAATCGCTCTTCTTCATATCCTGAAAGTTTAGAATTGATAATAACAGGATATACTTTCTTTTCATCTAAATAAGCATACTTGAGCGTATCGGGAAGAGGTTTAAGATCGAACACCGGGTCTTCTTTCGGTTTTGATAAAATTCCCAAAGGTTCAACCGGAAGGTTGTGCTTCAGGATAGCAGGCTGCCTCAAGAATATTTCATCTAGTTCATTTCTTTCCTGCATATGTAAATCATTCTCGTGGTCCTCCATGTATTGCTGCAAAGGATCATCAGGGGGAATAGCAATAGAGGCAATACTTTCAATAATTTTATCATCACTAGGTAAATCAGTACCACGAGGCTGCTTAGAGAATTTAGAAAAATTAAATTCATATGGCTCACCATCGAATTCAACAGAAACTTTACCTTTCTTGCAATCTATTATAGCTCCACAAGTTCTAAGAAAAGGTCTACCAAAAATGATGGGACAAAAATTGTCCCTGGCTGAACCAAGTACCAAAAAGTCGGTAGGGTATTTTACCTTTCCACATAGGACTTCAACGTCCCTCACAATTCCGATAGGAGAGATAGTTGATCTATTTGCAAGATGAATAGTAACATCAACTTCTTCAAGTTCACAAGGGGAAATCTCACCGATGATTTCTTCATAGAGTGAATAAGGAATAGCACTTGCACTCGATCCCAAATCGCATAGCCCATAATAATTGTGATCTCCTATTTTAACAGATACCACCGGAGTACCTGAAATTGGGCCTTTGTTCTTGGCTGTGACAAGGTTAGTGGAAACAGCACAAAAACTTATATTGGAATCCAGAACATCATCAGTAACAAGGTCTTTAATCAATGCAACTCGAGGATCGACCCTGATCTGGTCCACAAGTTCATCAACTTTTCTCTCACTTTTATTTATTATGCCTGTCACAAGAGAGTGTTCCTTTATCCTCATGGGAAAAGGAGGTTGTTCATATATAACTGCAGGCAAAATAGGCTCAGCAACATAAATATCAATAGGTTTTTCTTTAAAAGGTGCATGGTGCTGGTCTCTATTCTTTTTAAAAGAATCAACATGAGAGGCAAAATTCTTACATAAATCAATCACTAGATGGGAATCAAGACCAATCTTAGAGCAAAAAGTATTGAAATAATCAGTTTCTACATAGCTCTCAATATAATCATGTTCATAATTTATAGCGGGTTCAATACCTTTATCAATTTCCCAATCTTCGGTATTCCTCTGGATTCTTTCGAGGAGATCCCACCTTTCTTCAACACTCTTCTTCTGAAATACCCCACTAGAGGAGGCGTCCAGCATCTCCTTATCCTGACGAGAAAGCCTGGCATAAAAAATTGTAAGTATAATTTCCTTGGGAAGCTTATGAATTGGGCATTTGAGCATTAGAGACTTCAATCTCCCCCAAGCTTGAGCAATGCTTTCTCCGTCACGAGACCTAAAGTTATAGATATAATACCTGTCTCGATGAATTTCGTGAAGAGGATAAAATTTAGTATAAAAGAGAGACATAAGCTCCTGCCAGTCCAGCAAGTGTGGGTTATCGAGAAGCCCATACCAATCTGAAGCTTTATCTATAAGGGATACGGCAAACAATTTCCTCATGACAAACTCCCTCGATACACCTGCAAGCTTAAATAATGAACATAGTCGTGACAAATATAGCAAGTGTTCACCGGGATGTCTATCTCCTGCATAACGATTAGCCAAAACATAATTGATAATGCGAGCTGGTATTTTATAAGGCACAATTTCAGTAGGGGAAGGATCAACCACCACAGGTGTGGGGTGTCTTCCCGCAAGCAACGCTCCAATAATAGGGTTATCCATAAGGACAGAGAGCACCAATAACAAAAATAAAAACAGAATTATAAAAAGACTTTCTTACCAGTTTCACTTTACCAATAGCGCTACGCTCCCCGACAACGGCGCCAGAAAACGGTACTTGATGACCCTCAACCGTAAGGGATCTGTTGTAGCGTTTTCGATAAGTAAGAGTGTCGAACCCAACGAGGAGCAGAAGGTATTGATAAGCGATTCTGAGCAAGAAATTACTGCAAGCACTGAAAGATAACTTTTAGGGGTTTTCTCGATATAAGCATCAGGAATGTAAAGGCAAGTAATGTAAAAGATACTGAGAGTAACAAGTGGCCCAATCCTTTCTTAGCAAAGGAGAGGCCTAGCAACTGAACTTATAAAGACTAAAGCGTTCTTGAGGACACACGGGAGAGGTAGTCATGTGCTTTCGCCATATTCCGTATCGATACTATGTTATGTGTTGATAAGTGTTGGTGGGTGAATCTATGCTAGTGCACTCTCTAGACTAAGATGAATGCACTCCTATGATTAAACACCTTGCAAGCATCCGCAAATACAAGATATAATTTAAGGCAAAAGCCTAACCATAGCAATACGATCGAGGATCCATTATTCCCTTATGCAAAAGCGTGCGAACTGGGGATCAGGTTTCTGTCACTCCGGCAACCCACCATAAGCATTCTTTGTACACAATGTATTCTCCTAGGTCCTTAATAAGGCGAAGTGTTGGGTGTTCGACTCACACAACACCACTAGTAGAATGACAACACAACTTAAGTATCAAACAACACATATTACTTCAACAACATATGACTACTAACAACAAGACTTTCCCCATGTCCTCAAGAACTAAGGTAACTACTCACAAGACATAAAAGAGATCATGATTAGTGGGGATAAATATGTGATAAACAATCTGGACATAATAATATTTCTCCAACAAAACTCAATAGCATTCACCACAAAGTAGTAATCAACACCGATGGAGTAGAGAGGATAGGTAGTACAAGTTACAACACGAGTTGCGATGGAAATATGAGATTTGGATGAAGATGGAGATGGTGCTGGTGTTGGGGATGATGTTGATGATGATCTCGATGATGCCCGTGATGATGGTGATGACGATGGCGACGATCTCCCCTTCCGGGAGGTGATCTCCCCGTCGGAATCTGCCCACCGGAGATGCCCTTTTCTTCTCTGTAGGTTTCCGCCTCGAAGCGGCGGCGGAACTCCGTAAAAAGTCCCGTGCTTAGGGTTTTCGGGGGACGGAGAGCATATATGCAAAAGAGGGCGGCCAGAGGTGGGCCAGGGGCTCCAGGCGCCCCCCCCCCGGCGCGACCAGGGGGGGCGCCCCCAGGCCGCCTGGGCACCCTGTGGCCCCCCTCTGACTCCCCTTTTGCGTGTCTTCGTTATTCTTCTGAAAAATACCTCCCGTCAATTTTCAGGTAATTTGGAGGTGTTCTTCTTCAGCAACTCAGCATCCACTTTTTCCTGCTGAATCCTGCATCTGCTGTTTCGGTATCGGAAAGTTGCAAACTGTGTAAAATAGACCAAAACAACATAAGAACATCATCATAACGTGAAATATATCAATGAATAAGGATAAATTATAATACAAAATAGTGATGCATTTTGGACGTATCAGCATCCTACACTAAGCATTTAGGATAGCATGTAAAGGTATGAGCAGGTGTAGCAACAATGATAGGCTATGGAGCAAAATAGGATTATCCGAAAGCAGTATCATGCTACACTACTCTAATGCAAGCAGTAGAGAGAAGGAATAGGCGATATCAGGTTGATCAAGGGGGGGGGGGGCTTGCCTGGAAGCTCTGCAGACGAAATGAATCTTCGCAAGCGTAGTCGTAGTCGAACACCGAAGCATCAACGGTCTCGGGGTCTATCGCGGTATTGAAGTCTACCGAAAAGAAGAAACAAAGGGGAAACAAATAAATTACAGAGCAAACAATAGCATCACAAAAGCATGACAAAGCAAAACGCTGTGCTAGAGGTGACCTAAAATGGTAGTAGGTGATATCGGGAAAGGGGGAAAACATCCGGGAAAGTATTCGCGGTGTTTGACGTTTTCGGACAGATGAACCGGAGGTGGATTGTTGCACGTTCACTATGCTAGGGACGTGCGACAAACGAACGGACTGCGTACCCGGATTCGTCCCAAAATTCTGAGAAACTTTCATGTACAAAGTATTTTCATCCGATATACGGTTTATTTTATATGATTTTTCAAAGTATCAGCATATTTTCTAATTATTTGGATTTATTATATTTTATCTAAAAAAACAACTAACTACTAGGTGTACTCGGTGCAGTACACACATAGGTGCACCAAAGGCTGACCAATGGGCCCATGTTGATCTGGGTTAACTGCCCAGTCAGTCGGTCAACTAGGGCCACGGGACCCGCTGCCAGCGGCACCGGGAGAGGCCTCGCCCCGCCACGTCAGGGTGGCACGCGCGGGCGCGGATGCCGGCGGCCGGAGGCAGTTGCTGAGGGGCGGCGGTCGATGGCAAGTGCGGAGGGCGGCGGCCGGGGATAGACGCGCGGGAGCGGGGCGCGCGATGCGTGCGAGGCGGCCACGGCCGCGGCAGATGTGGGTGCTGCGGCTGTAAGCGGTGCAAGGCGATGGAGCAGCGGTGGCGCAAGAGCAGGTAGCAGCAGCGCAGGGGGAGCAAACCACATCGCAGAAAGGAAGTAGCAGCTTCGGCGAGTGGCGCAGTGCGGGGCGGATGCTGGCGCTGAGGCAGCACGCGTAGCAATAGCAGAAAGTGCAGCGACATCAGGAGGTAAGCGGGCGCTAGCGCGCAGGTGCGGACGCTGCTAGGTAGGGCCGGGCGTGGCCAGTGGCTCGCGTGCATGACCCCAGGGGTGGGATGGGGGGCGACTAGCGGAGCAATGGGTGGAGCCGCCATGGTCAAAGAGCGCGGTGAGCGGAGATCGACGAGTGGACGACTACTGGTCATGAGGGAAAGATGAATAGGTGGTCAGGAGGATTGGAAGCTCACAGGGAAGTCGACGACGAGCTCGGCGACGATTGGGGATGGACAGAGTAGCGGGATCTGGCGACGGACGACGGTGACCATGGCGGAGAAGACTGGCGATGGTGAGGCATCCGGGGCAGGTCCGCATTATTTGACGCCCTAGATGGATGTAGTCGACGGTGGCGGTCCTCCGTGGCATCGTCTGTGGCGGCGAGGCGCACGGTGGCCGTGGCTAAGACGACGACCATGGCAACCACGAGCTCGGGCGAGCTCTAAATCGGAACAAAGAGTGAACGAGGGGGAGAATGGGGATTAGGGTTTGTCTACCGCGTGTTCTTATGCATCTCGGGGATCCATCAGATTGTTGACACGGCGACAGGAGCGGTCAGGGCGCGTGGATGAACGACATGCCATGGCCACTACCTCCTCCTCTGTTCATAGTAAGGAGAAGGCCTTAGGTGGGCTAGGCCTTACACTATGGCAACAGTGTAGTTGTTTTCCCTTACTATTTCTTTTTCGGTTTTCTTTATTTCTCCTATTTTCCTATTTTATTTTGATCCAAATGATTTTTGTTAAAAGTGAAACTTGGCACATAAATTAAGCACAATATTACCAGGGTGGACAAAAAGGTTGGGGCCAAAAGTAGTTGTCTAACCATTTTTAGAAATTGAAAAGGTTAATTATTTTGCTGCTAAACCAATTTATAAAATCCTATGGATTAATTGGTGGCTCAATGAATGTTGGGTTCAACATGACAATGATCAGGGGGATTTATAGAATAATATAAACATTTTTATTTTACTATTTAAAGAATTAATAATTTGACTTGCAATTGATTATGAATTCAAACGAGATTTGAATGATCGTGAAACTAACAATAGTAATCATGGTGACATGGCATCATTAGTAGAGGGTTACTGTAGCTTAATTATCTGGGCGTCACAACCATACCAAGTCATGCATTGTGTGAGCCATGTATTATTCAGTTCATTCCCCCTCCCTTGGTTTCTAAGAATTTCCATAGTAGCTTTGACATGAAAAATGAGAGAGTAACATTTACTATTTCCATTGGTGCAATAGGGAAGAAGAAAAATGAAATACAAAAAAGGAAGGATGATGTAGGGTGGAACCCTAGGGGGCCGATCTTTCACAAAATGGAGGGATCCCACGAAGAACACGGGGAGAAATCACAAAGAGGAAACACTCAAGAACGACGAGAACAATCACACATATGCTAGATCGATGAACAACACGAGTATCACGATGATCCAAACGCAATAACGGACGATACAAACGATAGTCTTCTTCGTGAAGAGGTCTTGATCCCACGAGGGTCTTCTACGTAAGGAGGTCTTGAATCCGGTGTGGATCTTCTCCGAAGAGGGGCCGCGGTCTCTCAGAGTAGAACCACTAGATGAGCAAAGCTCTATGTCTAAAGATGAGCTATCACAATGCTAACCCTAGCTAGGAGGAGGGGAAGGAGTTTATATAGTCTAGAGGGGCAAATGGGTACATGGGCCTCGGGCCTAAATGTTTTGGTGCGCACAGGTAGCGGACGTCCGCCGGCTACCGGACATCCGGTGGCTCGCGAGGGTCCGGATGTCCAGAAGTCTTCGAACTTCCGCTAATTTCGTTCTGTTGCGTGACACCGAATTTCCGGAGGTGCCCGGTCGTTCGGTGGGTCTCAGACATCCGGAGCCTGAAAGTCATCGGACGTCCGGTACTTGATGGTCGTCCGGCCGCTGCAGCGTGTTCTGTCCTAGTCTCTTCTAGCTGGTGCACCCTTCAGGCATCGGACGTCCGGTCCCAGCCGTATGTCCGGTGGCTCGGAACTTTCTGGCAGCTCCTTCTCTTGGCCCTCACACTTGTCCTCGTCGGCTTGATCACCTAGCATAGCACCTTCACGTTCGTCATCTTGATACCTGATCATGCATAGGTTCTCTGCCTTAGGTAGTAGCCATGTCTCATGTGAAGAAATTGGTAGTTTGGAGAGGAGTGAGTTCACCTTATCTTCGATAGCCCTTGCTCGAGCTCTTGTCGTTGGTCCACGTGGTGTCGTAGGAGATGTTGAAACGTCCATGGGGATGCTCCGCATCATCTCCCCCTCCCTTGGGGGAGATCCGACCTCGGATCAAAAGCTTCATCACCATGGTAGGGAGAGAGGTCCTTGATATTGAAGATGTCGCTCATGGAGTGCTTATCGTGTGGGATGTCGATCTTGTAGGCGTTGTTGTTGAAATGTGCAAGCACCTTGAATGGTCCGTTGGCTCGAGGTAGTAACTTGGACTTGCGCTCGTTGGGGAACCGTTCCTTGAGAAGTTGTAGCCACATAAGATCTCCAATGTCGAAGGTGATGGGTCGGTTGTCAACGTTGATCTTGGACGTGAGGCGTTGTACTTGATGCTCGATGGTGTGCCTTGTATCTTCATGCATCTTCTTGAGATAGCTTGCTCATGCACTTGCGTCCATATTGATGCGGTCTTGGAGAGGTAGAGGTAGGATGTCCAATGGGGACAAAGGGTTGAAGCCATAGACGACCTCGAAGGGGGACTTGCCGGTTGTTGAGTGTCTTGCACGATTGTAGGCGTACTTGGCAGTGGGCAAGCATTGCTCCCATTCCTTGATGTTCTTCTTGATCAACACGTGAAGAAGCATCGAAAGTGTGTGGTTTGTCACCTCCGTTTGGCCGTCGGTTTTTGGGTGGTATGCCGAAGAGAATAGTAGCTTGATTCCGAGCTTGGCGCAAAGCGTCTTACAAAAGTAGCTTAGGAACTTGACGTCGCGGTCTGAGACGATCGTCTTGGGCACTCCATGTAGCCGCAAGATTTCCCTACAAAAGAAATTTGCAACATGCGAAGCATCGTCTATCTTGTTGCATGGAATGAAATGAGCCATTTTGGAAAATCTATCCACAACAACAAAAATGGAATCCTTGCCATTTTGAGTCCTAGGCAAACCAAGTACAAAGTCCATGCTAATGTCTTCCCAAGGTTGATGTGGAATAGGAAGTGGCGTGTAAAGACCGTGAGATTGAGCTTTGGACTTAGCTTTGCGGCATGTAGAGCGCCGTTTGGTGAAGCGTGAGACGTCACGGAACATCTTGGGCCAATAATAGTTCTTGGAGAGCGTCGCAAATGTCTTGTCGCGTCCAAAATGTCCCATAAGTCCTCCTCCATGGGATTCTTCCAAACGGAGCAAACGATGGGAAGACTCGGGAATGCAAAGTTTGTTAGCTCTCATAAGATAACCATCCTTGATGTAATAGCGTTCCCAAGAAGTATGCGTCACACACTTAGCATAAGAATTTACAAAGAAAGGATCATGCTCATACAAATATTTTATGTGCTCAAAGCCAATAACATTCAATTCAAGTTGGGTAACAAACATGCATTTGCGGGAAAGCGCATCCGCCACAACATTCTCTTTGCCTTTAACGTACTTGATGACATAGGGAAAAGACTCTATGAACTCACTCCACTTAACATGACGCTTGTTCAACTTAGTTTGACCCTTAAGATACTTGAGTGTCTCATGGTCCGTGTGAAGAATGAATTCATGAGGTCGGAGATAGTGTTCCCAAACATGCAAAACTCTCACTAAGGCATATAGCCCTTTATCATAGATGGGGTAGTTAAGTTGCGCTCCGGAAAGTTTTTCGGTAAAATACGCAATCGAACACTTTTCTTGCATTAACACGCCTCCTATGTCGGTACCACTAGCGTCACAATGTACCTCGAAAGGTTTTTCAAAGTTTGGTAAGGCAAGTAAAGGTGCGTGAGTAAGAAAAGTTTTAAGCTCATTGAACACGGTGTCTTGCGAAGGACCCCAAACAAAGGGTGTGTTCTTCTTGCTCAAAGCGTGTAGAGGCATAAAAATTGTGCTAAAGTCCTTCACAAAGCGTCTATAGAATCTAGCTAGGCCTAAGAAACTACACACTTGATGCAATTTTGTTGGAGTTGTCCAAGTTTTAATAGCTTCAATCTTTGTTTCATCTACATGCACACCTTTTGATGACACAACAAATCCTAGGAATAGAAGTTTGTCTACACCGAATTTTCATTTTTCCATGTTGGCATAAAGTTTTTCCTCGCGGAGGGTTTGCAAAACGGTGCTAAGATGATTCACATGATATTTTAGAGACTTGATAAACACGAGGATGTCATCAAAGTAGACTACTACAAAGATTCCAATGTAAGGCCTAAGAACATAGTGCATCACTCTCATAAACGTGCCGGGTTCCTCGGATATATCCATAGGCATAACAAGCCATTAATATAACCCAAACTTCGTTTTGAAAGCGGTTTTCCACTCATCACCCTCTTGTATGCGGATTTGGTAATGGCCACTTTTGATATCTATCATGGAAAAGATTGCGGCTCCGCTAAGCTCATCAAGCATATCATCTAAGCGCGGTATTGAGTGATGATATCTAACGGTGATAGCATTAATGGGATGACAATCCGAACACATGCGGTAAGTACCATCTTTCTTGGGGACAAGGATTACCGGAATGACACAAGGGCTCATGCTTTTGCGGACGTGTCCGTTGTCGATGAGTTGTTGGACTTGCCGCTGGATCTCCTTGGTCTCTTCTGTCTTCACGCGGTAAGGTGCCTTGTTAAGAAGAGGTGCCCCCGGGATGAGGTCCATGCGGTGCTCGATGCCGCGAAGAGGAGGTAGTCTTGGAGGTAGCTCATTGGGAAAGACATCTTGGAATTCCTGCAACAATTGAGACAACACTAAAGGTAGAGGTGGTGAAGTGTTAGTTGGTTTTGCTTACCCTTTGCATAGAAGCACAAGGTGAAAGACACTTGATGGGTTCTCACACACTTCTCTCATCTCACTTTTGGTGGGAAATAACACTAGTTGCTTCTTGTCGCTCATCGTGGAGGCGCTCGAATTTGGCTTGTGACTCTCACTTTCCTTTTGGTGTCTCACTCTCTCACCATTCTCTCCATGATGGTTGGTAGATACTTGCTTGTCGGCGACCACTTGACTTGGCGACATAGGGCATAGCACAAACTCCTTTCCCTTCATATTGAAGCTATAATGGTTGGTATGTCCATTGTGGGTGACTCCGCGATCGTATTGCCATGGCCTTCCAAGGAGGAGGTGGCAAACAGACATAGGTACCACATCACACTCCAATGTGTCCTCATAGGCGCCTATCTTGAAGGATACTTGCATGGTGTGCTCGACTAGAATAATTCCGGCATCGCTAAGCCAATGGACCTTGTACGGGAGAGGGCGCTTCGTCTTGACCAATTGAAGCTTGTCGCATAGCTCTTCAGTTGCCAAGTTATGACAACTTCCTCCATCGATGATAACCTTGACAGAACGTCCATTGATGCCAGTCTTGGTGTGGAAGATGTGACAACGTTGATCTTCATCTTGATGATGCCGAAGTGTCAAGACCTTGGAGACAACGAGATTGGGACTCGAGACATTGTCACTAAAAAATTGATGGTCTTCATATTCATTCACATGGTGATGCATAGCTACATGCCCAAGGGCTTCCATCTCGTCATCGCTCATAGAGTCATAGGATCCGTCGTCATTGATGATCATAGTTCGTACGGTCTTGCACTCAAATGACGTGTGGCCTCGTCCTTGGCATTTGAAGCACTTGATGGAGCTCGTCTTGGAGGTATCCTCGGTTGGAGTTGTAGATGATGAAGCTCTTGGCTTGAAGTTGCTCGTAGAAGGAGGATGACTTGATGTAGTCGAATTCTTGTAGCTTGACTTGTCACCTATTCTTGTAGATGTTTGGTAGAGGTAGGAGGTGCCGAAGTCGGTGAAGCTTGGTTGTAGGAGCCATAGTTCTTGGAAGTGAACTTGGAGTACTTGTAGTCTTCTTGTACTTGTTGCTCCGCTTTGGTTTCTTGGTGTACTAACTCGAGGAGATTTGTGTATGGTTGGAAGTCTGCAATCTTCTTGATAGAATAGTTGAGTCCACTCAAGAATCTCGCCATAGTTTGCTCTTCATCTTCCATTATGTTGGCTCTTATCATGGCAATCTCCATTTCCTTGTAGTACTCTTCGACGGACTTGGTTCCTTGCTTGAGGAGTTGCAACTTTTTGAACAAGTCGCGGTCATAGTTTGTTGGCACAAAAAGTGCTCTCATGACATCCTTTATTTGACTCCAAGTAGTGATGGGTGGCTCGCCTTTTGCTTCTCTTCTCTCGATGACTTGCTCCCAGCAAATAAGAACATAGTCTTGGAACTCAAGGGATGCCATTGCGATCTTCTTTTCTTCATCAAAGTTGTGGAGTCTAAAGATCTTGTCAACTTTCAATGCCCATGAGAGATAGTCTTTGGGATCAATGCTTCCAGAGAACTTTGGCATTGTGAACTTGAGCTTTCCATAGCGGTTTTCTTCATTGTTTTCTTGCCTATTGGGAGGGCATTCTTGACGTTGAGGATTGTCAACCTCATGTTGCTCTTGGCATGGTTGATGCTCATCATCATGTTGCTCTTGCCGAACTTGTGGTTCATGTCGAGCTTTTTGCTCTTGTCTCGCTTGAGGAGGAGCTTGGCGTTGCATTCTCGCTTGAAAGCGCCTTTCTTGAACTTCATGTTGAAGTGCTACTTCCTCTAGGTGATTGTGTCGATTGTGTGTTGCATCATTGCGATGGGAGTCACGTAGTGCACATTGCGCTTCAAGAGCATGTTCTTATTGCCGTTGTTGTACTTGAAGTTGTGCCTCCGCATCTTGCTCTTGTTGGCGTTGGCGCGCTCGATCTTGTTCGTGTTGGCGTAGTCGTTGCCGTTCTTGTGCTTGCTCAAGTGTAGCTTGGTTTTGATGTTGTCGATGTTCTTGCTCTTCAAGTAGCTCTTGTGAACTCTTGCCATGAAGTGGGTTCCGGTTGTCATGTCTGGCTTGACGCGTGGCTTGGCGAAGAGTGTTCGATGTAGGTGTACTTGAGCCGGAAGTGTAGTTGGAATGATGACTTGAGCGGCTCCATCTTTGAGATGACGTAGATGAAGAGCGTCGATTGATCATCAAAGGTCGTAGTTCATCGAATTGAGTACACATGCTGGCGTTGATAGTGTTGAATTGTTCTCTTGTGCGCCCTTCGGAATGTAGCAAGTCGGTGGCGAGTTGCTCAATGCGCTCTTTCATAGCTTTATTCTCTTAATGTAGAGCTCGTTGAACACCAAATAGATGTAGTTCGGTGATGTAGTTGCTCGATTCTTGAGGATCATCAAAGAGCGGGTTCGTAGATGTACTTGGCCTATCCATCATCGCAAGCAAGAATGTTAGTGGAAGAAGGAAAAGACAATATCAAATGTACCTTGACCGAAATTGAGAATGGATCAAAGACCACTCAATGTAACCACTAGTGAGACACTAGCACTATTGCACAATAGGCGGATACGAGACTTGTGCATGACCTACTAGGCAAAAATGCAACGACTTCTATCCCAAGTATGCTATATGCTTGTTGTTTCGATGAGATGATCCAAGATGATCAAGTGTGACAATATTAATGTTGCTATGGTTCTTGCTTAAAAGTTCTTTGCTTATCTTTCTCTTTTGCTTAAAAGCTTGGTTGGCTCTTTGTCTTTGAGCTATTTTGCTACGACACTTATGCGATGCTTTTCGAACCAAGATAACAATTGTGTATATGCTATGCCAACCTTGTGACACAAGAGATGATGATAAGATACCAAGATTATACCACGATGTTATATGAGATGCAATTGAATCTCGTATCGATGATACCAAGATGACTTCTAGTATGATATGGTGTAGCTCGATGATCACTAATGTGCACATTTGTCGTTGCCCGAAAATACTCGAATGGCTAGTCTCGATAGGAAAGCTACGCAAAATGGTCGATGAGGTGTTATCAATGCAAATGGAAGGTAGGATATACAAGGTGTCATCAATGTTACCGTCCTTGTAGAGGTTGAGGGGTGGTCTTGTCGATGTCGTTCCGTTCCAAGATATTCGAAACACACAAAGAAATGGATAAGCCACAACTCAAATGACCCAATACAAAATGAAGCAAAATTGTTGTGACGGCGGGTAAGTGACGGTGGTTGCGGAAAGTGTTTTTTGTTTGCAGTATTGCAAATGTAGGTAGTGTCGTATGGGTATGTGTATCAGTGGTGTAATGGTGTATATGTGGAAGTGGGTATGGTATGCATGTGCGGAAGGTGGATCGTGTCGGCGTACTAGGAACCAGGGTACCCAGACTTGCCTGTCTGCGGGCCGCGACGCGCTCCTACAAGCGGCCTGGTACGGCCCAGCTACTCGACCAGCCGCTCAAGACCCTCACGAGGGGCCAGGCCTCGTGAGGAGAACGGCGCCAAGACCTCCTCGGGAGCTGCCTCGGCAAGGCGTTCCGGAGGGGCGGAGAATCCAAGGCCAAGCCTGCCTCAGGAGGAGGTAGTGATGTCAGCAGTGACGCATCGCGCCAGCGAGTGCCAGCGCCCGCCATCGGCATACTTGCCATTTCGGTGCAAAGGAGACAGCGCAGCCGTTGGTTCCCAAGGAGCGGGGCAAAGGTTTCCTCTTTGGTGCAACAAGACCGAAGACCGCAAGGACGATAAGGAGGATGTCACCGTCGATCCCACCACCGTGTCAGCGCCTGGTCCTTTTGCAGGCGGAGACTGCTTTTGTCAGGGTAGGAACGTCCTTGTGTTCCCGCTCAAATATGGCCGTTGTGGAATCCCTCCCGCCTAGAAATTTCGGGGGAAGAGGACCGTGGCCGCCTATATAAGTAGGTAGGATCCCCACAAGGAGGAGGGAGAGACTCACAAACACTCGACCACCGCACAAGGAGCAAGAACACTAGCCTCCTGACCCTCCCGAGCTCGCCTCCTGAGCTCAGGAACCCTTGTACCAGTTCATACTCTAGCTCACCCGGAGCCAATCCACCAAAGCAGGAAGTAGGGTATTACACCTCGCGATGGCTAGAACCTGGATAAACTCTTGTGTGTTTGTTCGTTGTTTGTTTGAATCCTTCCACCGAGACGAGAGCGAGGCGCTAGGTAGACGTGAGTGGGAGAGATCTTCGTTCACGCCCCTGTGTTCGAACTTAACGGGTTTTGCGGAGCCCTGAATCCGACATTTGGCACGCCAGGTAGGGGGCGTGTCGAAATCTCGCCTCTCCGACGACCTCGCTTCCCTCCGGTGCGGCGTCTCTACGATGGCTGCAGCCAGCCACAGCTGTGCGGGGGCTGGCTCCTCCCTCGCCGACCCGGCAGCATCAGCGGACCGCGCCACCAATGCGTGCCCCTCCTCCTTCTTCCCTGACGCTTCTACTGGCCACGCCACTGGAGGACGACCTGCACCACCACTCCCGCTTCCCGTGGCCTCGCCGATCGCGCTCTTGGTGGGGCGGCGGCGGGCCCAGTACCGGCCGCCCGCCGAGACCCGCACCACACGAACGGCCCGCAGCTGCGAGCCGTGGGGCGTCAGCTGCGAGAGGCGGCCTTGCCGCGGAGTCGCCTGCATCCTTGGTGGGTCCCAAGCACCGGCGTCTGCTCGGCACGCCAAGTCGCACCTTCGGCAAGTTGGAGCTGTCGCCCAGCCGCGAGAGGCCTTGCGGGCGCAGGACGGGCCGGGGCTCGCCATCACCTTTGGCCCCAGTGACCTCGCGCCCGAGGCGGCCGGCACTGCTGCTCTCCCGACGGTATGCATGCCTACCATCTGTGGCGTGGCCGTGACAAGAACCCTCATCGACGGCGGCGCTGGTTGGCTTCCTCAGGGCCAACAAGGACGTGTTCGCCTGGAAGGCCGCGGATTTGGTCGGGGTGCCAAGGCATGTCATCGAGCATCACCTCACAGTGTGCCCCAATGCGCATCCCATCAAGCAGAAGGCACGTAGACAAGCCCCAGAGAAGCAGGCCTTCATTGTCCAGGAGGTCCGGAAGCTGGAGGAGGCTGGTGTCGTACGGGAGGTACGACACCCGGAGTGGCTGGCCAACCCCGTTATCGTCCCGAAGAAAGGAGGCAAAGAACGCATGTGCGTCGACTTCACGAGCCTCAACAAGTTCTGCCCTCAAGACCCATTCCCTCTTCTGCGCATCGACCAAATCGTGGATTCGACGGCTGAGTGCGACCTGCTATGCTTCCTTGACGCATTTTTGGGCTACCACCAAATCAAGAAGGCGGTGGAAGACGTGGAGAAGACGGCGTTCCTGACACCATGCGGGGTCTACTGCTACACCTGCATGCCCTTTGGGCTGAGGAACGCGGGCGCTACCTTCCAGCGCCTGATGCACATCACTCTCGACTCTCAACTCGGGAGGAATGCGGAGGCCTACGTCGACGACATAGTGGTAAAGACCAAAGAAGCCACGACTCTCATCCAGGACTTAGAAGAAACATTCGCTAACCTACGCAAGGTGAAGCTGCGCCTCAACCCGGAGAAGTGCGTGTTCGGCGTACCCTCTGGCAAGTTGCTAGGGTTCCTGGTTCCGCACCGAGGAATTGAGGCAAACTCAGAGAAGATCAAGGCCATCGAGAAGATGAGGCCGCCCACAAACCTGAAGGAAATGCAGAAGCTCGCTGGGTGTGTGACATCCCTGGGGCGCTTCATCTCTAAGCTCGGGGAGCGCGCCCTCCCATTCTTCAAGCTCATGAAGAAGAAGGGGCCTTTTGAGTGGACTCCGGAAGCCAATGCCGCCTTCCAAGACCTCAATAAGTACCTCACCAGCTCGCCGGTCATGGTAGCACCACGACCCCTGGAGCCCATGACGCTCTACCTCGCCGCAATGCCTCATTCCGCCAGCGCAGCGCTGGTCGTGGAGCGCGAGGAAAAGCGCCGGATCCCAAGACCACCAGGAGGCTCAGCACCCTCAGGGCCTGCGCCGCCCCCTGACACGGCCTCAGAGGCAGACTCGACCACGGGCACCAACGGCCCCATCGCTAAGCAAGAGGCTCCTGAGGCTCCGGAGGCGCCAGCGGACCTTGCTGCGACGACCCTCGTGGAGCACCCGGTATACTTCATCAGCACAGTATTGCGCGACGCACGTTCGCGCTACCCAATGCCCCAGAAGCTGCTTCTAGCGCTCCTCGTCGCCTCCAGGAAGCTGCGCCACTACTTCCAAGGTCACCGCATCAAGGTCGTCTCATCGTACCCTCTCGAGAAGGTGCTGCGGGGCCCAAATGTCGTCGGGAGGGTCGCCGAGTGGAACATCGAGCTTCAAGCGTTCCAGCTGGAATTCAGCACCACGCGGGTGATCAAAGGAGCAGCTTTGGCAGACTTCGTGGCGGAATGGACTGATGCACCCGAGCGGGGGGCCAGCGAAGACCGTTCGCTGGCCCCCGGTGATGAAGCCACAGACGGATGGGTGGTGTACTTTGACGGCGCCTTCTCATGCCTCGGCGCGGGGGCTGGCGCCGTGCTGGTATCCCCCACTCAGGATAAGTTGTACTACGCTGTACAGCTCTGCTTCCAGTAGGGCGAGAAGGTCTCCAACAACATTGCCGAGTACGAGGGCCTGATTGCCGGGCTCAAGGCCGCCGCTGCGCTAGGGGTCAAGCATCTCACCATCAGGGGCGATTCACAGCTCCTCGTTGATTTCTCCAACAAGAAGTACAAGACCAAGGATGAGCACATGGAGGCATACCTAGAGGAAGTGCGCAGGATGGAGAAGCGATTCCAAGGTCTGGAAGTGCAGCACGTGCCGCGAGGCACCAAGAAAGAAGCGGACGACATCGCCAAGCAAGCCTCCAGGCGGGAGCCCCAAAGGCCAGGCGTCTTCGAGGAGCGACTACTCAAGCCATTAGCAACACCATCAGTACCCGAGCCGGCCTCCCCCCGGCAGGGGCTACCAACAGCGCCTCCGGACGGTGCCCCGCCCTGCGGACCACCGTCCGGAGCTCGCCTGTTGCTTGCTGCGGAGCCTAAAGAGCGGTGCTGGACCCAAGAACTCAAGATGTACCTGCAACATGACGCCCTACCAGACAAGGAAGAAGAAGCAAAACACGTGGTTCGACAGGCCTCTACCTACTGCATCCAAGTCGGCGAACTCTACAGGAGGCGCCCCAACGACGTCTCACTAAGGTGCATCTCGAGGAAGCAGGGGCGCGAGCTGCTAGCTGATATCCACGATGGGGATTGTGGTCACCACTCATCGTCACACACCCTTGTGGGCAAGGCCTTCCACAGCGGCTTCTATTTGCCCACGGCGCTCAACGACGCCACGGAGCTCGTGCGAGCCTGCGAGGCGTGCCAGTTTCACGCCAAGCAAATCCACCAGCCGGCGCAAGGCCTCCAGACGATACCGCTCTCCTGGCCCTTCGCAGTCTGGGGATTGGACATCTAGGTCCTTTCCCTCGGGCCCCAGGGGGCTACCGGTTCTTGTACGTCGCCATCGACAAATTCACCAAGTGGGCGGAAGTGGAGCCTGTTCGCACAATCCCAGCCGGGTCAGCTGTCAAGTTCATCCAAGGCCTCATGAGGCGATTTGGGGTCCCGAACCGCATCATCACGGATAACGGTTCACAGTTCACAAGCAATCTCTTCAGGTCATATTGCGCTAACCTTGGAACGCAGATCTGCTACGCTTTGGTGGCCCACCCCAAGAGCAACGGTTAGGCTGAGCGTGCCAACGCGGAAGTCTTGCGTGGCCTCAAGACGCGCAGCTTCAAGAAGAAACTCGAGGCTTGCGACAGGGGCTGGATCGACAAACTCCAGTCCGTGCTGTGGTCAATCCGAACCATTGCCACCAAACCTATGGGGGAGACTCCCTTCTTTCTCGTCTATGGGGTGGAGGCGGTCCTCCCTCACGAGGTCAAGCATCGCTCCCCACGGGTCTAGGCCTTCGATGAGGAATGCCGGGACGCCGCCTGGCGGATGGACCTCGTGCTCGGCGAGGAGGGCCGCCGCCGGGCTGCCCTCAGGGCGGCGCGTTACCAGCAGGTGCTGCGGCGGTACCACTGCCGCAGCGTCCGCACGAGAACACTTGAAGTTGGTGACTTGGTTCTGAGGCGGGTCCTCTCCCGTGATGGCCTGCACAAGCTCTCGCCCATGTGGGAGGGCCCGTTCAGAATCGCCCGTGTCTCTAGGCCTGGTGCTGGGCGCCTGGACACGCAGGATGGGATACCCATCCAGAATTCCTGGAACATCGAGCACCTCAGGAGGTTCTATCCATAATCAAGGCTCCATGCCCGTGAAGGTCTCCACTCGTGACACTCTCACGTAATAATGAGTTGGGGCTGTACACACCTCAGAGTCTCCTGTGCGTTGCCTACGGGCCCTCAGACGGGGCTCCCACGCATGCCCCAGTGGCGGTCCTTAGCTGCGCACTGGGAAGAAGACGTAGTGTAGGTGTCGGACGCGACCTTTTTCCTTTTTCGCTTGGTGTTTGGCTGTCGGCCTTTTCTACTTCCTTGGCTATCAGCCCTTCCTCTACCCCATGCTATGAAGTTCTCATGTTTCTCGCGCTTCTTGCGTTTTGTTGAGAGTTTTGTGTTTGGGTCTTTTTCACCGGCTTTAAGTTCAGCTATGCCACTCGCTCTCCTTCATGCGCCTCGCGCGTGGGGGCTGGAGCACTGTCGGTCACCGGACCTCGTCCGTCGTGGCCCCGTGACCTCGCCTGCTCAAGCCTACTCAGGCTCTGGCGCCGGCCTACTCAGTCCGCGCAACCTACCTACCGAGCCGCTCAGGCTTTGGTGCTCTAACCCGCGCTCGACACTCTCTACAGATTTCAGTGATTGACCCCCGCTCGAGGGCTGTATGAGTCGGACCCGGCCACCTCCTCACAAAGAGGCTCATGACGCCAGAGTCGGGAGGACTCCGCCTCAGGATGGCAGGACGTATAAAAGCTAAGTGACTTCATTCAAAGCAACAAAAGCATGATGACGAGTTCCTGCTTCTTACATACATCATAACCGATTACACACCTCCTCAAGGCAACTTGAAACTTTGATGCAGAAAAAAAAAGAAAAACGTGAAGGAAAAGAAGGGAGAAGAAGCAGAAGCCGCTCCCACTCAATCGGAATCCTCCAGCTTCATCGAGCTGCAACGGCACGGCAATCCCCTCCCCACGCTGTACCGAGCTCGCGGCGTGGTGGTTCGTCGCGGCAGCCACTGCTCGAGGAGCTGCTGCTGCCACAGAGGGGGGCCTCACGATGCCTGGGACTGAGGCCGTCTTTGGAGGAGGAACTGCTCCTCTGGACGTCTTCGCCCTCCTCGTCATCAGCCTCGGGACAGCAGCCAAGGCGCCTCCCTTCCTTTGAGAAGACCCTGACGAACAGCGTGGAGACGCCATCGTACCTGAAGTGGAGCGCACATCTCCCCTGCAGCCGGCGCGCGCGGGCAAACGACTGCCAGCCGCGCTCCAAGAACACATCGCCCGAGGGAGCCACCTTGACCTCCACCCAGGATGCGCTGCTGCAACAGCCGTCAGCATGCCTCCATATGCCCCCAAGGTCTCTAGCCGGGAGAACGTCGCCAAATGAGCGGGGAAGCCTGAGCCACGGGCCACCGGGATTCTCCGCCCACACCATGAACTCCGACGAGACATCAAAGGAATGGAACTGTGGGCACGGAGGGCGCGCAAACAGCATGCACCTTTGCACGCCCCCTCTTCTTCCACGGCCGCGACCACCTTCGCCACGGAAGGACGCCCGGTGCTGCCCACCGGCGGCGACAGCAGAGCTCAAGGGGCCGCACCCGCCTCCTCGAGAAGACACTGCGGGCGCGGCGGCATGCTTGCGGGGACGACTGCGACCCCTCTTCGGCGGCAGCGGGACTGGATTCTTCGGGGTCTTCCCTTTCTCCGTTGCGGATGGGTTCCTCGGCGGCGCCATGAAGATCTTGCGACGGAAAGGGAGAGTGAAGGACAAGCAAGGAGAAGACGGTGTTGGCTTGAAAATGGCCTGGGGGGCTTCCCCCTAGCCCCATTTATAGGGCGGAAGAGCCCAACCGCCAGCCAATGGTGTCGCAGCCATTACTCCCTCGTCACCCGCGCCAAGGAGTTGTCAAGTCGCACGATCGCCAAGGTTGTGTCTGAAGTGGAGCCGCCACGTCCCACCCAACAAATCGCGTGCCGGCCTGGCCCGCAGCCTTTTTAGGGCCCGCGGCGCTTCGTCCTCGCCTAAGGCTTCGCCTCGAAGCCAACTCCGCGCGCGCCTTGGGCCCGTGGGCTACTGTCGGCGTACTAGGAACCAGGGTATCCAGACTTGCCTGTCTGCGGGCCGCGACGCGCTCCTACAAGCGGCCTGGTACGGCCCAGCTACTCGACCAGCCGCTCAAGACCCTCACGAGGGGCCATGCCTCGCGAAGAGAACGACGCCAAGACCTCCTCGGGAGCGGCCTCGGCAAGGCGTTCTGGAGGGGCGGAGAATCCAAGGCCAAACTTGCCTCAGGAGGAGGCAGTGATGTCAGCAGTGACGCATCGCGCCAGCGAGTGCCAGCGCCCGCCAGCGGCACAATTGCCATTTCGGTGCAAAGGAGACAGCGCATCCGTTGGTTCCCAAGGAGTGGGGCAAAGGTTTCCTCTTTGGTGCAACAAGACCGAAGACCGCAAGGATGATAAGGAGGATGTCACTGTCGAGCCCACCACCGTGTCATCGCTTGGTCCTTTTGCAGGCGGAGACTGCTTTTGTCAGGGTAGGAACGTCCTTGTGTTCCCGCTCAAATATGGCCGTTGTGGAATCCCTTCCCGCCTAGACATTTCGGGGGAAGAGGACCGTGGCCGCCTATATAAGTAGTTAGGATTCCCACAAGGAGGAGGAGAGACTCACACACACTCAACCACCGCACAAGGAGCAAGAACACTAGCCTCCTGACCCTCCTGAGCTCACCTCCTGAGCTCAGGAACCCTTGTACCAGTTCATACTCTAGCTCACCCGGAGCCAATCCACCAAAGCATGAAGTAGGGTATTACACCTCGTGGTGGCCCGAACCTGGATAAACTCTTGTGTGTTTGTTCATTGTTTGTTGGAATTCTTCTACCGAGACGAGAGTGAGGCGCTAGGTAGACGTGAGTGGGAGAGATCTTCGTTCACGCCCCTGTGTGCGAGCCCTGAATCCGACAGATCGAAAACTAAGGAAATTCAGTTTCGTCAGGAAATGTCAGACGTTCGGTGGTGTGTGGTCGTCCGGTCGTCGGACGTCCAGTGGCTGTCGGTCGTCCGGTGCCTGGGCGATTTCGGGCTCGGGCAAAACTGCTAGGGTTCGAGGAAATGGTGGCCAAATAGGTCAAAATTGGCCGAATTTGGGGTGAATTTTGGGGAAAAGATGGGGGAAATCTAGATCCACTCGTGGCAGAGCAAATTCATGGATCAAATCCAACAAAACTTTGTCAAATCAATAAATCACAGAAAAAAATTTGGGGCTATCTTTGTGGGAATTTTTGAAATTGGGACAAAATCAACAAAACAAGGCTAGAAAACAAGGGTAGGGGCTCCAAATTTGTGATCAACCAAGGCTCATGATACCAACATTAAGTAGGGTGGAACCCTAGGGGGCCGATCTTTCACGAAATGGAGGGATCCTACGAAGAACACGATGAACACGGGGAGAAACCACAAAGAGGAAACACTCAAGAACGACGAGAACAGTCACACATATATATGCTAGATCGATGAACAACACGAGTATCACAGTGATCCAAACACAATAACAGACGATACAAAAGATAGTCTTCTCCATGAGGAGGTCTTGATCTCGTGAGGGTCTTCTCCGTAAGGAGCTCTTGAATCCGGTGTGGATATTCTCGAAGAGGGGCCACAGTCTCTCAAAGGAGTAGAACCACTAGGTGAGAAAAGCTCTAGGTCTAAAGATGAGCTATGACAATTCTAACCCTAGCTAGGAGGAGGGGAAGGTGTTTATAGTCTAGAGGGGTGAATGGGTACATGGGCGTCAACCCTAAACGTTTTGGTGCGCACATGTAGTGGACGTTCAGTGGCTCACGAGGGTATGGACGTCCGGAAGTCTTCGGACTTCCGCTAATTTCGTTCTGTTGCGTGACATTAGACTTCCGGAGGTGCCCGATCGTCCGGTCGCCGATCGTCCGGTGGGTCTCGGACGCCCGGAGCCTGGAAGTCGTCGGACGTCCAGTACTCGACGGTTGTCCGGCCGCTGTAGCGTGTTCTGTCCTAGTCTCTTCTAGCTGGTGCACCCTTCAGGCGTCAGACGTTCGGTCCCGGCCGGACGTCCGGTGGCTGGGACTTTTCTGGAAGCTCCTTCTCTTGGCCCTCGCACTTGTCCTCGTCGGCTTGATCACTTGGCGTAGCACCTTCACTTTCGTCCTCTTGATACCTAATCATGCATAGGATCTCTGCCTTAGGTAGTAGCCATGTCTCATGTGAAGAAAGTGGTAGTTCGGAGAGGAGCGAGTTCACCTTATCTTGGTGTAACGCCCTGGACACACCCGCCGGTGGTCGTTACTCCTGGTGGGATCTAGACTGGCCCCACATATAAATAGTAGTCTTTTCTGCGCACTTTGTCCTCACTCGTGCACACCCAGGACCAACTTCCCGGTCGGTCACCCATCCTGAAGCCAGGCTATCGCATACACCCCCACTCAAAGGAACCGACATCCTCGTCAGGCCACAGGAACGTTCCATGTTGGCACATACGTTTGTGCTTCCAGTCCGGCACATGTGACATGCCGTGTGCCACGCCGGGTCACAAACGTCATACACAACATGACTGCACACCTGTCCGCAAACATCCTTGTAACCGCGAGGGTCGGCTCTGATACCAACTTGTAACGCCCCAGACACACCCGCCGGTGGTCGTTAGTCCTAGCAGGATCTAGACTGGCCCCACATATCAATACTAGTCTTTTCTGCGCACTTTGTCCTCACTCGTGCGCACCCGGGACCAACTTCCCGGGCAGTCACCCATCCTGAAATTACTCCAAGCTGAGCACACTTAACTTTGAAGTTCTGTCTGAATGGGCTCCCGGAAAAGAAGGAATTCCTTATTAATATGAGTAGTCTACCATCCCTAATAAGCCACGCTATCACACTTTGATAGCCCTTGCTCAAGCTCTTGTCATTGGTCCACATGGTGTCGTAGGAGATGTCGAAACATCCATGGGGATGCTCGTGGGATGCTCCGCATCAAAGGAACCTAATAGGAGAGAATGTATATTCAGGGCAGGGGCTGAGCATGATGCATGCATGCAAGCAAGGTGCTGATAATGACATTAGCGTCATGAATGCCATTTTCAAAACTTTAAAATGTTTTAACTCCCAAATCACGTATCTGATTTACGATCCATCTTCGTTGTCAGCTTTGTCTCAACGAGAGCTTCGTACCTGATCCCATATGTGTCGGTTTTAATGAATAAATCATCTTAATTAGAAGTTGCAACCTAGTAACTAATAAATTTGGCATGGTGTTTGTATAAAGGTTGCCACTTGGTAACTTTGATACAAACAAGGTGGCAACTTTGGCACGAATGCAAAGACAACTTTTGAATCGATCTTAAAAGTTATCACCTAAGTGATGAAGTTGCCATTGTGTAGATATCAAAGTTGCCACATGGTAACTTAGATACCAACACGGTGACATTTTTGAGAACAATACAATGGTAACTTCATTTATCATGGTGTGACAACTTTACGTCCAAAAAAGGGTTTATCGGAACTTATGCGCGTGATAGCTAGTTGTGAAGCCTCAACGATAAGAAGCCAACGATGAAAACAAATTTTGAATTGGATTTTTCTGTTTTAAGAAAAGTAGCACTCAAACTTTATGACATGCATCTAATTAGGTTGCTCAAAAAACATTTACTTGAGAATGTTCCCTGATTAGCATTTTTGGAAAGAAAATTGATATATGGAACATGCCGTTGGCTGAAGGTTTCATTGGGCTACTAATGACATCCAACTATCCACTGTAGCATTGATGACTATTTTTTTGAAGGGAAAGCCTCATCTCACTTTATTAAATATGTGGTAGAGCTACATCAGAGAGTACATGAGATAATAAAAAAGATGGGAGTCTCATCTACTATACCCATTCATACATAGAATTCTGATCATAACTATGTCTAGCTAGGAAACGTGCCAAAGTATTTTCTATTGGAAATATGCCCTAGAGACAATAATATTTATATTATTATATTTCCATATTCATAACTATAGTGTTTATATTCTACGCTATAACTGCTATGGTCTTGGAATATGCGATTCAGCGGAAAACTCATATGCACGTGTGGAATGATAAACTATTAAATAAAAGGTTCCTAGTCTTGCCTATGGGTCTAGCTGAAGTGTTGTTGGTGATACCATTTTCTGGATCTTAGGATATCATTAAGTGTAATGATGATCCTAAAACAATATTGAGATTATGACGTTGGAAGAATGATCATATTGAATCGACCCAATCTTGTCTGCATGAATTGAGTTAATATCGTCTATAATCAATTGTAATAACATGATGTGTTAACGTGTGATTTAGCTCCTTAGACCATGAGAGTATCGTAGTCACTTCTTATCATAAGGTGGGCTTTGGGGTTGCTCAAACGTGACCTATAACATGGTGATCATAACGATAACTTACAGGTTCAACATAAAGTTTGACAAGTGACTAGATGGCTGGAGCATGGGATTCTCTCCTCCGACGATGGAGCGATATTCTTAGGGCCCTCTCAGTGTGATGACATCAATTATTGTCTGGCCAGACACATGTGACTTCGTGACGAGGATGCCGGAACACAATAACGAGAAAGAAGAACAAAACCAGTAATGATGATTTTGGTATAGTGAGCATAGTGATGACTCAGGAGGATATCGATGCATCCTGAATTTTGTAAAGTATCGCAAAGCAAAGGGAACATCACATAATAACAAAAGGTTCACTCGAATATCATTCGTGTGCTCATATGGACTGCTATGGACGTCCACGGTTTTGTTGTTGGTCATTGAACGAAGGGATTTCATTCATGTCTATGAGTTAACGAACTTACACGGTCATAAGATTGAGTCAACCATGATCTGCTGAGTGTTAGTAGGACGGAAGTCATGAGAATATATATTTTGGAATTATTTCATGAATATTCGGAGTAGTTTCGAGAGGACCCAAAATCATTTCGAGGTCACTGGAAGGGTTTTGGTGAGTATCAGGTAGTACCGGGTATTGCCGATAAATTATATATATATGTGGAAAATGTTTCTGTAGATTTTAAATTTTTTATAATGGCCGAAAAGTATTTTGAACATTTTATATTCAATCTAAATATCAACGGGCCTAAAAAGGCCAAGAGATGGAAGGCAACTCGAGCCACAAAGGCCCAAGTGGGGGTGGCGCCCCCACCCCTTATGGAAGGGGGAGACCGAATTGGACTAGGGGAGGAGGAATTCCTCCCCCTTGGCCGGCACCCCAAGGAGGGACTTTCCCTCCTTGGTGTCTCCCCTCTCCCTCCCATCCAACCTATATATACTAGGTTTGTTGGTTCTTTTGAATACACAAGTTTTGGAGCCTCCTCTAGTTCTTCTAGTTCTTGTTCTAGTTGGTCCTAGTTGACTAATTAGAGTTAGGCTAATCCTCTTGTACTCATAAGTAGAAGCCCCGTGTGGTTCTAATCTTCTCCCTCTAATTCTTCGGTGATGATTAGCTCTGGACGGTAATGCGCTGCTGGATAGTGAAGGCTGCAGGCTTGCAACCAAGTAGAGAGCCCGTGCTTTCAGTCTTTGGTTCGAGGGACTGTTTGTGGGTGGTTCGCGGGAACGTTCATCGACGGTTCAAGGGACTCCAAGTATGATCTACACCAACACATTCTTTTTTTTTTGCTGCAACTCGGTGACTGTAATGATGGTGATCCCAACCCGTTATGCATCTTCATATTGATCTTGGGTGATCGTAGGTGTTGGGAAATGTTGCATGGAGAACATTTTTTTCTACGCACACACAATGATCTATCCATGGAGATGCATAGCAACGAGGGGGAGTGTTTGTCTACGTACCCTAGTAGACCGTAAGCAGAAGCGTTTATTCAACGCAGTTGATGTAGTCGTACACCTTCACTATCCGCCCGATCAAGTACCGAATGTACGGCACCTCCGGGTTCTGCACACGTTCAGCTCGGCGTCGTCCTCACCGTCTTGATCTTGCAAGCATAGCGAGGTGGTGATGAGTTCCGTCAGCACAACAGCGTAGTGACGGTGGTGGTAAAGTAATCCCGTAGGGCTTCGCCTAAGCACTGCGATGATCTAGAGCGGAGGAATAAACTAGAGACGAAGGGGTGCTGACACACGACGTGGAATAAGCTGTGTATTGTGTGTCACCCCTCCTCACATATATATAGGTGTGGGAGGGGAAGAGGCAGCCCCTAGGGAGCCCCAAGTGGTGCGGCAGCAGTCCTAGGGCTCCTCCCATAGGTGCGCCCCTGCCAAATATTGGCACAAGGGGGAAGGAAAGGGGGAGGCGCCCCTTCTTTCCTTCCTCCCCTCTCCGGGATATGGTAAGAGGAGGTGGCGCCTCCCTTTTACATCTAATTGGTTGTGGCTGCCTTAGGAGGGGGCGCACCAGCCCATGTGTGTTGGTGTGCTCCCTCTACTTGGCCCACTAAGGCCCAATACTCTCTCAGTGCCTCCGGAAGCCCTTCCAGTATTCCGATAACTTTCCGGTGCATTCTGAAACCATTCCGGAGACCAAATAACATCGTCCTATATATCAATCTTTACCTCCGGACCATTTTGGAGCTCCTCATCATGTCCGTGATATCTCATCCGGGACTCCGAACAACATTCGATCACCAAACCACATAACTCATATAATACCAAATCGACAACGAACGTTAAGCGTGCGGACCCTACGGGTTCGAGAACTATGTAGACATGACCGAGACACCTTTCCGATCAATAACCAATAGCGGAACCTGGATGCCCATATTGGCTCCTACATATTCTGCGAAGATCTTTATTGGTCGAACCATTATGACAACATACTTAATTCCCTTTGTCCGTCGGTATGTTACTTGCCCGAGATTCGATCGTTGGTATCTCTATACCTAGTTCAATCTCGTTACCGACAAGTATCTTTACTTGTTCCGTAATACATCATCCCGTGACTAACTCATTAGTCATTTGCTTGCAAGGCTTATTATGATGTGTATTACCGAGAGGGCCCAGAAATACCTCTCTGATACTCGGAGTGACAAAGCCTAATCTTGATTCACGCCAACCCAACAAAACACCTTCGGATGTACTTGTAGAGCATCTTTATAATCACTCAGTTATGTTGTGACGTTTGATAGCACACAAGGTATTCCTTCGGTATCCATGATTTGCATGATCTCATATCAAAGGAATATGTATTTGACATCAATAAAGCAATAACAATAAACTATATGATCAAATGCTAAGCTAACGGATGGGTCTTGACCTTCACATCATTCTCATAATGATGTGATCCCGTTATCAAATGACAACTCATGTCCATGGTTATGAAACCTTAACCATCTTTCATTAACAAGCTAGTCTACTAGAGGCTTACTAAGGACATGGTATTTATTTATGTATTCACACGTGTATTTAGGTTTCTGGTCATCGCAATTCTAGCATGAATAATAAACCTTTACCATGATTAAGGAAATATAATAATAACCATTTTACTATTGCTTCTAGGACATATTTCCATCAGTCTCCCACTTGCCTAGATTCAATAACCTAGTTCACATCGCCATGTGATTAACACCCAAATACTTTACTAGAGTCAATAATCAAGTTCACATCGCCATGTGATTAACACCCATAGTTCACATCGCCATGTGATTAATACCCAAAGAGTTTACTAGAGTCAATAATCTAGTTCACATCGTTATGTGATTAACACTCTAAGGTATGATCATGTTTTGCTTGCAAGAGAGGTTTTAGTCAATGGGTCTGCAACATTCAGATTCATGTGTACTTTGCAAATTTCTATATTTACAATGCTCTACATAGAGCTACTGAAAGATGAAAGATCATGGATGTCACCTAGAGGGCGGGGGTGAATAGGTGCTTTAAAATGTTTACGGTTTAGGCTTGAACAAATGCGGAATATGTTGGGGAACGTAGCAGAATTTCAAAAAATTTCTACGCTTCACCAAGATCAATCTAAGGAGTTCATCTAGCAACGAGCATAAAGGAGTGCATCTACATACCCTTTGTAGATCGCGAGCAGAAGCGTTCAAAGGAACGTGGATGATGGAGTCGTACTCGTCGTGATCCTCGTCACCGATGATCCCAGCGCCGAATGGACGGCACCTCCGCGTTCAACACACGTACGATACATCGACGTCTCCTCCTTCTTGATCTAGCAAAGGGGGAGGAGAGGTTGATGGAGACCCAGCAGCACGACGGCGTGGTGGTGGATGCAACGGGAAAAACTGCAAGGCTTCACCGAGACCCTGCGGGAGGAGT
>LR738713.1:414723026-414745913 GCA_902687465.1 Secale cereale
GGGGGGGGGGCGGCCAGGGGGGGTTTCTTACCCCCCCAAGCCAAAGGGGGCGCCCCACCTGTAACACCCCAAAATTTTAGCAATGTTTTATTTAATAAAATTTTGCCAGTAAATTAAAATTTTTGCCTTTTGCTTTATGTCCCTTGGTTTTCAGAACCTTTCTGGTTATGTTATGTTGAAATTTTGCCCATAGTGAAAACTTTCCAGTTAATATTAGATTCTCTTCTGCATCCTTTAAAAACTTTGCTCATATCAATAGGATTACTTATATATATTAGTCCCCATAATTTACTTCTCTATATATATGGTTAAACCTAGTTTTAAGGCCTCTTTTGAACTGCAACCTCTTGATAAATTTATTTATAAATTCAACCAAAAATTGGAGATGTCTAGTAATGCTACTAGATCACTTTTATGCAAGAATATAATTATTTTAGTTAATATCCTGAGCTCCACAACATGTTTGCCAATCTGGTTCAGTAGGCCATATTGCACTACAAACCCTTTAAATATTCCTTTGATGCTTCCACCAAAATTATGGGATGTTCATAGTAGTATGTTATTCATCTTTATGCAAAAACCCAGCTTGGTCCTTTGGAAAATTTGAGTGAAACAACCTCTTTTTCATTCTGGTTCAGTTTGGTGATTTGCACTGCAACCCTAGCATATTTTGCCCCATTGCCTTTGAGCTTCCTCATGCTGATAGTCTCTCTTACAAAACCCTTAAGTCCAGAAGAGTGGGCCTATTGGGATAGTTTTGGTTCTTGGAACAGTGCTCTGCATTTTCTGCCCAGAACTGAAATCTTGCAAAGCTTGCACTAACAAGTTTTTGCTTTTGATGAACTAACCTCACCACCTCCTTACTCCTCTAAGGAGACATCCATCTGGTAAGTTTGGCCACCCCAAGAGCTTGCTTGTTGCCACTGGCATTTTGTCAAACACCCTGAGTGCATGGCCAGTTTTGGCATGAGTTTTGCCTTGCACTATGAACTTGACCCTCAGTGCCAAATGTCATGCCCACTAACCTCCCCTCAACCCCTAAACCATACCTCCTAAGTCCCAGCTCCATCCAGGCTCTGCAGCTAGCAGTGGCATTTCGTCCAGCGGCTCATGTGCGTGCTCTAGGCGCACCCAGAGCGCACGTTTTGCACGCGCGCGCACCGAGCCGCCGCGTCCCTCTGCCGACGCCCCGCGCACGTTTTGGCCGCTCCCCTCGCCCCGATAACACGCCGCCTTATCCCTGCGCCACAGATGCAGCCCTGGAGCTCCACAGGGCCGCCGTCAGGTCGGCCGCGGCGGCTAGCAGGCAGCTCCAGCAGCCCCTGCTGCGGACAGAGCCGCCCAAGCCACCCGCACTCGCCACCTGTCCCCTGGAACAGCTCCAGTGCGTCAGCGAGCTTGTCCCCCAGCGTGCGTCGCCGCCACGTCACCCTGAGCAACAGAACGTCGGTCGCCGGTGTCCTTATCCACGGCCGCCGCGGAACCGCCATCATCCGCCTATTTAAGGAGGCCCCGAGCTCCTCCGCAGTCTCGGACAACCCCAGCCACCCCATAGAGCGCTCCCATAGCAGCCAATCGCCTCGAGGAGGTTCCTTCTCCAACTCCGGCGAGTACAGCCGCCGCCGCTGTCCAGTTCAATACGCCTCAGCCCGAAACCCTCCCTTCCAACCAGCGTCGCCACTCGACTCCATTTGACCCTGCGAAGCTGCCCAGCGTCTCAAACAAGCTCGGGAGCCACCGTATAGCAAAGCCCCTAAACCACCCGAAGCTTCCTTTGCCGCGGAGCTCGCCATCGGCGACTCCCTCCGTCCCCTCCGACCAGTCGACCACCGGGAGGACCGCCAAGGAGTCGCGGGTCCATTCCCTCACCCTATATCCCTCGAGGAGCCTCCGTCCGCCGGCGATGATCGCCAGAGCCCCGCAGCCGTGCGGGCAGAAGAAGAGGAGGGGGGGAAAGACTAGTCAAACCTGACCAGTGGACCCCCCGGGCCCACTGTAAGTGACCCAGCGTCGCCACCGCGCGTTTTTAAGTGGAGGTGTAAAACATGAACTACGTATCCCCTAGCTCGAAGGCGTATTCTCAGCCGAATCGTTTTCTTTTCTGTTTCAGTTTAAAAATCAGTTTTGACCAAACTTTGACTGGCTTTAACTTTTTAACCACAGCTCCAAATGATTTGATTCTTTTTCTGTTGTTTCCCAAATATTGTCTAGTTTATTTTCATATTTATATGAAAATTTTCTAGACAACTTTTTGGGGACGTTCTAAGTCTATGTATTGATTTCCTTTTTATTCTTTTAGGATTTTTGAAGAGGGAGAAAGCTTCCAAAATTCTTGGGATGCTTTTCTCCTCCCATCTACTTGAAGGCAAGCATCTTGAACCCGGTGATAATATACTTTGGGTGTTGTTTGCTTTAATCTCAAGAACTCCATTAATATGCCAAAAATGGAGCATCATTATTTCATGTGGAGGTCATACTCTTGCATATCAACATGTGGTGAAAAATCCTTTTCAGTCTCGTATGTGATATTGGCGACATCCACCACTCCTCATGCCACGTATGCCTGATGATAGTTCGGATGGAGTCCGAAGGAAGGTTGTGTTTCGGTGAACCAACCGCGTGACTGACATCCCGTTGTGACAAGGATGTGCAGTGAGGCAGCATGTGGCATGAGGGGTGTGAACTTGTCAGGGAACTGTGAGATTTTTGTGGCACTAACCATGCAGAGAATATATAAACCTCCTGAGTTGACCACAGATCGAGTCTTGCTTCGGTAACCCCCATACTTGTTGCGTGCTACCATGTGTCCCTACTTCAGGTAGGGTGCGGTTCAGTAAATTTGTCGATCCCTGTTCTATCACACACCGTACAGAGAGGCCACGGTGGAAGATACCGGCTGCATCCGGTAGGCAGGGCACCTGGTCCGGGGGCATGGGTGTTTCGGTTGTAGCCGAAGGGGATAGCTTCCCCAGTTTTCGCGCGCGTTATAAATTGTTGTGATCCCATGCTAGTCGAGGTTGTAGCCTTCCCACTTAGAGTTTGGCTTAACTAGTGTCGTGGGTGATTCCAGACACCGGTGAGTTAGCCTGGTGTGTGCGGTCAGGGGAGTCTTCAAATTAAAAGACCGTGGACGGAATTAGTCCAGAGGGACTATAGAAAATCCGTTATTCGTGGGTAAAGAGTACACCCTCTGCAGAGACAAAAAACCTATTTGAATAGTCATGTCCATGGTTAAGGACTACAGTCTGGGATGGGTCGGGTGTCGGTCTTAGTGTCAGTCTTCGGAGGAGAAACAATTAGGCCGGAATTTTATTTATGACCTGTGACAGGTAGTGATGGTGATTTATCATTATTATGGACTAACCATTCATGTTATTTGAAACAAGGAGTATCCTTGGGACGGTTCTACCTCCCGGATATTCATGGTGGTTTATTTTATTTACAAGCCCTTCCCGTGATGTCGCTCAGACGTCCGACTGTGGCATTCTTGTTATTTATTTTTTGCTATAAGCCCTTTATGTGATGTCGCGCAGACATCCGACTGTGGCATTCTTGTTTTTTTTTTTGCTATAAGCCCTTTATGTGATGTCGCGCAGACGTCCGACTGTGGCATTTCTTTTTATTTACAAGCCCTTTCTGTGATGTCGCTCAGACGTCCGACTGTGGCATCCTTGTCTTTTATTTTCTTTTCCTTATAAGCCCTTTTGGTGGTGTCACCCAGATGCCCGACGGTGGCATGCTTGTTATATATTTCATTACTACTTTCTGATTTCATATGCCTTTTACTCGGATGCCCTTCTTGAATTTATCTAATGCCATATTGATATTATCATAGTGATCATAAACCATCCTTGAGCACGTTTATGTCTCACCCATATTCATGATGTTTGCGAGTACATTCAAAGTACTCACTGGCTTGTCCCTGGCTATTGTCTTGGCCAGATTCCTTGCGTGGAAAGGAACGACATGATGCCACCCCGGAGCTTGCATTATTGGAGTTAGCAGCCTCGCGAAGATAGGTGTTATCCCAGTCAGCTGTTCCCGTGGGAAATGGAGTCCCACTGACGCCGACGTGTCACAACCGCTTCCGCCATTATCCACTAGAAAAACCCCGTGTTGTACTTAAAGGCCGGAATGGTCTTGTTCTACATATTTGTACCTTCGCTTGGATTTTTCTGTATCAGGAGGTGCCTCATCAGCTAACAGTAATCCTGGGGCTGATGAGCACAAGGTCCGCCTTTTTGGGAAATTAATATCCCGAAATTCCGGTCCTGACACCACCCCTAGGGTTTTAACCCTAGGCGCATGGGGGGGAGCCCATGAGGGGTGCGCCAGCCCACTAGGGGCTGGTCCCCCTCCCCCTAAGGCCTACGGGCCCCTCCGGGATGGGTGGCCCCACCCGGTGGACCCCCGGGACCCTTCCGGTGGTCCCGGTACACTACCGGTGACCCCCGAAACGCTCCCGGTGGCCGAAACTAGACTTCATATATATAATTCTTTACCTACGGACCATTCCGGAACTCCTCGTGACGTCCGGGATCTCATCTAGGACTTCGAACAACATTCGGGATTCCGTGTGCATATATCTCTACAACCCTAGCGTCACCGAACCTTAAGTGTGTAGACCCCGCGGGTTCGGGAGACACGCAGACATGACCGAGACGACTCTCCGGTCAATAACCAACAGCGGGATCTGGATACCCATGTTGGTTCCCACGTGTTCCTCGATGATCTCATCGGATGAACCACTGTGTCAAGGATTCACTTAATCCCGTATGTAATCCCCTTTGTCTATCGGTACGGTACTTGCCCGAGATTCGATCGTCGGTATGCCCGATACCTTGTTCAATCTCGTCATGGCAAGTCTCTTTACTCGTTCCGTAATCCATCATCCCGTGACTAACTCCTTAGTCACTTTGAGCTCATGATGATGATGTCTTACCGAGTGGGCCCAGAGATACCTCTCCGTCATACGGAGTGACAAATCCCAGTCTCGGTTCGTGCCAACCCAACAGACACTTTCGGAGATACCCGTTGCATACCTTTATAGTCACCCAGTTAAGTTGTGACGTTTGGTACACCCAAAGTATTCCTACGGTATCCGGGAGTTGCACAACCTCATGGTCTAGGGAACAGATACTTGACACTGGAAAAGCTTAAGCATTACGAACTACACGATCTCGTGCTAGGCTTAGGTTTGGGTCTTGTCCATCACATCATTCTCCTAATGATGTGATCCCGTTATCAATGACATCCAATGTCCATGGTCAGGAAACCGTGACCATCTGTTGATCAACGAACTAGTAACTAGAGGCTTACCAGGGACACGTTGTGGTCTATGTATTCACACATGTATCGCTGTTTCTGTACAATACAATTCAAGCATGAATAACAGACAATTATCATGAACAAGGAAATATAATAATAATCCTTTTAATATTGCCTCTAGGGCATATTTCCAACAGTCTCCCACTTGCACTAGAGTCAATAATCTAGTTACATTGTGATGAATCGAACACCCATAGAGTTCTGGTGTTGATCATGTTTTGCCCGTGGAAGAGGTTTAGTCAACGGATCTGCAACATTCAGATCCGTATGCACTTTAGAAATATCTATGTCTCCATCTTGAACATAATTCCTGATGGAGTTGAAACGGCGCTTGATGTCCTTGGTCTTCTTGTGAAACCTGGGCTCCTTGGCAATGGCAATAGCTCCAGTGTTGTCACAGAAGAGAGTCATCGGGCTTGACGCGCTTGGAATGACTCCTAGGTCGGTGATGAACTCCTTCATCCAGACTCCTTCTTGGGCTGCTTCGCAAGCAGCTATGTACTCCGCTTCACATGTAGAATGCGCCACGACGCTCTGCTTGCAACTACACCAGCTGACTGCTCCTCCATTCAAAATATACACATATCCGGTTTGTGACTTGGAGTCATCCAGATCTGTGTCGAAGCTAGCATCGACGTAACCCTTTACACGAGCTCTTCGTCACCTCCATAAACGAGAAACATATCCTTAGTCCTTTTCAGGTACTTCAGGATGTTCTTGACCGCTGTCCAGTGTTCCATACCGGGATCACTTTGGTACCTCCCTACCAAACTTATGGCAAGGTTCACATCAGGTTTGGTACACAACATGGCATACATAATAGAACCTATGGCTGAGGCATAGGGGATGACACTCATCTTTTCTCTATCTTCTGCCGTGGTCGGGGACTGAGCCGTGCTCAATCTCATACCTTGTAAAACAGGCAAGAACCCTTTCTTGGACTGATCCATATTGAACTTCTTCAATATCTTGTCAAGGTATGTGCTTTGTGAAAGACCAATGAGGCGTCTCGATCTATCTCCATAGATCTTGATGCTTAATATATAAGCAGCTTCTCCAAGGTCCTTCATTGAAAAACTCTTATTCAAGTAGGCCTTTATGCTTTCCAAGAATTCTATATCATTTCCCATCAGCAGTATGTCATCCACATATAATATGAGAAATGCTACAGAGCTCCCACTCACTTTCTTGTAAATACAAGATTCGCCCCAAGTCTGTATAAAGCCAAACACTTTGATCACATCATTAAAGCGAATATTCCAACTCCGAGATGCTTGCACCAGCCCGTAGATCGAGCGCTGGAGCTTGCATACTTTGTTAGCATTCTCTGGATCGACAAAACCTTCCGGCTGCATTATATACAGCTCTTCCTTAAGGAAACCATTAAGGAATGCTGTTTTGACGTCCATTTGCCATATCTCATAATCATAGAATGCGGCAATTGCTAACATGATTCGGACGGACTTTAGCATCGCTACAGGAGAGAAAGTCTCGTCGTAGTCAATTCCTTGAACTTGTCGATAACCTTTAGCGAAAAGTCGAGCCTTATAGATGGTCACATTACCATCCGCGTCTGTCTTCTTCTTGAATATCCATTTATTTTCTATGGCATGCCTATCATCGGGCAAGTCCACCAAAGTCCATACTTTGTTTTCATACATGGATTCTATCTCGGATTTCATGGCTCCAAGCCATTTATTGGAATCCGGGCCGCCATCGCTTCTTCATACTTAGAAGGTTCACCGTTGTCCAACAACATGATTTCCAAGACAGGGTTGCCATACCACTCTGGCGCGGAACGTGTCCTTGTGGACCTTCGAAGTTCAGTAGTAACTTGATCTGTATCTTCATGATCATCATCATTAACTTCCTCCCTTGTCGGTGCAGGCACCTCGGGAACAACTTCCCGCGCTGCGCTACTTTCCGGTTCGGGAAGGGTGACTGTCACCTCATCAAGTTCTACTTTCTTCCCACTTACTTCTTTCGAGAGAAACTCTTTCTCCAGAAAGGATCCATTCTTGGCAACAAAAATCTTGCCTTCTGATCTTAGGTAGAAGGTGTACCAATTGTTTCCTTTGGGTATCCTATGAAGACGCATTTTGCCGATTTGGGTTCGAGCTTTTCAGGTTGAAGTTTCTTGACATAAGCATCGCAACCCCAAACTTTCAAAAACGACAGCTTAGGTTTCTTGCCAAACCAAAGTTCATACGGTGTCATCTCGATGGATTTTTATGGAGCCCTATTTAAAGTGAATGCGGCAGTCTCTTAAGCAAATCCCCAAAAAGATAGCGGTAAGTCGGTGAGAGACATCATAGATCGCACCATGTCCAACAAAGTACGATTTCGACGTTCGGACACACCATTACGCTGAGGTGTTCCTGGCGGTGTCAATTGTGAAACAATTCCACAGTTCCTTAGGTGCGTGCCAAATTCATGACTCAAATATTCACCCCCACGATCTGATCGTAAGAACTTTATTTTTCTGTCACGTTGATTCTCAACCTCATTCTGAAATTCCTTGAACTTTTCAAAGGTCTCAGACTTGTGCTTCATCAAGTAGACATACCCATATCTACTCAAGTCATTTGTGAGGGTGAGAACATAACGATAGCCTCCGCGAGCTTCAACACTCATTGAACCGCACACATCGGTATGTATGATTTCCAATAAGTTGGTTGCTCGCTCCATTGTTCCGGAGAACAGAGTCTTGGTCATCTTGCCCAAAAGGCATGGTTTGCACGTGTCAAATGATTCATAATCAAGAGACTCCAGAAGCCCATCTGCATGGAGCTTCTTCATACGCTTGACACCAATATGACCAAGGCGGCAATGCCACAATTATGTGGGACTATCATTATCAACTTTACATCTTTTGGCATCCACACTATGAATATGTGTATCATCACGTTCGAGATTCATCAAAAATAAACCATTGACCAGCGGGGCATGACCATAAAACATATCTCTCATATAAATAGAACAATCATTATTCTCGGATTTAAATGAGTAGCCATCTCGTATCAAACGAGATCCAGATACAATGTTCATGCTCAAAGCTGGTACTCAATAACAATTATTAACGTTTAAAACTAATCCCGAGGGTAGATGTAGAGGCAGCGTGCCGACGGCGATCACATCGACCTTGGAACCATTCCCGACGCGCATCGTCACCTCGTCCTTCGCCAGTCTCCGCTTATTCCGCAGCTCCTGCTTTGAGTTACAAATGTGAGCAACTGCACCGGTATCAAATACCCAGGAGCTACTACGAGCGCTGGTAAGGTACACATCAATAACACGTATATCGTATATACCTTTGACGTTGCCGACCTTCTTATCTGCTAAGTATTTAGGGCAGTTCCGCTTCCAGTGACCCGTTCCCTTGCAATGAAAACACTCAGTTTCAGGCTTGGGTCCATTCTTTGGCTTCTTCCCGGCAACTGGCTTACCGGGCGTGACAACTCCTTTGCCGTCCTTCTTGAAGTTCTTCTTACCCTTGCCTTTCTTGAACTTAGTGGTTTTATTGACCATCAACACTTGATGTTCTTTCTTGATATCCACCTCCATCGATTTCAGCATTGAATACACCTCGGGAATGGACCTCTCCATCCCCTGCATATTGAAATTTAACACGAAGCTCTTGTAGCTAGGTGGGAGCGACTAAAGGATTCTATCAACGACCGCTTCGTCTGGGAGATTCATTCCCAACTGAGACAAGCGGTTGTGCAACCCAGACAACTTGAGTATGTGCTCGCTGACAGAACTATTCTCCTCCATCTTACAACTGTAGAATGCGTCGGAGACGTCATATCTCTCGACTCGGGCATGAGCTTGGAAACCATTTTCAGCTCTTGGAACATCTCATATGCTCCGTGGTGCTCAAAACGCTTTTGGAGCCCCGACTCTAAGCTGTAAAGCATGCCGCACTGAACCAGGGAGTAATCATCACAACGCGACTGCCAGGCGTTCATAACGTCTTGGGTCGCCGGGAGAACGGGTGCATCACCTAGCGGTGCTTCAAGGACATATGATCTCTTGGCAGCTATGAGGATAATCCTCAGGTTATGGACCCAATCCGTATAGTTGCTACCATCGTCTTTCAGCTTGGTTTTCTCTAGGAACGCGTTGAAGTTGAGGGCTGTTGGGGAACGTAGCAGAATTCAAAAAAATTCCTATGCTTCACCAAGATCAATCTAAGGAGTCATCTAGCAACGAGCATAATGGAGTGCATCTACATACCCTTTGTAGATCACGTGCGGAAGCGTTCGAAGGAACGTGGATGAAGTAGTCGTACTCTTCGCGTTCCTCGTCACCGATGATCCCAGCGCCGAACGGACGGCACCTCCGCGTTCAGCACACGTACGGTACAGAGACGTCTCCTCCTTCTTGATCCAGCAAGGGTGGAGGAGAGGTTGTCGGAGATCCAGCAGCACGACGGCGTGGTGGTGGATGCAACAGGAAAACCTGCAGGGCTTCGCCGGCGCCCTGCGTGAGGAGTAGGAGGTGTGACGGGAGGGGGGAGAGGCGCCAAAGGCTTGGGGTGTGGCTGCCCTCTCCCCCCCACTATATATAGGGGCCAGGGGGTGCGCCGGCCCTGGGAGATCAGATCTCCAGGGGGCGGCGGCCAAGGGGGGGAAACTTGCCCCCCAAGGCATAGGGGGCGCCCCCTCCCCCTAGGGTTTCAACCCTAGGCGCATGGAGGGGGGCCCATATGGGTGCGCCAGCCCACCAGGGGCTGGCCCCTTCCCCTTGCGGCCTAGGGGACCCATCGGGATGGGTGGCCCCACCCGATGGACCCCCGGGACCCATCCGGTGGTCCCGGGACACTCCCGGTGACCCCCGGAGTTCACCCGATGGCCGAAACTGGACTTCCTATATATCATTCTTTACCTCCGGACCATTCCGGAACTCCTCGTGACGTCCGGGATCTCATCCGGGACTCCGAACAACATTCGGGTTTCCATGTGCATGTATCTCTACAACCCTAGCGTCACCGAACCTTAAGTGTGTAGACCCTACGGGTTCGGGAGACACACAGACATGACCGAGACGACTCTCCGGTCAATAACTAACAGCGGGATCTGGATACCCATGTTGGTTCCCACGTGTTCCTCGATGATCTTCAGCGGATGAACCACTGTGTCAAGGATTCACTCAATCCCGTATGTTATTTCCTTTGTCCATCGGTACGGTACTTGCCCGAGATTCGATCGTCGGTATACCTGATACCTTGTTCAATCTCGTCATGGCAAGTCTCTTTACTTGTTCCGCAATCCATCATCCCGTGACTAACTCCTTAGTCACTTTGAGCTCATTATGATGATGTCTTACCGAGAGGGCCCAGAGGTACCTCTCCGTCGCACGGAGTGACAATATCCCAGTCTCGGTTCGTACCAACTCAACAGACACTTTCGGAGATACCCGATGCGTACCTTTATAGCCACCCAGTTACGTTGTGACGTTTGGCACACCCAAAGTATTCCTACGGTATCCGGGAGTTGCACAACCTCATGGTCTAAGGAATAAATACTTGACACCGGAAAAGCTTATGCATTACGAACTAAACGATCTCGTGCTAGGCTCAGAATTGGGTCTTGTCCATCACATCATTCTCCTAAAGATGTGATCCCATTATCACTGACATCCTATGTCCATGGTCAGGAAACCGTGACCATCTGTTGATCAACGAGCTGGTAACTAGAGGCTTACCAGGGACTCATTGTGGTCTATATATTCACACATGTATCGCTGTTTCCGTACAATACAGTTCAAGCATGAATAACAGACAATTATCATGAACAAGGAAATATAATAATAATACTTTTATTATTGCCTCTAGGGCATATTTCCAACAGTCTCCCACTTGCACTAGAGTCAATAATCTAGTTACATTGTGATGAATCGAACACCCATAGAGTTGTGGTGTTGATCATGTTTTGCCCGTGGAAGAGGTTTAGTCAACGGTTCTGCGACATTCAGATCCGTATGCACTTTACAAATATATATGTCTCCATCTTGAACATAATCCCGGATGGAGTTGAAACGGCACTTGATGTGCTTGGTCTTCTTGTGAAACCTGGGCTCCTTGGTAATGGCAATAGCTCCAGTGTTGTCACAGAAGAGAGTCATCGGGCTTGACGCGCTTGGAATGACTCCTAGGTCGGTGATGAACTCCTTCATCCAGACTCCTTCTTGTGGTGCTTCGCAAGCAGCTATGTACTCCGCTTCACATGTAGAATGCGCCACGACGCTCTGCTTGCAACTGCACCAGCTGACTGCTCCACCATTCAAAATATACACGTATCCGGTTTGTGACTTAGAGTCATCCAGATCTGTGTCGAAGCTAGTATCGACGTAACCCTTTACGACGAGCTCTTCGTCACCTCCATAGACGAGAAACATATCCTTAGTTCTTTTCAGGTACTTTAGGATGTTCTTGACCGCTGTCCAGTGTTCCATACCGGGATCACTTTGGTACCTCCCTACCAAACTTATGGCAAGGTTCACATCAGGTCTGGTACACAACATGGCATACATGATAGAACCTATGGCTGAGGCATAGGGAATGACACTCATCTTTTCTCTATCTTCTGCCGTGGTCGGGGACTGAGCCTTGCTCAATCTCATACCTTGCAAAACAGGCAAGAACCCCTTCTTGGACTGATCCATATTGAACTTCTTCAATATCTTGTCAAGGTATGTGCTTTGTGAAAGACCAATGAGGCGTCTTGATCTATCTCTATAGATTTTGATGCCTAATATGTAAGCAGCTTCTCCAAGGTCCTTCATTGAAAAACTCTTATTCAAGTAGGCCTTTACACTTTCCAAGAATTCTATATCATTTCCCATCAGCAATATGTCATCCACATATAATATGAGAAATGCTACAGAGCTCCCACTCACTTTCTTGTAGATACAGGCTTCTCCCCAAGTCTGTATAAAGACAAACGCTTTGATGACACCATTAAAGCGAATATTCCAACTCCGAGATGCTTGCACCAGCCAGTAGATCAAGCGCTGGAGCTTGCATACCTTGTTAGCATTTTCTGGATCGACAAAACCTTCCGGCTGCATCATATACAGCTCTTCCTTGAGGAAACCATTAAGGAATGCCGTTTTGACGTCCATTTGCCATATCTCATAATCATAGAATGCGACAATTGCTAACATGATTCTGACTGACTTCAGCATCGCTACGGGAGAGAAAGTCTCGTCGTAGTCAATCCCTTGAACTTGTCGATAACCCTTAGCGACAAGCCGAGCCTTATAGATGGTCACATTACCATCCGCGTCTGTCTTCTTCTTAAATATCCATTTATTTTCTATGGCGTGCCTATCATCAGGCAAGTCCACCAAAGTCCATACTTTGTTTTCATACATGGATTCTATCTCGGATTTCATGGCTCCAAGCCATTTATTGGAATCCGGGCCTGCCATCGCTTCTTCATAGTTCGAAGGTTCACCGTTGTCTAACAACATGATTTCCATGACAGGGTTGCCGTACCACTCTGGTGCGGAACGTGCCCTTGTGGACCTTCGAAGTTCAGTAGTAACTTGATCTGTTTCTTCATGATCATCATCATTAACTTCCTCCCTTGTCGGTGCAGGCACCTCAGGAACAATTTCCTGCGCTGCGCTACTTTCTGGTTCGGGAGGGGTGACTGTCACCTCATCAAGTTCTACCTTCCTCCCACTCACTTCTTTCGAGAGAAACTCTTTCTCCAGAAAGGATCCATTCTTGGCAACAAAGACTTTGCCTTCGGATCTGTGATAGAAGGTGTACCCAATCGTTTCCTTTGGGTATCCTATGAAGACACATTTTTCCGATTTGGGTTCGAGCTTCTTAGGTTGAAGTTTCTTGACATAAGCATCGCAACCCCAAACTTTCAGAAACGACAGCTTCGGTTTCTTGCCAAACCAAAGTTCATACGGTGTCGTCTCAACGGATTTCGACGGAGCCCTATTTAAAGTGAATGCGGTAGTCTCTAAAGCATAACCCCAAAATGATAGAGGTAAATCGGCGAGGGACATCATAGATCGCACCATGTCCAACAGAGTACGATTTCGACGTTCGGACACACCGTTACACTGAGGTGTTCCGGGCGGTGTCAATTGTAAAACAATTCCACAGTTCCTAAGGTGCGTGTCAAACTCATGACTTAAATATTCACCCCCACGATCCGATCGCAAGAACTTTATTTTTCTGTCACGTTGATTCTCAACCTCATTCTGAAATTCCTTGAACTTTCCAAAGGTCTCAGACTTGTGTTTCATGAAGTAGATATACCCATATCTACTTAAGTCATCTGTGAGGGTGAGAACATAACGATAGCCTCCGCGAGCCTCAACACTCATTAGACCGCACACATCGGTATGTATGATTTCCAATAAGTTGGTTGCTCGCTCCATTGTTCCGGAGAACAGAGTCTTGGTCATCTTGCCCAAGAGGCATGGTTCGCACGTGTCAAATGATTCATAATCAAGAGACTCCAGAAGTCCATCAGCATGAAGCTTCTTCATACGTTTGACACCAATATGACCAAGGCGGCAATGCCACAAGTATGTGGGACTATCATTGTCAACTGTACATCTTTTGGCATTCACACTATGAATATGTGTATCATCACGATCGAGATTCATCAAAAATAAACCATTGACCAGCGGGGCATGACCATAAAACATATCTCTCAAATAAATAGAACAACCATTATTCTCGGATTTAAATGAGTAGCCATCTCGCATCAAACGAGATCCAGATACAATGTTCATGCTCAAAGCTGGTACTAAATAACAATTATTAAGGTTTAACACTAATCTCGAGGGTAGATGTAGAGGCAGCGTGACGACGGCGATCACATCGACCTTGGAACCATTCCCGACGCGCATCGTCACCTCGTCCTTCGCTAGTCTCCGCTTATTCAGCAACTCCTGCTTAGAGTTACAAATATGAGCAACTGCACCGGTATCAAATACCCAGGAGCTACTACGAGCGCCAGTAAGGTACACATCAATAACATGCATATCACATATACCTTTGACGTTGCCGGCCTTCTTGTCCGCTAAGTACTTGGGGCAGTTCCGCTTCCAGTGACCCGTTCCCTTGCAATAAAAGCACTCAGTCTCAGGCTTGGGTCCATACTTTGGCTTCTTCCCGGCAACTGGTTTACCGGGCGCGGCAACTCCCTTGCCGTCCTTCTTGAAGTTCTTCTTACCCTTGCCCTTCTTGAACTTAGTGGTTTTATTGACCATCAACACTTGATGCTCTTTCTTGATCTCCACCTCCGCTGATTTCAACATTGAATACACCTCGGGAATGGACTTCTCCATCCCCTGCATATTGAAGTTCAACACGAAGCTCTTGTAGCTAGGTGGGAGCGACTGGAGGATTCTGTCAACGACCGCTTCGTCCGGGAGATTCATTCCCAACTGAGACAAGCGGTTGTGCAACCCAGAAATCTTGAGGATGTGCTCACCGACAGAACTGTTTTCCTCCATCTTACATCTGTAGAATGCGTTAGAGACATCATATCTCTCAACACGGTCATGAGCCTGGAAAACCATTTTCAGCTCTTGGAACATCTCATATGCCTCGTGGTGCTCAAAACGCTTTTGGAGCCCCGATTCTAAGCTGTAGAGCATGCCGCACTGAACCAGGGAGTAATCATCACAAAGCGACTGCCAAGCGTTCATAACATCTTGGTTTGCCGGGGCGGGAGCGTCACCTAGCGGTGCTTCTAGGACATAAGTTTTCTTGGCAGCTATGAGGATGATCCTTAGGTTACGGACCCAGTCCGTATAGTTTCTACCATCGTCTTTCAGCTTGGATTTCTCTAGGAACGCGTTGAAGTTGAGGGTGACATGAGCGTGGGCCATTTGATCTACAAGACATATTGTAAAGAATTTAGACTAAGTTCATGATAATTAAGTTCATCTTAATCAAATTTTAATGAACTCCCACTCAGATTGACATCTCTCTAGTCATCTAAGTGATACATGATCCGAATCGACTAGCCCGTGTCCGATCATCACGTGAGACGGACTAGTCATCAACGGTGAACATCTTCATGTTTATCGTATCTTCTATACGACTCATGTTCGACCTTTCGGTCTTCCGTGTTCCGAGGCCATGTCTGTACATGCTAGGCTCGTCAAGTGAACCCTAAGTGTATCGCGTGTGTAAATCTGGCCTACACCCGTTGTATGCGAACGTTAGAGCCTATCACACCCGATCATCACGTGGTGCTTCGGAACAACAATCCTTAGCAACGGTGCACAGTTAGGGGGAACACAATTCTTGAATTTTTTTAGTGAGAGATCATCTTATTTACTACCGTCGTTCTAAGTAAACAAGATGCATAAACATGATAAACATCACATGCAATCAAATAAAGTGACATGATATGGCCAGTATCATTTTGCTCCTTCGATCTCCATCTTCGGGGCACCATGATCATCTTTGTCACCGGCTCGACGCCATGATCTCCATCATCATGATCTCCATCATCGTGTCTTCATGAAGTCGTCACGCCAACTATTACTTCTACTACTATGGCTAACGTTTAGCAATGAAGTAAAGTAATTACATGGTGTTATTCAGTGACACGCAGGTCATACAATAATTAAGACAACTCCTATGGCTCCTGCCGGTTGTCATTATCATCGACATGCAAGTCGTGATTCCCTATTACAAGAACATGATCAATCTCATACATCACATATATCATTCATCACATCTTCTTGGCCATATCATATCACATAGCACATGCTGCAAGAACAAATTAGACGACTTCTAATTGTTGTTGCAAGTTTTACGTGGCTTCTATAGGTTTTCTAGCTAGAACGTTTCTTACCTACGCCAAAAACACAACGTGATTTGTCAATTTCTATTTACCCTTCATAAGGACCCTGTTCATCGAATCCGATCCGACTAAAGTGGGAGAGACAGACACCCAACAGCCACCTTATGCATCTAGTGCATGTCTGTCGGTGGAACCAGTCTCACGTAAGCGTACGTGTAAGGTCGGTCCGGGCCGCTTCATCCCACAATGCCGCCGAATCAAGATTGGACTAGTAACGATAAGAAAATTGAGCAAACTCAACGCCCACAACTTGTTTGTGTTCTACACGTGCAAGATGCTACGCAAAGACCTAGCTCTGATGCCACTGTTGGGGAACGTAGCAGAATTCAAAAAATTTCCTACGCTTCACCAAGATCAATCTAAGGAGTCATCTAGCAACGAGCATAATGGAATGCATCTACATACCCTTTGGTGATCGCGTGCGGAAGCGTTCGAAGGAACGTGGATGAAGTAGTCGTACTCTTCGCGTTCCTCGTCACCGATGATCCCAGCTCCGAACGGACGGGACCTCCGCGTTGAACAAACGTACGGTACAACGACGTCTCCTTCTTCTTGATCCAGCAAGGGTGGAGGAAAGGTTGTCGGAGATCCAGCAGCACGACGGCGTGGTGGTGGATGCAACAGGAAAACCTGCAGGGCTTCGCCGGCGCCCTGCGTGAGGAGTAGGAGGTGTGACGGGAGGGGGGAGAGGCGCCAGAGGCTTGGGGTGCGGCTACCCTCTCCCCCCACTATATATAGGGGCCAGGGGGGGCGCCGGCCCTGGGAGATCAGATCTCCAGGGGGGCGGCGGCCAAGGGGGGGGGGAAACTTGCCCCCCAAGGCATAGGGGGCGCCCCCTCCCCCTAGGGTTTCAACCCAAGGCGCGTGGAGGGGGGCCCATATGGGTCCGCCAGCCCACCAGGGGCTGGCCCCCTTCCCCTTGCGGCCTAGGGGACACACCGGGATGGGTGGCCCCACCTGGTGGACCCCCGGGACCCCTCCGGTGGTCCCGGGACACTCCCGGTGACCCCCCGGAGTTCACCCGATGGCCGAAACTGGACTTCCTATATATCATTCTTTACCTCCGGACCATTCCGGAACTCCTTGTGACGTCCGGGATCTCATCCGGGACTCCGAACAACATTCGGGTTTCCATGTGCATGTATCTCTACAACCCTAGCGTCGCCGAACCTTAAGTGTGTAGACCCTACGGGTTCGGGAGACACGCAGACATGACCGAGACGACTCTCCGGTCAATAACCAACAGCGGGATCTGGATACCCATGTTGGTTCCCACGTGTTCCTCGATGATCTTCATCGGATGAACCACTGTGTCAAGGATTCACTCAATCCCGTATGTTATTCCCTTTGTCCATCGGTACGGTACTTGCCCGAGATTCGATCGTCGGTATACTCGATACCTTGTTCAATCTCGTCATGGCAAGTCTCTTTACTCGTTCCGCAATCCATCATCCTGTGACTAACTCCTTAGTCACTTTGAGCTCATTATGATGATGTCTTACCGAGAGGGCCCAGAGGTACCTCTCCATCACACGGAGTGACAATATCCCAGTCTCGGTTCGTACCAACTCAACAGACACTTTCGGAGATACCCGATGCGTACCTTTATAGCCACCCAGTTACGTTGTGACGTTTGGCACACCCAAAGTATTCCTACGGTATCCGGGAGTTGCACAACCTCATGGTCTAAGTAATAAATACTTGACACCGTAAAAGCTTATGCATTACGAACTAAACGATCTCGTGCTAGGCTCAGAATTGGGTCTTGTCCATCACATCATTCTCCTAATGATGTGATCCCGTTATCACTGACATCCTATGTCCATGGTCAGGAAACCGTGACCATCTGTTGATCAACGAGCTGGTAACTAGAGGCTTACCAGGGACTCATTGTGGTCTATATATTCACACATGTATCGCTGTTTCTGTACAATACAGTTCAAGCATGAATAACAGACAATTATCATGAACAAGGAAATATAATAATAATACTTTTATTATTGCCTCTAGGGCATATTTCCAACAAGGGCAACTTGAGCATGGGCCATTTGATCTACAAGACATATTGTAAAGATTTTTAGACTAAGTTCATGACAATTAAGTTCATCTAATCAAATTTTAATGAACTCCCACTCAGATTGACATCTCTCTAGTCATCTGAGTGATACATGATCCGAATCGACTAGCCCGTGTCCGATCATCACGTGAGATGGACTAGTCATCAACGGTGAACATCTTCATGTTGATCGTATCTTCTATACGACTCATGTTCAACCTTTCGGTCTTCCGTGTTCCGAGGCCATGTCTGTACATGCTAGGCTCGTCAAGTGAACCCTAAGTTTATTGCGTGTGTAAATCTGGCTTACACCCGTTGTATGCGAACGTTAGAGCCTATCACACCCAATCATCACGTGGTGTTTCGGAACAACGATCCTTAGCAACGGTGCACAGTTAGGGGGAACACAATTCTTGAGATTTTTGAGAGATCATCTTATTTACTACCGTCGTTCTAAGTAAACAAGATGCATAAACATGATAAACATCACATGCAATCAAATAAAGTGACATGATATGGCTAGTATCATTTTGCTCCTTCGATCTCCATCTTCGGGGCACCATGATCATCTTTGTCACCGGCTCGACACCATGCTCCATCATCATGATCTCCATCATCGTGTCTTCATGAAGTCTTCACGCCAACTATTACTTCTACTACTATGGCTAACGTTTAGCAATGAAGTAAAGTAATTACATGGTGTTATTCAGTGACACGCAGGTCATACAATAATTAAGACAACTCCTATGGCTCCTGCCAGTTGTCATTATCATTGACATGCAAGTCGTGATTCCCTATTACAAGAACATGATCAATCTCATACATCACATCTTCTTGGCCATATCATATCACATAGCACATGCTGCAAGAACAAGTTAGACGACCTCTAATTGTTGTTGCAAGTTTTACGTGGCTTCTATAGGTTTTCTAGCTAGAACGTTTCTTACCTACGCCAAAACCACAACGTGATTTGTCAATTTCTATTTACCCTTCATAAGGACCCTGTTCATCGAATCCGATCCGACTAAAGTGGGAGAGACAGACACCCGCCAGCCACCTTATGCATCTAGGGCATGTCTGTCGGTGGAACCAGTCTCACGTAAGCGTACGTGTAAGGTCGGTCCGGGCCGCTTCATCCCACACTGCCGCCGAATCAAGATTGGACTAGTAACGGCAAGAAAATTGAGCAAACTCAGCGCCCACAACTTGTTTGTGTTCTACTCGTGCAAGATGCTACGCAAAGACCTAGCTCTGATGCCATTGTTGGGGAACGTAGCAGAATTCAAAATTTTTTCTACGCTTCACCAAGATCAATCTAAGGAGTCATCTAGCAACGAGCATAATGGAGTGCATCTACATACCCTTTGTGGAAAGCGTGCGGAAGCGTTCGAAGGAACGTGGATGAAGTAGTCGTACTCTTCGCGTTCCTCGTCACCGATGATCCCAGCTCCGAACGGACGGCACCTCCGCATTCAACACACATACGGTACAGCGACGTCTCCTCCTTCTTGATCCAGCAAGGGTGGAGGAGAGGTTGTCGGAGATCCAGCAGCACGACGGCGTGGTGGTGAATGCAACAGGAAAACATGCAGGGCTTCGCCGGCGCCCTGCGTGAGAAGTAGGAGGTGTGACGGGAGGGGGGAGAGGCGCCAGAGGCTTGGGGTGCGGCTGCCCTCTCCCCCCCACTATATATAGGGGCCAGGGGGGCGCCGGCCCTAGGAGATCAGATCTCCGGGGGGCGGCGGCCAAGGGGGGTGAAACTTGCCCCCCAAGGCATAGGGGGCGCCCCCTCCCCCTAGGGTTTCAACCCAAGGCGCATGGAGGGGGCCCCATATGGGTGCGCCAGCCCACCAGGGGCTGGCCCCCTTCCCCTTGCGGCCTAGGGGACCCACCGGGATGGGTGGCCCCACCCGGTGGACCCCCGGGACCCCTCCGGTGGTCCCGGGACACTCCCGGTGACCCCCGGAGTTCACCCGATGGCCGAAACTGGACTTCCTATATATCATTCTTTACCTCCGGACCATTCAGGAACTCCTCGTGACGTCCGGGATCTCATCCGGGACTCCGAACAACATTCGGGTTTCCATGTGCATGTATCTCTACAACCCTAGCGTCACCGAGCCTTAAGTGTGTAGACCCTACGGGTTCGGGAGACACGCAGACATGACCGAGACGACTCTCCGGTCAATAACCAACAACGGGATCTGGATACCCATGTTGGTTCCCACGTGTTCCTCGATGATCTTCATCGGATGAACCACTGTGTCAAGGATTCACTCAATCCTGTATGTTATTCCCTTTGTCCGTCGGTACGGTACTTGCCCGAGATTCGATCGTCGGTATACCCGATACCTTGTTCAATCTCGTCATGGCAAGTCTCTTTACTCGTTCCGCAATCCATCATCCCGTGACTAACTCCTTAGTCACTTTGAGCTCATTATAATGATGTCTTACCGAGAGGGCCCAGAGGTACCTCTCCGTCACACGGAGTGACAATATCCCAGTCTCGGTTCGTACCAACTCAACAGGCACTTTCGAAGATACCCGATGCGTACCTTTATAGCCACCCAGTTACGTTGTGACGTTTGGCACACCCAAAGTATTCCTACGATATCCGGGAGTTGCACAACCTCATGGTCTAAGGAATAAATACTTGACACCGGAAAAGCTTATGCATTACGAACTAAACGATCTCGTGCTAGGCTCAGAATTGGGTCTTGTCCATCACATCATTCTCCTAATGATGTGATCCCGTTATCACTGACATCCTATGTCCATGGTCAGGAAACCGTGACCATCTGTTGATCAACGAGCTGGTAACTAGAGGCTTACCAGGGACTCATTGTGGTCCATATATTCACACATGTATCACCGTTTCCGTAAAATACAGTTCAAGCATGAATAACAGACAATTATCATGAACAAGGAAATATAATAATAATACTTTTATTATTGCCTCTAGGGCATATTTCCAACAAGGGCAACTTGAGCATGGGCCATTTGACCTACAAGACATATTGTAAAGATTTTTAGACTAAGTTCATGACAATTAAGTTCATCTAATCAAATTTTAATGAACTCCCACTCAGATTGACATCTCTCTAGTCATCTAAGTGATACATGATCCGAATCGACTAGCCCGTGTCCGATCATCACGTGAGATGGACTAGTCATCAACGGTGAACATCTTCATGTTGATCGTATCTTCTATACGACTCATGTTCAACCTTTCGGTCTTCCGTGTTCCGAGGCCATGTCTGTACATGCTAGGCTCGTCAAGTGAACCCTAAGTGTATTGCGTGTGTAAATCTGGCTTACACCCGTTGTATGCGAACGTTAGAGCCTATCACACCCAATCATCACGTGGTGTTTCGGAACAACGATCCTTAGCAACGGTGCACAGTTAGGGGGAACACAATTCTTGAGATTTTTAGTGAGAGATCATCTTATTTACTACCGTCGTTCTAAGTAAACAAGATGCATAAACGTGATAAACATCACATGCAATCAAATAAAATGACATGATATGGCTAGTATCATTTTGCTCCTTCGATCTCCATCTTCGGGGCACCATGATCATCTTTGTCACCGGCTCGACACCATGATCTCCATCATCATGATCTCCATCATCGTGTCTTCATGAAGTCTTCACGCCAACTATTACTTCTACTACTATGGCTAACGTTTAGCAATGAATTAAAGTAATTACATGGTGTTATTCAGTGACACGCAGGTCATACAATAATTAAGACAACTCCTATGGCTCCTGCCGGTTGTCATTATCATCGACATGCAAGTCGTGATTCCCTATTACAAGAACATGATCAATCTCATACATCACATCTTCTTGGCCGTATCATATCACATAGCACATGCTGCAAGAACAAGTTAGACGACCTCTAATTGTTGTTGCAAGTTTTACGTGGCTTCTATAGGTTTTCTAGCTAGAACGTTTCTTACCTACGCCAAAACCACAACGTGATTTGTCAATTTCTATTTACCCTTCATAAGGACCCTGTTCATCGAATCCGATCCGACTAAAGTGGGAGAGACAGACACCCGCCAGCCACCTTATGCATCTAGGGCATGTCTGTCGGTGGAACCAGTCTCACGTAAGCGTATGTGTAAGGTCGGTCCGGGCCGCTTCATCCCACACTGCCGCTGAATCAAGATTGGACTAGTAACGACAAGAAAATAGAGCAAACTCAACGCCCACAACTTGTTTGTGTTCTACTCGTGCAAGATGCTACGCAAAGACCTAGCTCTGATGCCACTGTTGAGGAACGTAGCATAATTCAAAAATTTTCCTACGCTTCACCAAGATCAATCTAAGGAGTCATCTAGCAACGAGCATAATGGAGTGCATCTACATACCCTTTGTAGATCGCGTGCGGAAGCGTTCGAAGGAACGTGGATGAAGTAGTCGTACTCTTCGCGTTCCTCGCCACCGATGATCCCAGCTCCGAACGGACGGCACCTCCGCGTTCAACACACATACGGTACAACGACGTCTCCTCCTTCTTGATCCAGCAAGGGTGGAGGAGAGGTTGATGGAGATCCAGCAGCACGACAGCGTGGTGGTGGATGCAACGGGAAAAACTGCAGGGCTTCGCCGAGACCCTACGGGAGGAGTTGGAGGTGTAACGG
>LR738713.1:414746002-414793713 GCA_902687465.1 Secale cereale
GGGGGGGGGGGGGGGGGGGGGGGGGGGGGGGGGGGGGAGGTGCCAGGGGCTGAGGTGCGGCTGCCCTCTCTCCCCCACACTATATATAGGGGGCTAGTGGGGCGCCGGCCCTAGGAGATCCAATATCCTAGGGGGGCGGCGGCCAGGGGGGGTTTCTTACCCCCCAAGCCAAAGGGGGCGCCCCCACCCCTAGGGTTTTAACCCTAGGCGCATGGGGGTGGAGCCCATGAGGGGTGCGCCAGCCCACTAGGGGCTGGTCCCCCTCCCCCTACGGCCCACGGGGCCCTCCGGGATGGGTGGCCCCACCCGGTGGACCCCCGGGACCCTTCCGGTGGTCCCGGTACACTACCGGTGACCCCCGGAACGCTCCCGGTGGCCGAAACTGGACTTCCTATATATAATTCTTTACCTCCGGACCATTCCGGAACTCCTCGTAACGCCCGGGATCTCATCCGGGACTCCGAACAACATTCAGGTTTCCGTGTGCATATATCTCTACAACCCTAGCGTCACCGAACCTTAAGTGTGTAGACCCTGCGGGTTCGGGAGACACACAGACAAGACCGAGACGAATCTCCGGTCAATAACCAACAGCGGGATCTAGATACCCATGTTGGTTCCCACGTGTTCCTCGATGATCTCATCGGATGAACCACTGTGTCAAGGATTCACTTAATCCCGTATGTAATTCCCTTTGTCTATTGGTACGATACTTGCCCGAGATTCGATCGTCGGTATGCCCGATACCTTGTTCAATCTCGTCATGGCAAGTCTCTTTACTCGTTCCATAATCCATCATCCCGTGACTAACTCCTTAGTCATTTTGAGCTCATGATGATGATGTCTTACCGAGTGGGCCCAGAGATACCTCTCCGTCATACGGAGCGACAAATCCCAGTCTCGGTTCGTGCCAACCCAACACACACTTTCGGAGATACCCGTTGCGTACCTTTATAGTCACCCAGTTACGTTTTGAAGTTTGGCACACCCAAAGTATTCCTACGGTATCCGGGAGTTGCACAACCTCATGGTCTAGGGAACAGATACTTGACACTGGAAAAGCTTAAGCATTACGAACTACACGATCTCGTGCTAGGCTTAGGTTTGGGTCTTGTCCATCACATCATTCTCCTAATGATGTGATCCTGTTATCAATGACATCCAATGTCCTTGGTCAGGAAACCGTGACCATCTATTGATCAATGAGCTAGTAACTAGAGGCTTACTAGGGACACGTTGTGGTCTATGTATTCACACATGTATCGCTGTTTCCGTACAATACAATTCAAGCATGAATAACAAACAATTATCGTGAACAAGGAAATATAATAATAATCCTTTTATTATTGCCTCTAGGGCATATTTCTAACAGAACAAACCTATGTCTGCGTTCTGGGAACCAGGGTACCCAGACTTGCCTACCTGTGGCCCATGACGTGGCTCCCCTGCCGGTCTGGTACGGCCCATCTTCAGCATCGGCACTCAAGACCCTCGCGGGTGCCGAGCCTTGCGAGGCAAACGACACCAAGACCTCCAGAGGGAGCAATCCCACTAGGCTGGCTCCCGAGGGGCGGATAACTCTATGCACGCCTCACCTCTTGAGGTTCAGATGATGTAAGCCATGACGACCAAGGCCAGGCGGGCGCCAGCGGGCACAAGACGACTAGTTTTGCCTTTGGTGCTAAAGAGGCAAGCGCAGACATGGAGTCCCGAGGAATCAAGCAAAGGTTTCCATTTGTATGCAAGAAGACCAAGATCGCCAGGACGGCAGAACGGAGGTCATCGTCGAGCCCACCGTGGTGTCAGGATCAGAAGCTTTGCAGGCGAAGACCACCTTTAGTCAGGATAAGATGTACTAGTTGTCTCCCATCATATTTGGCCATTGTGGGATCCCTTCCCGCCTATATTTTGGGGGCAGAGGACCGAGGCCACTATAAATATAGGATAGCTACCACCATAGGAGGGGAACGGATCGGATCCAAGATCCAACAGATCATTGAGACCTCCCTCTAGACATACACACCATCAAGAACACACCTGGCGAGGTTGTTCACCCACTGTACTAGTTCTTCCTCAGCCTACCTTGACGCAATCCACCACAATGCAGGAGTAGGGCCACTCACCGCTAGGTGGCCTGAACCTGGGTAAACTGCCTTGTGTCGTGTTCTTTCTTGTTCCTTGATCTAGTTCGTAGAAACGGCGAGTAGACTGATAGGGGGAGTTGAGAGTTCTTCGCACACACCCGAGTTTTCGAACTTACAAGGGTTTTGCAGAGCCCCAAATCTAACAACCTAACGATTAATTTGTCAAGCACAAAACAACTAGGCTCACCTATGTGCACCAACAACTTATGCTAAGCAATATAAACAAGTAGGTGATAGCAAGATATATGACAAGAAACAATATGGCTATCACAAAGTTAAGTGCATAAGTAAAGGGCTCGGGTAAGAGATAACCGAGGCATGCGGAGACGATGATGTATCCCGAAGATCGCACCCTTGCGGATGCTAATATCTGTTTGGGGGCGGTGTGGAGGCATAATGCTCCCCAAGAAGCCACTAGGGCCACCGTAATCTCCTCACGCCCTCGCACAATGCAAGATGCCATGATTCCACTAAGGGACCCTTGAGGGCGGTTACCGAACCCGTACAAATGGTAACCCTTGGGAGCGGTCACCGAACCCGTACAAATTGGTCGAGGTGATCTCCATAACCTAATTGGAGACCCCAGATGCTTGCCCGGAGCTTCGCACCACAATGATTGAGCTCCAAACACCACAAAGCTTGGGGCTATCTCCACAACTTAATTGGAGGCCCCCAATGACACCACGAAGCTTCACCACAATGGCATATGGCTCCGAGGTGACCTCAACCGTCTAGGGTGCCCAAGCACCCAAGAGGAACAAGATCAAGGGTACGAAGCACCCAAGAGTAATAAGCTTCTCAACTTGTAACTTCGACATATCACCGTGGAGAACTCAAACCGATGCACCAAATGCAATCTCAAGGGCACACAGAGTGCCCAAGTCCTTCTCTCCCAAATCCCACCAAAGCAACTAATGCTAGGGAGGGAAATGAGAGAAAGAACGGAGAAGGGAACACGAAGAACTCCAATTTCTAGATCCAAAGGGTTCCCCTCACATAGAGGAGAAAGTGATTGGTGGAAACATAGATCTAGATCTCCTCTCTCCCCCCCCAAACTAGCAAGAATTCATGGAGGGATTGAGAGATAGCGAGCTCGAAGAAGGTCAACAATGGGCGCAAAACACGAGCTAAAGGGATGAGGCTCAATGGGGAAGAAGACCCCCTTTTATAGAGGGGGGGGGGGAATCCAACCGTTATCCCCATTCACAGCCTGCAGCGAGCGGTACTACCGCTCTAGGGAGCGGTACTACCTGCTCGCTGCAGCGGTACTTCCGCTCGGCCCAGCGGTACTACCGTTGGGACCTCACACAGCGCCAAAGAGAGAAGAACAAAAAGAGAGAGCCCCAGAGCGGCACTAGTAGCGGTGGTAGGGTGGTACTACGGCTTATAAGCGGTACTACCACTCCCACTTCCGCTCCTACTGCCGCCCAAACTGACACGAGAAGCGACGTTCTCGAATCGAGGCGGCACTAGCGCGGAACCAGAGCCGTACTACCGCATATAGCAATGGGCGGGTACTACCGATGTGAACCAGCGGTACTACCGCTTGTGGCTATCGGCGGTACTACCACTCCGGCCCAGCGGTACTACTGCAGGAGCAACAAGAAAGCCTAGAACTGCCATAACTTCTGCAAGTGAGCTCCGAATTGCGCAAACTCAATCTTGTTGGATAGAGGAAGACCAGTAGCATCAAAACAGTGACTGGTTATAGTAAGAAGAGGCATGGGAGGTATGCCTAGGATATAGAGGAGTGAACCCTCCATCAGAGAAGAATCAACACAACCTCCAACATCGAAAACATGATAGAAGATGCATGAGTGAACTCCATTTTCGATGAGCTCGAGCTTGTCATCAAGATGGCCATAAGCTCCAAATCTCACAAGGAGAATAACCAAACAAGAACCAATAAAGATGATGCAAGGATGCAATGGTTTGAGCTCTCTGGTCATCACAATTCTAGCATGAATAATAAACCTCTACCATGATTAAGGAAATATAATAATAACCATTTTACTATTGCTTCTAGGGCATATTTCCATCAGTCTCCTACTTGCACTAAAGTCAATAATCTAGTTCAGATCGCCATGTGATTAATACCCAAAGAGTTTACTAGAGTCAATAATCTAGTTCACATCGCCATGTGATTAACACCCATAGTTCACATCGCCATGTGATTAATACCCAAAGAGTTTACTAGAGTCAATAATCTAGTGCACATCGTTATGTGATTAACACTCTAAGGTATGATCATGTTTTGCTTGCAGGAGAGGTTTTAGTCAGTGGGTCTGCAACATTCAAATTCGTGTGTACTTTGCAAATTTCTATATCTACAATGCTCTACATAGAGCTACTGAAAGATCGTGGATGTCGCCTAGAGGTGGGGAGGGGGGGTGAATAGGTGTTTTAAAATGATTACGGTTTAGGCTTGAACAAATGCGGAATAAACCGATGTCTGCGTTCTGGGAACCAGGGTACCCAGACTTCCCTGCCTGCGGCCCATGACGTGGCTCCCTTGCCGGCCTGATACGACCCATCTTCAGTATCGGCACTCAAGACCCTCGCGGGGGCCGAGCCTCGTGAGGCGAACGACACCAAGACCTCTAGAGGGAGCAATCCCACTAGGCTGGCTCCCGAGGGGCGGAGAACTCTATGCACGCCTCACCTCATGAGGTTCAGATGACGTAAGCCATGACGACCAAGGCCAGGCGGGCGCCAGCGGGCACATGACGACTAGTTTCCCCTTTGGTGCCAAAGAGGCAAGCGCAGACGCGGAGTCCCGATGAATCAAGCAAAGGTTTCCATTTCTATGAAACAAGATCAGGATCGCTAGGACGGCAGGATGGAGGTCATCGTCAAGCCCACCGTGGCGTCAGGATCAGAAGCTTTGCAGGGGAAGACCACCTTTAGTCAGGATAAGATGTACTAGTTGTCTCCCTTCAAATTTGGCCATTGTGGAATCCCTTCCCGCCTATATTTTGGGGGAAGAGGACCAAGGCCACTATAAATATAGGATAACCACCACCATACGGATCGGATCCAAGATCAAGGTTGTTCACCCATTGTACTAGTTCTTCCTCAACCCACCTTGAGGCAATCCACTGTGAAAGTGCAACTAATCCCCGGGTGGTTTTGGTAATTAATAACAACATATATATCATTGAACTAATATTTACTTGAGAATCATTTCAGAAAAGTTCGATGATATGGGTATGGAAATGTCTGAAGAAGTGGACCCCTCAAAATGCTAAGACAAGCATTGGCAAAAGCTCAAGACTCTATTTTTGGTTTAGTGATCAAAGATCACATTGAGTCCATAGGAAAAGCCAATACTATTAAAAGGGGATGAGGTTGTGTTAATGATCTAGTTGCTCAAGTGCTTGGTGATCTAGCTCCCTCAACTATCAGCACTCTTCACTACTCAACACACTCATAAGTAATCTCGGACAAACCGATTCTGCAAACTCAGTCCCACCGAGATGAACCACCTCAGTTATTCTCCCAAACCCTAATTTCTCGGTCCATCCGATTTTGAGTTTCGGTCTCACCGAAAATGGACTGCCAACCTTCTGTAACCATTTGACATCACTTCGGAATATCCGAGTTGTTACTTTCGGTCCCACCGAGATGGCAAGCTCCAACCTTTGACTCACTTCGGACACACCGAGATGGTATTTTCGGTCCCACCGAAAATCCCAACGTTCACTATATTTGAACTTTCGGTCTGACCGAGTTTTAACTTCGGTCTCACCGAGATTGGTCAAATGTGTGTGTAACGGTTGGATTTTGTGTGGAGGATATATATACCCCTCCACCCCCTCTTCATTCGTGAGGAGAGCCATCAGAAAGTCTACCACTCCTACCATACACTTTCTGAGAAGTGAACCACCTACCCTTGTGTTGAGATCAAGCCATTCCATTCCTACCATATGAATCTTGATTTCTAGTCTTCCCAAGTTGCTTTCCACTCAAACCTTTCTTCCACCACAGCCATATCAGTGAGGAGAGTTGAGTGTTGGGGAGATTATCATTTGAAGCACAAGAGCAAGGAGTTCATCATCATCAACACCGTCTATTACCTTTTGGAGGGTGGTGCCTCCTAGATTGGTTAGGTGTCGCTTGGGAGCCTCCGTCTTTGAGATGTGGAGTTGAACCAAGAAGTTTGTAAGGGCAAGGAGATCGCCTACTTCGTGAAGATCTACCCCGAGTAAGGCTAGTCCTCCGTGGGCGTAGGCCGTGATGGAATAGACAAGGTTGCTTCTTCGTGGACCCTTCGTGGGTGGAGCCCTCCGTGGACTCGCGCAGCCGTTACCCTCCGTGGGTTGAAGTCTCCATCAACGTGGATGTACGATAGCACCACCTATCGGAACCACGACAAAAATCTTCGTGTCACCAAACTGCGTTTGAGCTTCTCCACCTCTCTTTACTACATGTGCAATTTACTTTCCGCTGCTATTACTCTAGAATTGCATGTGTAGGGTGATACTTGAATTGATCTTAATTGTGAAACTGCCAAAAACATTGCATGATCTAAAGGCAGATTTTTTATATTGTCAAGTAGTCTAATCACCCCCCCTCTAGACCTACTTTCGATCCTACAAGTGGTATCAGAGCTTTGGTCTCCATTGTTTTGGTTTCCATTGCATTGGACTCCATAAGCTTGGTTTCACAACCTAGGAGAGTATGGCGTCTAGTGAGGGTAATTATCGTAGAGGTCCTTACTTTGATGGTACAAATTTTGCTAGTTGGAAGCATAAAATGAAAATGCATATTCTTGGTCATAACCCAGCCGCATGGGGCATTATTTGTGTTGGTATGCAAGGTGATTTCTTCGAAGAAGGAAAAGTTCCGGATCGCGAAGCTACACCAGAAGAGTTGCGGATGTTGCAAAACAATGCTCAAGCCTGTGACATTCTCTTCAATGCTTTGTGTCCCTAGGAGTTCAACAAAATCAGCCGTCTTGAGAATGCTAAAGAGATTTGGGATACTTTGGTTGAAATGCACGAAGGTACTGAATCTGTGAAGGAATCAAAGCTAGATATTCTTCAAGGTCAACTTGACAAGTTCAAGATGAAGGATGGTGAAGGAGTCGCTGAAATGTACTCTAGGCTTGCTCTCATCACAAATGAGATTGCCGGCTTAGGAAGCGAAGAAATGACCGACCGATTCATCATTAAGAAGATTCTCAGAGCTTTGGATGGAAAGTATGACACCGTGTGCACTTTGATCCAAATGATGCCAAACTACAAGACCCTCAAGCCAACTGAAGTCATTGGAAGAATTGTTGCTCATGAGATGACACTTAAGGATAAGGAAGAGCTTCACAACAAGTCAAGTGGTGCTTACAAAGCTACAAGTGATGCTCCTACTACCTCAAGTGACAAGCTAATTTCCAATGAAGAGATAAGCCTAATGGTCAAGAACTTCAACAAGTTCTACAAGAATAGAGGCAAAGAAAGAAGCTCAAAGTCTAGATCATATGATGAAAAGAGATCTTCTAGTCGTGATCGAAACTGCTACAATTGTGGAAGACCCGGACACTTCTCAAATGAGTGTACGGCTCCCCACAAGAGAAGAGAAGGATCTCCAAGAAGAAGAGCAAGAGATGAGTCACCTCGGAGAGAGAGAAGGAGTAGAGATGATCGTTATGAATGAAGACCCTCTCGGAGAAGCAAGGATTCGGAGAGGAAAGACAAGTCATCAAGGAGCTACACAAGAAGAAGACATCAAGCTCATGTAGGTGAATGGGTCTCCGGCTCCGACTCTGACAATCAATCCGATGGAAGCTATCACTCCGACTCCGACTATAGTCAAGATGAAGGTGTTGTCGGACTTGCACTCGTATCCTCCAACTCCAACTCCTACGACTTATTTGATTCACCAAATGAGGGAATTGGAAGATGCTTCATGGCTAAAGGCCCCAAGGTAACACACCCTGAATTCATTGACTTTGATAGTGATGAGGATGACTTGCTTGGTGAAGATGAGCTCTTGCATGATAAATCTAGCGAGCTTAGTAATGATGAAAATGCTAGTAGTCTTTATAGTCGAGAAGAGTCGAATGACAATGCTATGAAGGAGATTGAGCGTCTAACTAAAGAACTAAACACTCTTAAGTTAGCTCATGAAACAACTCAAGAAGATCATAGAGAGCTCCTAAGATCTCATGAGAAGCTACGCTTCGAGAAGCTCACTCTAGAGCAAGAACATGAGTTTCTAAAAGCGATCAATGACGATCTTCGAAAGAAGAGTTCTTCATATCTTGCCAAACGACTTCTCTTGTCTAATTTCTTGCCACCTATTAAGACTAAGCATGACAAACATAAGAAAAATTCTTCCTCTAGTAGTAACAATGACAATGTTAAATCAAATGTCGTTACCTCTAGTAGTTCTCTTGATTCCACTAACAATGTTTCAAGCCAAGTTACACTTGAGCAAGAAAATAGCTTATTGAAGGAAATCATAGAGAAAGGTGTCTACAAGAGTCTTGCCGGAAGCAAGAACTTTGAGGAGATTGTTCGCAAACAAGGAAGACACCGGAAGAATCAAGGGATTGGTTTTGAGCGAAAGTTCAACGCCGAAGGTGTTGAGTGGGAAGAAGGTCAATACCCTACTCCACAGTTTGTTTCACAAAAGAAGAAGTATGATCCTACTTCTTCCAATATGGAACAAGCCCAAGATGACCTTCCACCACAAGACCACAAGCTAAAGGCCAAGGACAAGCTTCAAGAGGAGATTGATGCATTCATTGAAGCACCTCAAGCCATTGTCAAGTGGGTTCCCAAGGACACATCAAGTTCTACTTCGTCAAGCTCAACTACAACACCAAGGATTCCCATCAAGATGATGTGGATCCCAAAGAAGAAGAACTAGTAGGTTTTTGAGGGTGACTCCGCCAACAAACTTCACTCATATTCTTTTTGGCAAGAACTTGTGCAATCAACTTCCACATCATGCACTAGTTCATGGAGTCACAAACCCTCTTGTTGGTAAGTCAAGGGACAAGGTAATCATTGCTTTCATGGACATCATCTTTTGTGTACTTCACTCTATGTCTATGGATATTCTTGTTTGTTCCTTGTGGGACTAACCCATGTAGGTATTGAAAGTGCCCTAATCCAAAGGATTGCTCCAACTCTTGATGATCTGCATCAACATTGAGCATCCACATCTTCAACATCTACATGAAGTCTTCTACGACAACCCAAGGTTAGTTTGACCCTTTGAAAGGGGTTCTCACATCTAGGGGGAGCTTTGCTCTAAAAATTGAGCTAAAGCATCTCCAAATGATGTGAACACATAAATGCTTTATGTAAAAGTGGTAACCCCACTTGTGCTTAAACGATGAGTATGACCTATGATCAAATGTTCTCATTTGGCTCCTAAGTCAATATACTCATATATAGATGACCTAGTCATCGACAAATTGTGTGCTAGTAGCTAGAGTGTTGGTTGTGCATGTTTGACACATAGTTGAGTTGCTATCTTATTGTGTGAGCATGTTGAATGCATGATTTTATCCATTCAAGGACATCCATTTGTTGTATTGATTGTTTTGATTTTTCTGGCCAAATGGATGGACAAGAATGCCTAAGCACTTTCTCTAGCTATCTATGCTTTCTTGTCTCAAATTCTATTCATGCTCTTATCACAACTTTGAACAAGTCTTTTTCGGACAGTCCGAGTGAGGAGCACTCGGAACCACCGATTCGTCTAAGGCTGACTTCCAAAACCCTCTAAGTCCATTTCGGTCTGACCGGCTTCTCAATCTCGGTCCAACCGAAACGCTTAGACTGATCTAGGTTTCATCTCGGTGAAACCGAGTTCAAAATCTCGGTCTGACCGATGTGCGTAACTGCACAGCAGTTATACATCTCGGTGACACCGAGTTTTTCAACTCGGTCCCACCGACAGCATGGGGTTATATATACCTGAGGGCTGCGTGCGATTTAATTCTTCAAACCGTTCGCCCCCAAGACCCCTGCTGCCGTCGCCCTGGTCTACGGATCGTCGCCGTCGTCGCCTGTGCGCCCTCGCCGCAGGTCTCCGCCGCCGTCAACGGTAATCATCTCCACCGTTGCCGCCGTAGAGGGATTCCACCAAGTTAGGGTGTATCCCGATCCCTTTCGTGCTCCCCATCCGATTCTTGCACGATAGGCTTGCCATGATTCAATCCACGTTTGAGATATTCCCTATACATTAGTTCAGATTCTCTAGTTTCGAGCAAAATTCTTAGGTTTAGGTTTCCACGGAATGCATCTCGGTGAAGCCGATTTTGAAACTCGGAATGACCGATTTGGCCTCTGGCCATTGCACTGCATCATTCGGTTTAACCGAGTTGTGCCAATCGGAATGACCGAAACGTAGTTTCAGTGAAACCCTAAGTTATCGGTAGGACCGAAACCCATTTCGGTCTGACCGAAAGTGGTGTGTAGGTTTCTGTTGAACACTTCGGTTTCACCGAAACTTGAAATCGGTTTGACCGAAATACATTCTGTGAAAACTCAAAACTAAGTTTTGAACTCATTTTTTTTTGCAAAAACCTCTGCAGTTGTGATAACTCTTCTACTCTGCCTATACCTTATCTTTTCACAGGTTTTTCAGCCATGTCAGATGTCAGTGACAGCCAGAACAGGTCTGAATCACCGTTTGCTGAAATTCCAGAGGCAGATACAAGTCCTGCTAGCAGCTCCAGTGATGATGGTGAGAGGAGCACCCCTAGTGGTTTGCCTCCTGCAGCCACCAGAACCAGGAAGAAGAGAACTTCTGATGACGAGGACTCTGACTTTGTTGCTGAGGAAGTTACCTCCAAGCCAAAGAGGAATGTGGTTGCCAAAGAGCACCAAGGGCAGCAGTCAAGGAAAGGCACAAGCAAAGTAAAGCAGTCAGCAGTTGCAAAGAAGCTCAACTTGGAAGAGCCTGCTCCAAGCAAGGTGAAGAAGACTTCCAAAAGGAAGAGGGTAGTATATGCTGAACCTCAAGTTGATGCTGCAGAAGAAGAAGAAGAAGATGCACCCCAGCCTCCTCCTCAGAAAGCTAAGTTCATGGGTGATGCTATTCGGGCTCAAGCCTCCTCTAAACCCAAGAAGCCTGCTCAAGCCAAGGCAGCTCCAGCCAAGCCCAAGAGAACAACCAGAAGCATTCCAACTTCTGAGAAGAACAAAGGTGAGATGCCACCGTCTGAATCAGATGAAGAGCATGTGTTGCTCAAGCTCCGTCCCAAGTTGCCACTCCACAATGATGCCCATCCTCAAGCTGAGGACATGAAGGCAAGGAAGGACAAAGGTCTCAGGCTATGGAGACAGTCTGATCCATATGCTGTAAGGAGAAGGACTACTGTGGACCCCAGATTCCACACCAGAGAGCAGCAGGATTTCTATGAGACCGTGCTGATGGATAAGAAGCCCATTGTTGCTGACACCAGGTATGTTGACTGGAAGTATATTGACAGTGAAGAGCACCGGGACTTCTTTCCCCATGTGCATGAGAGCTTTACTGCATGTGGAGTTGCTGATTTTGTGGGTCAAGAGCTGACAGCTTGGAATGACGAGATGATCATGCAGTTCTATGCCACAGCCCACTTCTATCCTGATGGCAAGATCACCTGGATGACTGAAGGTCAAAGGTTTTCTTCGACTGTTGAAGAATGGGCAGAACTTCTGAACGCTCCAGTGCAGAGAGAGGACGACATTGATGTCTATGGGATTCCTAAGAAGAGTCATGATTCCATGAAGAACATGTACAAGGAGATCCCGGCTACTGACTTGGAAGGATGGAAGCTTGGCTCAGTGTACTATCTCCAGGCAGGTCTGACCACCACTAACACTATTCTGAGGCATACATTGATGCCTAAGTCTGGAGACCACCGCATGATTCGAGGCTATTCTATCAACATGCTGCACATTCTCGATGAGAAGGCACCTTTCAAGGTGATGGACTTGATGGTAGAGACCATTAAGAGGACTGCAGCTGACCAGAAGAGGTCGTGTGGGTTTGCTCCGCAGATTCAGATGCTCATCAACGCCAAGTTTGGCACGGGCAAATTCATGTTGGATAGGAAGCACTTGCCACTGCAGCCAGAGAATGAGGACAACGTAGTTGTGATGGATGAAGAGGATCCTACCTCAGTTGAAGGACAGGCCAAAATCGAAGCTGCGAAGAAGGCTAAAGCTGACAAAGAGGCAGCAGCAGCAGCTAAGCCAAAGAGCTTTGGAGAACAAATTCTTGAAGCTACCCAGAGGATTGAACAACGCCTGGCCAGCATTGAGCAATCTCAGGAGAGCCTAGAGAGGATTGTTGAGGACAAGATCCACGCTCTGGACGTGAAGCTGACTGAGATTCAGGTGTCTGTCAACAAGCTTGAGGCAGACATGGAGGAGACAAGGCAGGAGAGAGCAGAGCTTATGCAGGATGATCTAGTCCAGGACTCTCATCGCCAGACTACTCCGGTTCCGAGAGGATCCAGATCTGCAGCTATCCCAGTGACAGACTCCAGGGCTACCACTTCAGCTCCAACAGTTGCTCCAGCTCCAGCATCCACTCCTCCACCCCAGACATCAGCAGAAGTCTTCGCCGATGCAGCTATCTCTACACCGACATCTACCCAGACGGGAGCCGCCAGCAGAGCCCGCAGTGACGCTTAGCTCTATACAGTTTCGAACTTTTTGGTAACTTGTTGCCAAAGGGGGAGAAATTGTTATAGATCATAGGGCTTCGAGAGAGAGAGTGCTCTTTCGTCTTTCGTTCTTTTGCCAGTTTTCTTTGAGATACATTGGTTTCTTTTGGTTCCTGAAACTTTAAGTGTGCTTGCTACTACGTTTGATGCTATCTTAATGAGTGCCTAGTCATACTATGCTTTAAGGTGTGCTTATTTCTTATCATATGCTATTCCTTATTGTATGGCTATTTACTCTTGTCTTGGTGATTGAGTGCATGTTATTCATTCTTATCATTTTGTGCGCTCCACCAAGATGTATGTGACATGGAAGAGTGACCCATAATCCTAATCGATTGTGCATTTGCATTCAAACGCAAATTTTAAATAATGCACAAATTTAGGGGGAGCTCTTGTTTATCACATACTTCTCAAAGCGACGATATTATTCTTTGATTATATCCTTTGTCGAAGCTTTGATCTATATGTTGTCATCAATTACCAAAAAGGGGGAGATTGAAAGTGCAACTAATCCCCGGGTGGTTTTGGTAATTAATAACAACATATATATCATTGAACTAATATTTACTTGAGAATCATTTCAGAAAAGTTCGATGATATGGGTATGGAAATGTCTGAAGAAGTGGACCCCTCAAAATGCTAAGACAAGCATTGGCAAAAGCTCAAGACTCTATTTTTGGTTTAGTGATCAAAGATCACATTGAGTCCATAGGAAAAGCCAATACTATTAAAAGGGGATGAGGTTGTGTTAATGATCTAGTTGCTCAAGTGCTTGGTGATCTAGCTCCCTCAACTATCAGCACTCTTCACTACTCAACACACTCATAAGTAATCTCGGACAAACCGATTCTGCAAACTCAGTCCCACCGAGATGAACAACCTCAGTTATTCTCCCAAACCCTAATTTCTCGGTCCATCCGATTTTGAGTTTCGGTCTCACCGAAAATGGACTGCCAACCTTCTGTAACCATTTGACATCACTTCGGAATATCCGAGTTGTTACTTTCGGTCCCACCGAGATGGCAAGCTCCAACCTTTGACTCACTTCGGACACACCGAGATGGTATTTTCGGTCCCACCGAAAATCCCAACGTTCACTATATTTGAACTTTCGGTCTGACCGAGTTTTAACTTCGGTCTCACCGAGATTGGTCAAATGTGTGTGTAACGGTTGGATTTTGTGTGGAGGCTATATATACCCCTCCACCCCCTCTTCATTCGTGAGGAGAGCCATCAGAAAGTCTACCACTCCTACCATACACTTTCTGAGAAGTGAACCACCTACCCTTGTGTTGAGATCAAGCCATTCCATTCCTACCATATGAATCTTGATTTCTAGTCTTCCCAAGTTGCTTTCCACTCAAACCTTTCTTCCACCACAGCCATATCAGTGAGGAGAGTTGAGTGTTGGGGAGATTATCATTTGAAGCACAAGAGCAAGGAGTTCATCATCATCAACACCGTCTATTACCTTTTGGAGGGTGGTGCCTCCTAGATTGGTTAGGTGTCGCTTGGGAGCCTCCGTCTTCGAGATGTGGAGTTGAACCAAGAAGTTTGTAAGGGCAAGGAGATCGCCTTCGTGAAGATCTACCCCGAGTAAGGCTAGTCCTCCGTGGGCGTAGGCCGTGATGGAATAGACAAGGTTGCTTCTTCGTGGACCCTTCGTGGGTGGAGCCCTCCGTGGACTCGCGCAGCCGTTACCCTCCGTGGGTTGAAGTCTCCATCAACGTGGATGTACGATAGCACCACCTATCGGAACCACGACAAAAATCTTCGTGTCACCAAACTGCGTTTGATCTTCTCCACCTCTCTTTTACATGTGCAATTTACTTTCCGCTGCTATTACTCTAGAATTGCATGTGTAGGGTGATACTTGAATTGATCTTAATTGTGAAACTGCCAAAAACATTGCATGATCTAAAGGCAGATTTTTTATATTGTCAAGTAGTCTAATCACCCCCCCCTCTAGACCTACTTTCGATCCTACACACTGCATTGCAGCAGTAGGGCCATTCACCGCTAGGTGGCTGGAACCTAGGTAAACTGCCTTGTGTCGTGTTCTTTCTTGTTCCTTGAGCTAGTTCGTAGAAACGACGAGTTGACTGATAGGGGGAGTTGAGTTCTTCTCACACACCCCAATGTTCGAACTTACAAGGGTTTTGCGGAGCCAAGAATCCGATATTTGGCGCGCCAGGTAGGGGTGCGTTGGAGTATCTCCTCTTCCGATCGGTTCCCTATTGCTTCACGATCTCCATGGCAGACGCTCGTCGAGCACGTGCTGAGCGCCAGGCTGCCGTTGCCGCCCGCGTGGCCCAGACCGCACCTCCAGGCAACGGCATCCCCCGTCGTTCTCCATAGTCGGCGGCGGACGCAGACACCGGTCCCGCCACCCGCGAGCAGCAAGACTCGTTGCTCCCGCACTCCACACGGCGCGATGGCCGCACCGCAACTCTGTCACTGCCTCTTGTGGCCGCTTCGTCCTCCCACGCTCGTCGCGGGCCGGCAAACTCGTAGGCCGCTCTTCTCATGGCACGAGAGCTCCTGCGCTACCGCCCGGCCGACGACCTCTACAAAGAATGTATGGACCACATCGCCGAGCTCGCCAGTGCCATGGGAGAAGCACCAGCGTTATCAAGCTTGTTGCCTCCTCCACCGCCTCAGGTGGGTGACCTGGCTCGCGGCGCACCTCCTCCTCCTCTCCGGCGTGACGTCATCCCCGAGCCAAGGCATGAGGCACCCCAGTGTGACCAGCCGTGCAGGGCGCCTGCGCGTGATGAAGAAAGCTGCCACGTGGTGCAGCGGCCCCAAGGTGAGGCGCACGCACTCCCAGCACCGCCTCGTCAAGCTCGCGCGCCGCCTCATCAAGCTCGTGCGCCGCCTCTTGCAGCAGTGCGTGAGCTTCCTGATCAAGCTCCACCTTAATGGCGGTCATCCGGGGGCGCAACAGGCTGCAGGGCTTTCACCTCGGAGCTGCGGCGCGTCGTTTGGCCTAGCAAGTTCAAACCAGATCTGCCTCCACGCTACGATGGAACACCCAACACCGCTGAGTTCTTGGAGCTCTATGAGCTGAGCATCGAGGCGGCCTGTGGAGACGAGAAGGTCAGGGCCAATTGGTTTCCCATGGCTCTCAAGGACGGTGCATGCTCGTGGCTCCTGAACCTCCCAGAGGGGTTGATCTCCTCCTTAGAGGAGTTGCACGAGCGGTTCATCTCCAACTTCGAAGGGACCCGTGACTGCGCCCCTGCGATAGGCGACCTGCGGTGAATCAAGCAGCAGCCGGGGGAAACCTTGCGCAAATACATTCAATGCTTTACCAATGTCTGCATCAAGATTCCCAAGGTGTTAGACGAGGCCATCATCAACGCGTTCACTGACGGTGTTCGGGACGTCAGGGTGAAGGAAGAGCTTACCATTCATGAAGACCTGTCCTCAGCCCTGGAGATGTTCAACATGGCAGTCAAGTGTGCAAGGGCGGAAGAGGGTCGCCTCTCGCTCGTCGAGCTCCCTGAGGCTGACCTGGAAGACAAGAAGACCATGACCAAGGAAGCCAAGCGCAAGGGGCCTGCTGTGCTCGCAGCTGAGCCAGAGATGAAGCGTGGGTGCGACTACCCCAAATCCTCCAAGGGAAGCCGCCCCTTCTGTGTCTTCCACAACGTGCACAGCCACAACACCAATGACTTCCAGGAGCTCAGAGCCATCCGCGATAGCCGCCTTGGTTGTCGCCCCAAGCGCGGTAACCGAGGCTACGGTTGCGGAGGTGCACGAGGCGGAGGACGTTTGGAGAACCGAGACTCTTGGCAAGGCTGGCGCAACCAGCCCCACGAGGACCACTGGCAGGGCCAGCCTTGTGAGGGCCCGTGGAGGGATCAACCTCGTGAGGGTCCATGGATGGACCAGCCTCACGAGGATCGCCCACAGGGCAACGTTGGTCTTCCTCCACTGCCTCCACCACCAAGAAGGAATGAAGACTACAACCAAGATGATGGGGCTGGGGGCTTCCAGGAGCCTTGTGCCATCGCTTGCATCCTGGGTGGCGCTCAGGCTCCGGCATCCCACCACGTCTTCAAGCAGTTTGCTCACGAGGTGAATGCAGTCCTCCCCAAGCTCGAGATAACGCGCCCGGTCAAGTGGTCCAAGTACGCTGTCACCTTCGACTCAGCCGACCAGCTCAAGTGCGCGGACTCGGCCGGCGCCCTTCCGCTACTCCGCTCGCCCACCATCATCAACGTGATCGTCACCAAGACCCTCATTGATGGCGGAGCTGGACTCAATGTCCTCTCCGTCGAGACTTTCAATACACTCCATGTGCCGTATGATCAGCTCCAGCCGACCAAGCCCTTCTCAGGTCGGACCGACGGCTCCACCACCCCGATAGGTCAGGTCTGCCTTCCTGTCACCTTCGGCGACCGCAAGAACTACCACATTGAGCTCATCGATTTGGACGTCACCCACATCCGTCTCCCGTAAAATGCCATCCCTTGCTACCAAGCGCTGGCCAAGTTCATGGCAGCAACCCACCACGGCTACAACGTCCTCAAGATGCCAGGGAGCAGCGACATCATCACGGTCGCCAGCAACAAGAAAGACACGGTGTGCTCCCTCGAGCGCGCCTACCAAGCTGCAGTGGTTGAAAACACAGATGCCGAGGGTTTTGCTTACCCACCTGAAGCTGCCCCGAAGAACAAGAAGCTGCTGCTCACCCCGGAGCCTCAAGAGGGCGGAGCACCTAGCGGCCATGCCTCAGGACCTGCGCCCACCAACGGGGCACCCCTTGAGGGAGTCCTGGATCGGGGGGGTCCTCAGGTGGCCGGACAAACTCCTGGTGGGCCATGAAGATTATTATAGAAGATCATCTCTCGTATCCGGATAGGATTCCTGGATTCTTGTAATGGCAAGTTTTAGGCTCGGGTGTAGATTCTCCTTCCTCTACAAGATGATATGTACAAACCCTAGGCCCCTCTGGTGTGTATATAATCCGGAGGGTTTAGTCCATAGATGCTAGAGAAGAATCATAATATCCTCACATGCTAGTGCTACCTCTTGAGCTTGCGTTGTATTCCCTCGAAGAGGAAAGGGAGATGCAACACAGTAGCGTAAGTATTTCCCTCAGTTTTTGAGAACCAAGGTATCAATCCAGTACGAGACCACGCGCTAGTCCCTCGCACCTGCACAAACAAATAAGAACTTCGCAGCGAATGCGATAAGGGGTTTTTAATCCCTTTACGGTCACTTACGAGAGTGAGATCTAATAGAGATGATAGTTTATATTTTTGGTATTTTTGGTTTAATAAAACAGCAAATAAAAGCGGTAAAAGTAAAGTAGATGTAGATTGATATATTGAGAATAGACCCGGGGCCCATAGTTTTCTCTAGTTGCTTCTCTCATGATAACGATGTTCTACGACGGGTAAACAAATTACTTTCGAGCAATTGATATAAAAGCAAATAATTATGAGACTATCTAGGCATGATCATTGTATACAGGCATCACGTCCGCGAAAAGTAGACCGACTCCTGCGTGCATCTACTACTATTACTCCACACATCGACCGCTATCCAGCATGCATCTAGTGTATTGAGTTCATAAGAACAGAGTAACACCTTAACTAAGATGACATGATGTAGAGGTATAAACTCAAGCAATATGATGTAAACCCCATCTTTTTATCCTTGATGGCAACAATACAATATGTGCCTTGCTGCCCCTACTGTCACTGGGAAAGGACACCGCAAGATTGAACCCAAAGCCAAGGACTTCTCCCATTGCAAGAACTATAGATCTAGTAGGCCAAACCAAACCGATAATTACAAGAGACTTGCAAGGATATTATGAGCACACATAAAAAGTTCAGAGAAGAACCAAATATCTTTCATAGATAACCTTGATCATAAACTCACAATTCATCGGATCTCGACAAACACACCGCAAAAAGAGATTACATCGAATAGATCTCCTCGAAGACCGAGGAGAACTTTGTCTTGAGATCCAAAGAGAGAGAAGAAGCCATCTAGATACTAGCTATGGACCCGAAGGCCTGTGGTAAACTACTCACAACTCATGGTGAGGGCGATGATGATGATGATGAAGGCCTCCGTGATGGATCCCCCTCCGGTGGAGCTCCGGAACAGGCTCCAAGATGGGATCTCCACGGGAACAGAAGCTACGGCGGTGGAATTAGGGTTTTCTCTCTGCGTATGGAGTTTCTGGGGTACGTGGAATTATATAGGAAGGAGGGCACCGGGGGCCACTTGAGGGGGCCTCGAGGCAGGGGGCGCGCCTTGGGAAGGGGGATGCGCCCCCCACCCTCGAGGGCCACCTCTTTGTCCCCTGACTTGGTCCTCAAGCTCCGCGTGCGTGATTTTCTCTAAAAATATCTCTCGCGAAGGTTTCATTCCGTTTGGACTCCATTTGATATTCCTTTTCTGCAAAACCCTGAAATAGGCAAAAAAACAACAATCTGGACGGGGCCTTTGGGTTAGTAGGTTAGTCCCAAAAATGATATAAAAGTGAATGATAAAGCCCATTAAACATCCAAGACTTCATAAATAATAGCATGGAACAATAAAAAAATTATAGATACGTTGGAGACGTATCAAGCATCCCAAGCTTAATTCCTGCTCGTCCTCGAGTAGGTAAATGATAAAGAAAGAATTTTTGATGTGGAATGCTAACCAATATAGTTTTTCAATGTAATTCTCTTTATTGTGGCATGAATGTTCAGATCTGAAAGATTCAAGATAAAAGTCTATATTGACATCAGAAATAACAATACTTCAAGCAATACTAAAAAAGCAATCATGTCTTCAGAAATACTATGGCTAAAGAAAGTTATCCCTACAAAATCATATAGTCTGGCTATGCTCCCTCTTCATCACACAAAATATTCATATCATGCACAACCCCAATTTTAGCCAAGCATTTGTTTTCATACTCTATCATTTCAAACCTTTCAACTTTCACGCAATACATGAGCGTGAGCCATGGATATAGCACTATGGGTGGAATAGAGGTGGTTGTGGAGAAGACAAAAAGGAGAGAGATAGTCTCACATCGACTAGGCGTATCAACGGGCTATGGAGATGCCCATCAATAGATATCAATGTGAGTGAGCAGGGATTGCCATGCAACAGATGCACAAGAGCTAAATATGAATGAAAGCTCAACAAAAGAAACTAGTGGGTGTGCATCCAACTTGCTCGCTCACGAAGACCTAGGGCATTTGAGGAAGCCCATCGTTGGAATATACAAGCCAAGTTCTATAATGAAAATTCCCACTAGTATATGAAAGTGACTAAACATGAGACTCTCTACAATGAAGAACATGGTGCTACTTTGAAGCACAAGTGTGGAAAAAGATAGTAGCAATTGTCCCTTTTTTCTTTTTCCTTTCTTTTTTCTTTTTTTTGGGCCTCTTTTTTTTCATTGGCCTTTTTTTGCGGAGGGGCTTTATAGATGCAGCCTTTCCTCCCATGGGACAATGCTCTAATAATGATGATCACCACACTTTCATTACAACACGATATTACAACTCGATACTACAACAACAAAGTATGACTCTATATGAATGCCTCTGGCGGTGTACCGGTATTTGCAATGAAACAAGAGTGACATGTATGAAAACTATGCATGGTGGCTTTGCCACAAATACAATGTCAACTACATGATCATGCAATGGCAAGATGACAATATGATGCGTGTCATATAAACGGAACGGTGGAAAGTTGCATGGCAATATATCTCGGAATGGCTATGGAAATGCCATGATAGGTAGGTATGGTGGCTGTTTTGAGGAAAAATATGGTGGTTGTTTTGAGGAAGGATATACAGTGGGTTTATGGCACCGGCGAAAGTTGCGCGGTACAAGAGAGGCTAGCAATGGTGGATGATTGAGAGTGCGTATAATCCATGGACTCAACATTAGTCATAAGACCTCATATACTTATTGCTAAAATATACGAGTCATCAAAACAAAGCAATCAACGCATGCTCCTAGGGGGGAGGTTGGTAGGAATTAACCATCGCGCGCCCCCGACCTCCACACAAAGGTTGGCACTCTACAAATACCTCATGCTCTAACTTCGTCACATAGCGGTTCACCATACGTGCATGATACGGGAATAACTAACCTGAACACAAGTATTTCTCAATTTCATAATAACCCCATTAGCATGACTCTAATATCACTATCCTCATGTCTCAAAACAATTATCAAGCATCCAACATCTCATTCTATTCAATGCACTTGGTGTGAATTTTTTACTACATTGACATTGGATGTTTATCATGTGAAGACTAGTTATTTTAGCCTAAACACATTACCATGCTGTTTTAATAGACTCTCAAATAGATATAAGTGAAGCATTAGAGTTCAACAATTTCTAAAAAATATTACCACCACCGTGCTCTAAAAGATATAAGTGAAGCACTAGAGCAAAAACTATTCAACTCAAAAGATATAAGTGAAGCACATAGAGTGTTCTAAAAATTTCTAGGCCATATTTAACTCTCTCAAATAGGTGTGTCCAGCAAGGATGATTGTGGCAAACTAAAAAGCAAATACTCAAATTATACCAGACGCTCCAAGCAAAACACATATCATGTTGCGAATAAAAATATAGCTCCAAGTATAGTTACCGATGGATGAAGATGAAAGAGGGGATGCCTTCCCGGGGCATCCCCAAGCTTAGGCTTTTGATTATCTTAAATTTACTTGGGGTGCCATGGGCATCCCCAAGCTTAGGCCTTTGCCACTACTTGTTCCATAGTCCATCAAAGCAATACTCAAAACTTGAAAACTTCACAACACAAAACTTAGACAAAAATTCTCGTGAGCTCCGTTAGTATGAGAAAGCAAACCACTACTCAAAGGTACAGCAATGAATTCATTCTTTGTTTATATTTGTGTTAAACCTATTGTACTCCAACTTCTCTATGGTTCATATCCTCCAATATTACTCATAGATGCATCGGAATAAGCAAACAACACACGAAAAACAGAATCTGTCTAAGACAGAACAGTCTGTAGTAATCTGTAGGGTTTGCCTACTTATGGAACTCCAAAAAATTCAGAATAAATTGGTAAATTTGTGCAATTTGTCTAACAATCAGCAGCAAAAGGAATCAACTAAAAGAGAATGCTCCAGTAAAATCCCACGACTACTTTAGCGAGCACTAACGATTCTGTTTTTCACAGCAAGATCATATAAACTTCACACAAGTCTTCCCAAAGGTTCTACTTGGCACAAACACTAAGCAAAACATGAAACCACATCTAATAAGAGGCTAGATGCAATATTTATTCCCTAACAGCAACAAAAACAAAAAACATAAAATTGGGTTGCCTCCCAACAAGCGCTATCGTTTTACGCCCCTAGCTAGGCACGATACAAGATAGATCTAGGTATTGCCATCTTTGGAAGGCAATCCATAAGTGGTTCTCGTGATAGATTCATATGGTAATTTGATTTTCTTTCTAGGAAAGTGTTCCATGCCTTTCCTTAATGGAAATTTGTAATCTAATATTTCCTTCCTTCATATCAATAATTGCACCAATCATTCTAAGGAAAGGTCTACCAAGAATAATAGGACATGAAGGATTGCAATCTAGATCAAGAACAATGAAATCTACGGGCACATAATTCCTATTGGAAACAATAAGAACATCATTAATTCTTCCCATATGTTTCTTAATAGTGGAATCCGCAAGATGCAAATTTAAAGAACAATCATCAAGCTCATGGAACCCTAGCAAATCACACAAAGTTTTTGGTATAGTGGAGACACTTGCACCCAAATCACACAAAGCATAGCATTCATGATCTTTTATTTTTATTTTTATAGTAGGTTCCCACTCATCATAAAGCTTTCTAGGTATAGAAACTTCCAACTCAAGTTTTTCTTCATAAGATTGCATCAAAGCATCAACTATATGTTTAGTGAAAGCTTTATTTTGACTATAAGCATGCGGAGAATTTAACACGGATTGCAACAAGGAAATACAATCAATCAAAGAGAAATTATCATAATTGAATCCCTTGAAATCCAAAGTAGTGGGTTCATCACTATGCAAAGTTTGAATCTCTTCGTTCCCACTTTTAGCAATTTTAGCATCAAGATCTGAAAACTCCGAATCATTGGGACACCTTAAAGCAGAATCATCTCCAAGCCTATTCTCATCAAGATTAATATTAGAAAACAAGGATCTAATAGGAGACACATAAATAACTTTCAGATCTTCATCTTTATTTTCATGCTCTTCCGGTTTAGCAGCCATCTTATTAATCAAGGTCGACTGTTTATCCGAAATTTGGGCAATTAAGTTCTCAAGATGAGCAAACTGAGATTTCAAGCCATAAAATTCCTTAGACATATCATCAAGGTCTTTATTCATCTACTCCATAAATTTTTTCTGTTCTTCAAGCTCACTTCTGAAGAAGTCATTATGCTCAAATTGTATAGTCATAAAATGTCTAACATTGTTTTCAATCTCCTCCAGCCTCTTGAGGTGAGGGTCAACACTAGTGGGGAGAGCCACAGTGACAAGCAAGCAATCCAACACACACAAGAAAACAAGAAGCAAGCGAACGATAAACACACGGCGGAAGAAGGGCGAATAAAACGATAAAGGTGAAGTGGGGGAGAGGAAAACGAGAGGCAAATAAATGTAATGCGAAGGATAAGGGTTTGTGATAGGTACTTGGTATATGACTTTTGCGTAAGCCTCCCTGGCAACGGCGCCAGAAATTATTCTTGCTACCTCTTGAGCTTGCGTTGTATTCTCTTGAAGAGGAATGGGAGATGCAGCACAGTAGCGTAAGTATTTCCCTCAGTTTTTGAGAACCAAGGTATCAATCCTGTAGGAGACCACACGCCAGTCCCTCGCACCTGCACAAACAAATAAGAACTTCACAGCCAACGCGATAAGGGATTGCAAATCCCTTTACGGTCACTTATGAGAGTGAGATCTGATAGAGATGATAGTTTATATTTTTGGTATTTTTGGTTTAATAAAACAACAAATAAAAGCGGCAAAAGTAAAGTAGATGTAGATTGATATGTTGAGAATAGACCCGGGGGCCATAGTTTTCTCTAGTTGCTTCTCTCATGATAACGATGTTCTACGGCGGGTAAACAAATTACTTTCGAGCAATTGATATAAAAGCAAATAATTATGAGACTATCTAGGCATGATCATTGTATACAGGCATCACGTCCGCGAAAAGTAGATCGACTCCTGCGTGCATCTACTACTATTACTCCACACATCGACCGCTATCCAGCATGCATCTAGTGTATTGAGTTCATAAGAACAGAGTAACACCTTAACTAAGATGACATGATGTAGAGGTATAAACTCAAGCAATATGATGTAAACCCCATATTTTTATCCTTGATGGCAACAATACAATATGTGCCTTGCTGCCCCTACTGTCACTGGGAAAGGACACCGCAAGATTGAACCCAAAGCCAAGGACTTCTCCCATTGCAAGAACTCTAGATCTAGTAGGCCAAACCAAACCGATAATTCGAAGAGACTTGCAAGGATATTATGAGCACACATAAAAAGTTCAGAGAAGAACCAAATATCTTTCATAGATAACCTTGATCATAAACTCACAATTCATCGGATCTCAACAAACACACCGCAAAAAGAGATTACATCGAATAGATCTCCTCGAAGACCGAGGAGAACTTTGTATTGAGATCCAAAGAGAGAGAAGAAGCCATCTAGATACTAGCTATGGACCCGAAGGCCTGTGGTAAACTACTCACAACTCATGGTGAGGGCGATGATGATGATGATGAAGGCCTCCGTGATGGACCCCCCTCCGGTGGAGCTCCGGAACAGGCTCCAAGATGGGATCTCCACGGGAACAGAAGCTACGGCGGTGGAATTAGGGTTTTCTCTCTGCGTATGGAGTTTCTGGGGTACGTGGAATTATATAGGAATGAGGGCACCAGGGGCCACTTGAGGGGGCCTCGAGGCAGGGGGCGCGCCCTGGGAAGGGGGGCGCGCCCCCACCCTCGAGGGCCACCTCTTTGTCCCCTGACTTGGTCCTCAAGCTCCGTGTGCGTTATTTTCTCTAAAAATATCTCTCGCGAAGGTTTCATTCCGTTTGGACTCCATTTGATATTCCTTTTCTGCAAAACCCTGAAATAGGCAAAAAACAGCAATCTGGACGGGGCCTTTGGGTTAGTAGGTTAGTCCCAAAAATGATATAAAAGTGAATGATAAAGCCCATTAAACATCCAAGACTTCATAAATAATAGCATGGAACAATAAAAAAATTATAGATACGTCGGAGACGTATCAAGCATCCCAAGCTTAATTCCCGCTCGTCCTCGAGTAGGTAAATGATAAAGAAAGAATTTTTGATGTGGAATGCTAACCAATATAGTTTTTCAATGTAATTCTCTTTATTGTGGCATGAATGTTCAGATCTGAAAGATTCAAGATAAAATTCTATATTGACATAAGAAATAACAATACTTCAAGCAATACTAAAAAAGCAATCATGTCTTCTCAAAATACTATGGCTAAAGAAAGTTATCCCTACAAAATCATATAGTCTGGCTATCCTCCCTCTTCATCACACAAAATATTCATATCATGCACAACCCCAATTTTAGCCAAGCATTTGTTTTCATACTCTATCATTTCAAACCTTTCAACTTTCACGCAATACATGAGCGTGAGCCATGGATATAGCACTATGGGTGGAATAGAGGTGGTTGTGGAGAAGACAAAAAGGAGAGAGATAGTCTCACATCGACTAGGCATATCAACGGGCTATGGAGATGCCCATCAATAGATATCAATGTGAGTGAGCAGGGATTGCCATGCAACAGATGCACTAGAGCTAAATATGAATGAAAACTCAACAAAAGAAACTAGTGGGTGTGCATCCAACTTGCTCGCTCATGAAGACCTAGGGCATTTGAGGAAGCCCATCGTTGGAATATACAAGCCAAGTTCTATAATGAAAATTCCCACTAGTATATGAAAGTGACTAAACATGAGACTCTCTACAATGAAGAACATGGTGCTAATTTGAAGCACAAGTGTGGAAAAAGATAGTAGCAATTGTCCCTTTTTTCTTTTTCCTTTCTTTTTTCTTTTTTTGGGCCTCTTTTTTTTCATTGGCCTTTTTTTGCGGAGGGGCTTCATAGATGCAACCTTTCCTCCCATGGGACAATGCTCTAATAATGATGATCACCACACTTTCATTACAACACGATATTACAACTCGATACTACAACAACAAAGTATGACTCTATATGAATGCCTCTGGCGGTGTACCGGTATTTGCAATGAAACAAGAGTGACATGTATGAAAACTATGCATGGTGGCTTTGCCACAAATACAATGTCAACTACATGATCATGCAATGGCAAGATGACAATATGATGCGTGTCATATAAACGGAACGGTGGAAAGTTGCATGGCAATATATCTCGGAATGGCTATGGAAATGCCATGATAGGTAGGTATGGTGGCTGTTTTGAGGGAAAATATGGTGGCTGTTTTGAGGAAGGATATATAGTGGGTTTTTGGCACCGGCGAAATTTGCGCGGTACAAGAGAGGCTAGCAATGGTGGATGGGTGAGAGCGCGTATAATCCATGGACTCAACATTAGTCATAAGAACTCATATACTTATTGCAAAAATATACGAGTCATCAAAACAAAGCAATCAACGCATGCTCCTAGGGGGGAGGTTGGTAGGAATTAACCATCGCGCGCCCCCGACCTCCACACAAAGGTTGGCACTCTACAAATACCTCATGCTCTAACTTCGTCACATAGCGGTTCACCATACGTGCATGATACGGGAATAACTAACCTGAACACAAGTATTTCTCAATTTCATAATAACCCCATTAGCATGACTCTAATATCACTATCCTCATGTCTCAAAACAATTATCAAGCATCCAACATCTCATTCTATTCAATGCACTTGGTGTGAATTTTTTACTACATTGACATTGGATGTTTATCATGTGAAGACTAGTTATTTTAGCCTAAACACATTACCATGCTGTTTTAATAGACTCTCAAATAGATATAAGTGAAGCATTAGAGTTCAACAATTTCTAAAAAATATTACCACCACCGTGCTCTAAAAGATATAACTGAAGCACTAGAGCAAAAACTATTCAACTCAAAAGATATAAGTGAAGCACATAGAGTGTTCTAACAATTTCTAGGCCATATTTAACTCTCTCAAATAGGTGTGTCCAGCAAGGATGATTGTGGCAAACTAAAAAGCAAATACTCAAATTATACAAGACGCTCCAAGCAAAACACATATCATGTTGCGAATAAAAATATAGCTCCAAGTATAGTTACCGATGGATGAAGATGAAAGAGGGGATGCCCCGAGCTTAGGCTTTTGATTATCTTAAATTTACTTGGGGTCCCATGGGCATACCCAAGCTTAGGCCTTTGCCACTCCTTGTTCCATAGTCCATCAAAGCAATACTCAAAACTTGAAAACTTCACAACACAAAACTTAGACAAAAATTCTCGTGAGCTCCGTTAGTATGAGAAAGCAAACCACTACTCAAAGGTACAGCAATGAATTCATTCTTTGTTTATATTTGTGTTAAACCTATTTTACTCCTACTTCTCTATGGTTCATATCCTCCAATATTACTCATAGATGCATCGGAATAAGCAAACAACACACGAAAAACAGAATCTGTCTAAGACAGAACAGTCTGTAGTAATCTGTAGGGTTCGCCTACTTATGGAACTCCAAAAAATTCATAATAAATTGGTAAATTTGTGCAATTTGTCTAAAAATCAGCAGCAAAAAGAATCAACTAAAAGAGAACGCTCCAGTAAAATCCCACGACTACTTTAGCGAGCACTAACGATTCTGTTTTTCACAGCAAGATCATATAAACTTCACACAAGTCTTCCCAAAGGTTCAACTTGGCACAAACACTAAGCAAAACATGGAACCACATCTAATCAGAGGCTAGATGCAATATTTATTCCCTAACAGCAACAAAAACAAAAAACATAAAATTGGGTTGCCTCCCAACAAGCGCTATCGTTTTACGCCCCTAGCTAGGCACGATACAAGATAGATCTAGGTATTGCCATCTTTGGAAGGCAATCCATAAGTGGTTCTCGTGATAGATTCATATGGTAATTTGATTTTCTTTCTAGGAAAGTGTTCCATGCCTTTCCTTAATGGAAATTGTAATCTAATATTTCCTTCCTTCATATCAATAATTGCACCAATCATTCTAAGGAAAGGTCTACCAAGAATAATAGGACATGAAGGATTGCAATCTATATCAAGAACAATGAAATCTACGGGCACATAATTCCTATTGGAAACAATAAGAAAATCATTAATTCTTCCCATATGTTTCTTAATAGTGGAATCCGCAAGATGCAAATTTAAGAACAATCATCAAGCTCATGGAACCCTAGCAAATCACACAAAGTTTTTGGTATAGTGGAGACACTTGCACCCAAATCACACAAAGCATAGCATTCATGATCTTTTATTTTTATTTTTATAGTAGGTTCCCACTCATCATAAAGCTTTCTAGGTATAGAAACTTCCAACTCAAGTTTTTCTTCATAAGATTGCATGAAAGCATCAACTATATGTTTAGTGAAAGCTTTATTTTGACTATAAGCATGCGGAGAATTTAACACGGATTGCAACAAGGAAATACAATCAATCAAAGAAAAATTATCATAATTGAATCCCTTGAAATCCAAAGTAGTGGGTTCATCACTATGCAAAGTTTGAATCTCTTCGTTCCCACTTTTAGCAATTTTAGCATCAAGATCTGAAAACTCCGAATCATTGGGACACCTTAAAGCAGAATCATCTCCAAGCCTATTCTCATCAAGATTAATATTAGAAAACAAGGATCTAATTGGAGACACATAAATAACTTTCAGATCTTCATCTTTATTTTCATGCTCTTCCGGTTTAGCAACCATCTTATTAATCAAGGTCGACTGTTTATCCGAAATTTGGGCAATTAAGTTCTCAAGATGAGCAAACTGAGATTTCAAGCCATAAAATTCCTTAGACATATCATCAAGGTCTTTATTCATCTACTCCATAAATTTTTTCTGTTCTTCAAGCTCACTTCTGAAGAAGTCATTATGCTCAAATTGTATAGTCATAAAATGTCTAACATTGTTTTCAATCTCCTCCAACCTCTTGAGGTGAGGGTCAACACTAGTGGGGAGAGCCATAGTGACAAGCAAGCAATCCAACACACACAAGAAAACAAGAAGCAAGCGAACGATAAACACACGGTGGAAGAAGGGCGAATAAAACGATAAAGGTGAAGTGGGGGAGAGGAAAATGAGAGGCAAATAAATGTAATGTGAAGGATAAGGGTTTGTGATAGGTACTTGGTATATGACTTTTGCGTAAGCCTCCCTGGCAACGGCGCCAGAAATTCTTCTTGCTACCTCTTGAGCTTGCGTTGTATTCTCTTGAAGAGGAATGGGAGATGCAGCACAGTAGCGTAAGTATTTCCCTCAGTTTTTGAGAACCAAGGTATCAATCCAGTAGGAGACCACACGCCAGTCCCTCGCACCTGCACAAACAAATAAGAACTTCGCAGCCAACGCGATAAGGGATTGCCAATCCCTTTACGGTCACTTACGAGAGTGAGATCTGATAGAGATGATAGTTTATATTTTTGGTATTTTTGGTTTAATAAAACAACAAATAAAAGCGGCAAAAGTAAAGTAGATGTAGATTGATATGTTGAGAATAGACCCGGGGGCCATAGTTTTCTCTAGTTGCTTCTCTCATGATAATGATGTTCTACGGCGGGTAAACAAATTACTTTCGAGCAATTGATAGAAAAGCAAATAATTATGAGACTATCTAGGCATGATCATTGTATATAGGCATCACGTCCGCGACAAGTAGACCGACTCCTGCGTGCATCTACTACTATTACTCCACACATCGACCTCTATCGAGCATGCATCTAGTGTATTGAGTTCATAAGAACAGAGTAACGCCTTAAGCAAGATGACATGATGTAGAGGGATAAACTCAAGCAATATGATGTCAACCCCATCTTTTTATCCTCGATGGCAACAATACAATACGTGCCTTGCTGCCCCTACTATCACTAGGAAAGAACACCGCAAGATTGAACCCAAAGCCAAGCACTTCTCCCATTGCAAGAACTATATATCTAGTAGGCCAAACCAAACCGATAATTAAAAGAGAATTTCAAGGATATTATGAGCACACATAAAAAGTTCAGAGAAGAACCAAATATCTTTCATAGATAACCTTGATCATAAACTCACAATTCATCGGATCTCGACAAACACACCGCAAAAAGAGATTACATCGAATAGATCTCCTCGAAGACCGAGGAGAACTTTGTATTGAGATCCAAAGAGAGAGAAGAAGCCATCTAGATACTAGCTATGTACCCGAAGGCCTATGGTAAACTACTCACAACTCATGGTGAGGGCGATGATGATGATGATGAAGGCCTCCGTGATGGATCCCCCTCAAGTGGAGCTCCGGAACAGGCTCCAAGATGGGATCTCCATGGGAACAGAAGCTACGACGGTGGAATTATGGTTTTCTCTCTGCGTATGGAGTTTCTGGGGTATGTGGACTTATATTGGAAGAAGGAGGGCACCGGGGGCCACTTGAGGGGGCCTCGAGGCAGGGGGCGCGCCCCCACCCTCGAGGGCCACCTCTCTATCCCCTGACTTGGTCTCAAGCTCCGCGTGTGTGATTTTCTCCAAAAATATCTCTCGCAAAGGTTTCATTCCGTTTGGACTCCGTTTGATATTCCTTTTCTGCAAAACCCTAAAATAGGCAAAAAATATCAATCTGGACTGGGCCTTTGGGTTAGTAGGTTAGTCCCAAAAATGATATAAAAGTGAATGATAAAGCCCATTAAACATCCAAAACTTCATAAATAATAGCATGGAACAATCAAAAATTATAGATACGTTGGAGACGTATCAGCTACACCTAGGGTTTAGCCATTACGATCTCGAGGTAGATTAACTCTTGTACACATATTCACTCATACTAATATAGCAGGAAGTAGGGTTTTACCTCAATCGAGAGGGCTTGAACCTGGGTAAACATCGTGTCCCTAGCCTCCTGTTACCATCGATCATCAGACACATAGTTCGGGACCCCCTACCCGAGATCCGTCGGTTTGGACACCGACATTGGTGCTTTCATTGAGAGTTCCACTATGTCATTGACGGAAGGACGGATGGACCACGTCGTCAACTGCAACAGCGACGTCAAGGGGATTCCCCCCCGGCCAACTCTTCGTGTTCGGCGGCTTCGCGCTCCGTGCCAACACTGAAGGCCACCTTGAGTAGATCGAGAGCTACGCCCCTGGCCATCATGTCAGATTCGGTAGCTTGAACTACGTTGCTGATATCCATGGAGACTTGATCTTCACCGGATTCGAGCCAGCGGCAACCCCTCTTTGTGACCACGATGATCATGACTTAACTCTATCATCGGAACAGGAAATAACACCTGCAACAGTTCTCGCCCTAGATCCGGAATGGATTGCGTCACCCGAAGATGGGAAGCTCAACCCCACCATGGGAGCCGCAGACTCTACAGCGTTGGAGCCGCACACGGACCCAACTGATGGGGTATGTGTTACCGGAACCCCGGACTCAGCTCCGGTCTCCGATTCCGAACTGCGCATAACTGCACCTCTCAAATCCAATCAGGCGCCTATCGCCGAATTCTGTGCTACGGATATTTTCCAGCACTCACCACTTGACGACATGTTAAAGTCGTTAAGATCTCTCTCCTTGGATGAGAGCACACAACCGCACTATATCCGGTTCCAACTAGAGGCTAATGAACAGTCGCGCTATACCCAGGGGGACGAAGAATTTCGTTTCCCACCCACCACCCATTTGGTAGCCACGGTTGAAGATCTAACCGATCTACTCGACTACGCTTCAGAAGACTTCGACGGGATGGACCTCGAAGCTGAAGCAGATACAGATCAAAGCCAGCCCATAACAGGGCGCTGGAAAGCTACGTCTTCATACGATGTGTATATGGTGGATACACCCAAAGAGGCGGAAGGCAACGGTGAAAACAATCCCGTAGAGGACAAACCCGCTGAAGAACCTCCCAAGCGTCAGCGTCCAAAACGCCGAACAAAATCCCGTAAAGGAAAGGACAGCAACACTATGACTAATGATGGTGATATTCCGAAACAAGCCGAAGACCCCGCAGATCCAGCGATAGAGCAGGAGGAGCGAGAGGACGGCGAACTGAGTCCAAATCCGCAGTCCGATGACAGCGATGCCGAAGACGGTGACTATGAACCGATCTCCGAAGAAGAGGCTAGTCTGGATGACGATGAATATACCATCCCAGAAGAACCCTCCGAACAAAAACGCTTCCATCGGCGGCTTATAGCCACCGCACGGAGCTTAAAAAAGTAGCAGAGACAGCTTCGAGCTGCACAAGACACGCTCAATGATAGATGGAATGAGGTGCTAGACGCCGAACAGAAACATGGCTTTAACGACCAAACCAAAGGCTATCCCAAGCGCAAGCTGCTGCCCGAATTCGATGACGAGGCCGTTGCGCCCGTCCCACCAAAAAATAACATCGCCAACAAGCCGGACCGACCACCTCGCGGACGGGATAGAGTCGCTAGCAATGGCGTAAACAAACCCCCGCCCCATAAAGGAAAGGAGGGTGCAGCCCAAGTCCGAAAGCATGATCTGCGTGAGGATCTAAACAAAAAAGCTAGCAAGACCAGGTCTATATTCAGACCCAGAGACCGAGCGCCCGCACGGGACGACGGCTATCAAGCCAATCGCGCCGGTGACATACCAGTTCGGGGTCAATACCGAACACCACAACCATCGGACATACGCCATGATATAGCAAGATACAGAGGAGCTTCAGACCCTCTATGATTTACCGATGAGGTGCTGGGTCATGATTTCCCAGAAGGGTTCAAACCCATGAACATCGAAGCGTATGATGGAATGACAGATCCTGCCGTCTGGATAGAAGATTTTATTCTTCACATCCACATGGCTCGAGGAGATGATCTCCACGCCATCAAATATTTACCCCTCAAGCTAAAAGGACCAGCTCGGCACTGGCTAAACAGTCTCCCAGAAAACTCCATTGGGAGTTGGGAAGAACTTGAGGACGCTTTTTAGGCCAATTTTCAAGGGACTTATGTCCGGCCCCCGGACACAAACGATTTAAGTCACATCATCCAACAACCCGGGAGTCAGCCCACAAGCTTTGGAACCGGTTTCTCACTAAGAAGAACCAGATCGTTGACAGTCCGGACGCCGAAGCCTTAGCGGCATTCAAGCACATTATCCGGGATGAATGGCTAGCCAGACACCTTGGATAGGAAAAGCCCAGGACAATGGCAGCCCTAACTACACTCATGACTCGCTTTTGCGCGAGTGAGGATAGCTGATTAGATCGTAGCACCACTAGTGAGCCTGGAACATCCGAAGTCAGGGATGGCAATGGAAAGCCTTGACGTAACAAAAACAAACGTCGAAACAATTTTGGAAGCCCAGATGATACAGCGGTAAACGCCGGATTCAGCGGCTCCAGACCCGGTCAACGGAAGAAGCCATTTAAAGGCATCAAAGATGGTCCATCAAGTTTGGACATGATATTAGATAGGCCCTGTCAAATCCATGGCACCCCAGAAAAACCTGCCAACCACATGAATCATAACTGTTGGGTTTTCAAGCAGGCCGGCAAGCTAAACGCCGAACACAAGGGGAAGGAGCCTCAGAGCGAAGACGAGGATGAACCTCGCCAGCCGAATATAGGGAGACAGAAGAAATTTCCATCGGAGGTCAAAACAGTGAACATGATATATGCCACTCATATCCCAAAAAGGGAGCGCAATCGCACACTCCAAGACATCTATGCCTTTGAGCCTGTCGCCCCAAAATTCAACCCATGGTCAGCCTGTCCGATCACTTTCGATCGCACGGATCATCCGACTAGTATTTGGCATGGTGTTTCGGCATGGGGTTTCGGCTGCCTTAGTGCTCGACCCAATAATAGATGGATACCATATAACCCGAGTCCTTATGGACAGCGGGAGTAGTCTTAATCTGATATATCAGGACACTATCCGCAAGATGGGGATCGACCCATCAAGAATCAAGCCAACGAGCACGACCTTTAAAGGAGTGATACCGGGCATTGAAGCTCGATGCACATGCTCTTTAACATTGGAGGTTGTATTCAGTTCTCCCGACAACTTTCGAAGCGAAGAATTACTCTTCGACGTAGCTCCATTCCGAAGTGGCTATCATGCTCTACTCGGAAGAACGGCCTTCACCTGCTTTAATGCAGTCCTGCATTATACCTATTTAAAGCTCAAGATGCCTGGACAACGTGGCGTTATCACGGTCAATGGAAATATGGAGCACTCTCTCCGTACGGAGGAGGATACTGCGGCCTTAGCGGCCGAAGTCCAATGCGTCCTATTCAAGCCAGATAATCTATCAACAACGGACACAACTAAACGTGTACGGCACACACTTCAGTGCGGCAGCTCAGATGAACCTGAGCAAGATTGACAGCTACGCCCTCGTCGAATGCCCCATAAGGTGATAGCATATGTGCCTCGAGTACATAATTATGCCTTATAAATTCCTTGGGTGACGACCGGGGGCACCTGCATATAGTCCATAGTTCGGTTAGACCCTATTCGGACTTTAAACATACCTTCTTTAGGTTCATTAAACAAACTAGACTTGTTATGGACACACCAGATCGATTTATTCTTTTCTAGCTTTACATTTTCCTTTTTACAGATGGCCATCATAGTCACACTCTCAAGGACACATTACAGATGAGGAAACGGCGCAGACGTGCAGCAGGGACCCGCACTAAGGTTTCTTTTTAGATTAAGACCATGTGTAAACCTTATTTCTCTTTCTTGTTATATACCTTCTTGGCATGTAAAATGTCCAAAAAAGGTCATCGGCATTATCTGTAAAGTTTGCGGCTCGCTGTACTATAGAGGGATATTAATAGAACAATTTTATTCATATTATGTCCAGAGTTTTATTCACTCACCAAGGAATGTTCTTTTCCCGCATCAGATTGCCATATGTGCCTTGTCAATAAGGTTTTACTACCAGGGGCTATATTCAGCTCTGGTATATGCTGAAAAGACCGAACACCTATAGGGAGTGTTCGGCGTCCTGGATATTTGCATTATATGCATCAGTTCCGAATCATGTCTTGGGTCAATAGTTGGGTTGCTCGGCTCCTGTGCTTACCCCTACGTTCCCGATTGTTCGGCTAGGGTGTAAAGGGAGAACTACTGCGATAGTACTTCTGGCTAGTCCGGTCAAGTACCTCAGTAGAGAAAGCCGAAAACTGACTGTCATGATAAGCGAGAACCCGGTCTGCAATACGGTGACTTAGTTTTATACTACGATCAATAGAGAACTACCCCGTGTTATACGAAGGGTTGGTTTTTTCTCTCTGTCAAGTGCGATTGAATACTTCATCCGCACCAAGGGCTAGTACCTAGCCCCACTTGTCAAACTCCTACGACTAAGTGAAAGGAATAACGCCACATAGTCTGATTGCCTGGTTCGCTGCGCATACACCTCCTATACGAACCAAGACGTTGGATAACAAGTGTATTTGCATATGACCGAACACCCCAGTACTATGTACCTAGGGGCTGAAGCCGACGACTAGAAACTTTTAGATTTAAGATAAACAGTCACACAGGAGGTAAAAAACGCTGATATTATAAATAGCGCAAAAGTTATATATACATTGGATTCATAAGCCTAGTCTTTACATCCGGATACAATCATTCAAAGGCAACATCCTTCGAACACTGGCCTCCTACAAGGCAGGCACCGTCGATGACGTCCTTGAAGTACTTCTCCGGCTTGCGGTGCTCCTTGCCTGCGGGCGGGCCAACAGTAGCTATATGAACCGCGTTCATCTTTGCCCAGTGCACCTTGACGCGAGCAAAGGCCATCCGAGCACCTTCTATGCAGGCCGAACGCGTTAGTGCGTCGACCCGTGGACTTGCCTCGACGAGCCGCTTCACCAATCCGAAGTAACTACTCGGGATTGGCTTAGCGGGCCATAGCCGGACTATTAAGTCCTTCATGGCCGAACCCGCTATATTGTGCAGCTCGACCAACTGCTTCATCTGGTCGCTGAGGGGCACCGGATGGTTTGGCGCCTCGAACTGCGACCAAAACAACTTCTCCATATTGTTCCCCTCCGGGGCACGGAAATACTGGGTGGCATCTGCACTGCTCCTTGGAAGATCAGCAAACACGCGTGGAGAACTCCACAATCGTGTCAGCCAATATACTTCCGCCCTCCAAAGATGCTCTGTAAGAGAAATATCTTACCAAATGCTATCTGTCGTGCCTGCTTGATTTCTTGACGAGTGCTGCACGACTCGCCTCACGCATCCTGGGCAGATTTCACTGCCGCAGACAGGTCGGTCGCCTGTTCCGAAGCCTTCTTCTCCGCTGCCTCACACTTACGGATGGCATCTTGGAGCTCGACTTCGACTTCGGACACCCGAGACTTGTGCTTCTCGCACTCCGCCTTTTTGGCCTCCAAATCAGCAGCCGCTTTATCTGCGGCCGCCTTGTTCGCCAGGCCTCCTCCTTGGCCTTGGCAACCTCACCCTTGAGGGCCTCGAACTCAGCGGCGCCAACTGTGTAATACAGAATACAATATTAGAGTTTGTACTCATACTCAATCAATTAGTCTTATTGACATTTTAAAACAAAAATCCGCATACCTTGCGTTTCATCAAAACACCGATTGATGCGGTCGAGGTCCGCATTGGCCACCTCGAGCTTCCAATTTAGTTCGGCAACCTCTGTGTCTCGCGTAGTCGTCATAACTAAGGAAGCTTGCACGATAGTTTAGCTCTGTAAATATGCTACTCTATGGATACTTCGTCCGATTATTTTCAGAATCACACAAAGTATCAGGGGCTACTGGTTATATATTTGCATTTAAAACAAATAAAATTTCTTAAAAGCATTACATTGCTTACCTCAAAGCCTGTTAAAAGGCTATTGAAGGCTTCATTCAGTCCGCCCTTGACGGACTGAATCTCCTTCATCACCGCACCCATCACGGTGCGGTGTTCTTCAATGACGAGAGCACTTTGCAGTGCTCCCTCCATAGAATCCGGCGCCTCCGGATTAACTCCTGGCGCCGCCGTAGCCTCCTCCGCTTGAGGAGCCGGGTCTTCGGACCCTGGAACCGCGCTAGGATACGGGATGGTATTCGGCGGGGCCCCGGATTGTTTGGGCCCCACGTCTTTGGTCTCCACGGGGGCCGTTTCCCCATGATCAATGGCCGCCGAGGTATTACCCTCGGCCACCATGTCTCCTGCCCCGCCCTCATCTCCTTGGGCGGAGAGAACCCGCTAGGACGACACTTCGGCGTCCCCGCCGATTACGGGCGATGGAGCCCGGACTGGTGGGTCACTCTCCGTCTCCCCAGGCGCCAGAGAGTTCCCTCTGATGATGTAATATTGGGGTTTACACCGGGAGGGCTGTAGGTCAGCAGGAGAAGAATACTAAGTAGGCATCATAAATACTGAATAAACAAAGGTGAAATAGTCAAATCCGGAGAAACTTACGATTCGGGCAAGGGTTTCACCCTGGGCTTCACCACGAAGCTATGTTCGGACGAATCCGAACTATCTCCAAGCTTCAGCTTCCTCTGGGGCGCGACCGTGCCCGCGTCAGCGACGGCTCCCCTCTTCCTCCCCCTGCCTTGCGCAGGGGGCATTTCTTCTTCCTCCTCTTCCTCCTCATCATCTGCCTCTGCCTCGTTGGAGGAGAGAATGTGGAGGTCCTCGGGCTTCTTGCCCGCAGGACGGGGGCTGTCTCCGCCCCCCTTGCCCTTTGTCTTCTCGGGCTTCTTGGTCGGCGCCTTGTACGGAGCCGGAACCAACATCACCATCAGTAGAGGCAGTGCTGTCTCTTCGGGTAAAGGTGCTGGACACTTAGTCCGGGACGCCTTCTTCGTCTAGCCCTATATATCACGTAAAAATTCCAACTCCTACTATCATGAAATAAGGGAAAGGGTATGTGTTCATCAAGGATCATTGTTACCTCTATGGCGGAAACTTCAGTGCTGAAGCCCGGATCCTCGTCCTCTTTGGGCCATTCCTTCTGGCTCTTGAAGAGGTGCTTCCAGATCTCTTTGTGTGTAGATCAAAAGAGATGCTTCAGCGGCTTGTCTCCTGCCAGATCGAACTCCCATAGGGAGGAATCCCAGCTTTGGCAAGGGAGAACGAGCCGGGTCAGTATCACCTGGATCACGGAGGAGAGCAGGTGCCCGTTGGAGATCACGCTGGACACATGACCCACGAGAGTCCTTACCTCAGTGTGCGACCCCCAGTCCAGACCCTTCTTGGTCTAGGAGGTCAATCTCATTAGGGTTCCGGATCTGAAAGCAGGTTCCGCCACCCACTTGGTGTCGCGGGGTTCGGTGATATAGAACCATTCCTGCTGCCAGACCTTGTTCGTCTTCACGAACGAGCCCTTGGGCCAAGTTGCGTTCGGGAGCTTGCTGATCATGGCGCCCCTGCACTCCGCGTGCTCCCCGTCAACTACCTTCGGCTTCACATTGCAGGTCTTAAGCCACAGGCCGAAGTGTGGGGGGATGCGGAGAAAGGCTTCACACGTCACTATGAAAGCGGATACGTGAAAAATTGAGTTCGGGGCTAGATCATGGAAATCTAGCCCATAGAAGAACAAAAGACCCCGAACAAACGGGTGGAGTGGAAACCCTAGCCCCCTAACAAAATGAGAGGTGAAAACTACCCTCTCGCCCGCCTTAGGAACGAGAGTCACCTGGCCCTTAGTGGGGACTCAGTGTGCGATGTCGCCGGCGAGATACACCGCGCTCCGTGGATCCTCCACGGTATTTTCGGTGACCGTGGAAGCCTCCCACTTACCTCTGGCACCGGATCTAGCCATTGCTGGGAAGGGGAGTAGTGGTTGAGGAACGAGGAGTTGTGGGCGCATGAGATGAGAGTACGGGGGCAAGGGAGATTGGAGAGCTCGAGCTTGAGTAAGGTGTGGGGCTGATGAAAGGGATTGGAGTCCTTTTATAATGCTGCGAATACAGAGCGTCCCCTCACCTTAGCCATAAAACTTGCCGGTTCCCAAAGCGGTCGTGCGTAATGTGCGGCGTGGGTGCTCACGTCACAATGATAAGAATCCCATAATAAGCGGGCACAATCTCTATTCTGACGGGACGTGTCAATGAGGATATGCCTCGAAACGCGAAACTAGGACCAAATAAAATGGTTCGATATGTTAGTGGGTTGGATGCGACGCTTCACCCAAAAGTTTTCAGTAGAGACACATTATTGATTTTCTTTAAAAGCCTTGCCTTCAGGGCTAAGGGTTGTACTAATCTTGCAGAGCCGAACACAATCCATCTATTTGTAGAAGATATATTCGGGAGGAGGAACCCGCCTTGCAATGCCGAAGACAATACGGAAGCCGAACTCATCACCATCGAAAACAGGTTCAGGGGCTACCGAGGGAGTCCTGGATCGAGGGGTCCTCAGGTGGCCGAACAAACTCCTGTTGGGACGGACTGGTGGGCCATGAAGATTATTATAGAAGATCATCTCTAGTATCCAGATAGGACTCCTGGAGTCTTGTAATGGCAAGTTTTAGGCTCAGGTGTAGATTTTCCTTCCTCTGCAAGATGATATGTACAAACCCTAGGCCCCTCAGGTGTGTATATAAACCAAAGGGTTTAGTCCATAGAAGCTAGAGAAGAATCATAATATCCTCACTTGCTAGACCTAGGGTTTAGCCATTACGATCTCGAGGTAGATCAACTCTTGTACACATATTCACTCATACTAATATAGCAGGAAGTAGAGTTTTACCTCAATCGAGAGGGCCTGAACCTGGGTAAACATCGTGTCCCCAGCCTCCTGTTACCATCGATCCTCAGATGCATAGCTCGGGACCCCCTACCCGAGATCTGCCAGTTTTGACATCGACACCCCTCTCAGGCTGGACTCGGGAGCTCTCCTCTGGAGGGCTTCCGACTTGGATAACGTCACAAAGGGGGCGCTCGGGCACCATGTGGAGGCGTGCTTCATTGCACGTTTCCGCGAAGAGGGCACAAGGCGTGAGCCGCCAAGTGCTCCGGAGTTTGTCACCAAGATGATCAAGGATCTTAGGAAGCAAGGGCGATGCGAGGCGAGCGTCGTCCTGCGTAACCAAGCGCCACCCCCTCTATCGACGAGGGCAGGGGGCTGCGAGTCTGCGTCAACACCCCAGGGATCAACAGAGTCGCGTCTCAGGAGCTCTTCTGGCCGTCCCAAGTGGGTCGATGCGAGGGCCCCCCTCAGAGCTACGTTCGCATGCCTTTCGGCCTGCCGAACAACGCTTCCCTGCACCAGCGGCGCATGCGGGGCATCCTGGTAGCTCGCGGGACTAGGTACCAGGAGATCTTGGCGATGGAAGCTCTGGTCCTTTGCGAGCCTCCCGAACCACAGGAGCTTCGCGAGGTCCAGGGACCAGATGACTCATGAGGAGCGACTTCAGCAGCAGGCATCTTCAGCTACCCCTCCCCTCGGGCAACATCATCCCCTAGCCATGTGGGTCTGTCCCTATGGCATGTATCGTTTTTGCATCTATTATAACTCGCCTTACCTTAAGCTGCTTTACAAATATTACCTGCCTATCCGGTGCTTTGTCGCCATGAACATCGTGCGCCCTCGTGAGCTCGCCCTTGACTGCCTCGTGATTAAGGATGGGCACGACATCTGTGCTTGGGTCCATCCCTACAACATCGCTAAACCCAAACGGCTGAGCTCTTGATATGGAGATGGCCCCTACGGATATGACCATAGTCATTATGCGCAAAGATAATTATCAGGTGAATTCTAATAGAAATTATATGCATTATTATTTTATTTTCTGAAACAGAAATACAACACGGTCTTTTATCTTATGCAGAACTGTTAAAGAGCTATACAAGCCACGTGTCAAGATGCGAGATGGAGATGCAAAAAAATACATGAATAAAGGAATTGAAGAATCAAGCAGAGTAGCAAAAATCACTTGTGGCATGCATGGTCGGCTCCATCCATCATGCATGCTACGGTGCAAGAAGCCAACCCCAAAGGACCAGACAATTAGCTTTTGTCTACATGGACCAAGAGGAGTAACGTGTCAGGTCCAACAATATTTTTTGGTGCACTAATACATCACATCAAGCCAACAAGTCTTCTCAACCGAAGCAAACATCACGTCCTGTCGAGCCATGCAGTGTCCCGCGTACTTACGGCTCTGCGTCCCATGACACCAGCCGGCGGCCGTCCATCTTAATAAATAGTTAGCTTTCATCTAGGTTTAGACTTGGGATTTATTGTAATGTCTAGCCATCGCTATAATTTTGCATCTACGAGATGTGTAGGACTACCGCCTTGTCAGATCCACGGTGGAACCCCAACTTTTTATCTAGTTCATGATCAATTTATCATCCGCAATTCCAGATTGCAATTCACCTTTGTTCTTGCCGGTTCTTTGGTTGCTTGTAGGAACTCGAACCTCGTTGTTCAGGTTGATCATGCCTACGGCAAGGTCAATAACCATCGGAGATTGGTTTAGCGATTGTCGAGGCGTATCGTCGGGTACGGTATAGCCGGATCGACAAGGTCAAAATCCACCAAATCGATAGTTATCCCCACTCTCATCGAAAGATTGGGCCACCGTCACATCTGCTCTGGCTCGCAGGTCAGCTCCCGTGTACATCACCTCCCATGGCCCTTGGTGCTTTGTTCTCGCATGAGCTAATCGGGGGTGGACGAGTCAGGGCGCGCGACCCAGTGCCTCGCCACCCCAGGAGCCGTGCGCCGGTTGCTTTTCTTCAGGACTGTTGCATGAGAAGACCGGGCATGGCGTCTGTGCTCGGGTCAGTTCCTGCAGCGTTGATAAACCCAACGACTGAGCTCTGTCGGGCGTGCCAGCCCAGTTCACGTCACCTCCTGGAGTCATTGGTGTTTGGCCTTCTCATGCGATATCCTCAGGAGATTCACTCGGCACAGGTTACCTAACCATCTTGCCAGACCCACACAAGCATCCCAAGATAAATTCAAGCGCAACCCACCTTGAGGTATGGCCTCGTGAGTCCCGTGTTGTCTCACGAGTGCCCATACACACCTCCTCTAGTCCTGTCGTGCAAGCCACGTGTCAGGATGGGCTTGTACATGCCCTGGGGGTTCCACTCAGAGGGAGCCCCCACCCACGCACCAGTCAAAGCCCCATGCTCCATGCTAGAGGACGACACTATCGAGTAGCGGCTATGCCTGTGCAAGAGCGGAAGCACCATGCTCCGCGCTGGTGAATAAACAACTGAGGGTGGCCTCACGGCCGCAGCAACCTCAGCAGAGCCACCAAGCTCGCTTCTCAGCCTCACCTCGCTGTTGTCCCTCGGTTGGGTAGCGTGAGGGGGTTGGGCACGGGGGCTATGCTCAGGTCACACCTGGCGTATGCTACCTCACCAGGTCCCTCGGACCTGGTCCTCGCCCACCCCTCCCGATCGAAAGCCCGATGAGGAACATGCATGGAGGTTTGTTTGTACGTCTAGGGGGACCCCTGAGCATCGCGACCCAAGGGCCTAATTTGTCACGTAGCCCCTCACCCCTTGGTCTCGTTCTGGTGATCCGGACGCCGCAATGGCGGTTGAGAAATGCACGAGGCCGGGCCCTACCGACGCAAAACGCTAGAACCCACACCCACATCTCCTTCCTGAGGGTTGTTCGAATGTCAAGGGGGACCCCTGGGCATCGCAACCCAGGGGCCTAGCTGGTCACGTGCCCCTCACCCCTTGGTCTCATCCTAGTGATCCGGACGCCCCAACGGTGGTTGAGAAATGCACGGGGCCGGGCCCTACCGACACAGAACGATAAAGCAAGAAGGAAGCATGATAGCAAAACCCCATCAAATTATTACAAAACATACTGTCTCGCAAAGGTTCAAAGCAGAAGTCTTACGCCTCCACGAGTCATGATAAATGTTTGCAGGAACAAAGCAGGAAGCAGTGGTGCCTTGTCCTCTCTTTCAACCCTAGACGCCACCGTCGCCGACATCGCCGCTGTCTCCTCCACCGGCCCCCACTATCGCTGCAGTAGGGTCGACCGGACGAAACTGCTATAGCAGAGCCCCCACCTGCTCCTCCACGACCTCGGCAATAGTGCCTTGAAGCTCGGAAGCTGGGGCCTCAAGCAGGGCGCCAAAATCGAAGTTGGGCTCCTGAAGGTAGAGGTGGTGGTAGATGCGTGTTGCGACCGAAGCGGCAAAAGCACGAGCTTCTGCCTCCACCAACGGGCCCAAGCCGGCGACAACACCCTCAAGTGACGTAGCGAGCCTGGGGAGCAGTCCGGCGGGGCCCTCCTCTAGTGTCGCCAGTAGCTTCTTGTATTCCGATCCGTAAAGGAATTCCAGGGAGGTGCGGAGGCTCTCCTCGAGGGAGACGAAGGCGTCGTGCTCCACGATGGCCGCCTTCTCAGCCTTGGTGAGGGATCTCTGGGATGCTTCAACCTCCTTCTCCAGCTCCTCCAGGCGGCCGCGCTCCGCAGGATCTTGGGCTGTTCGCTTCAGCTCGGCGTCGCGGTCTTCAAGCACAGCAGCCCGGCCTTCAGCTCCTTCAACTGCTCAAGACGACGGGTGTCCTCGGCGCGTGCCTTGGTGAGGATCTTCAACTCAGCCTCCACCTCGTGGAAGCGCCTCTCAGCAGCCTTCGTGTCGGCCCTCGCCGAGTCACGTTCGGCCGCGGGCAGACGAGCCACCTTCTCGCCTTCTTCAATAGTGGCCTCGTCCACACCCAGGTTGTCCAAATGGACGAATCGGCCTGGAGCCACCCCAAGATCAGCCCCAGGCGCCCCGTCGCCATGCGACAGTCACCATCACGGAGGTCTACCTAGAGCTGGTTCAGTGTAGCGAAGGCATCCTCCAAGGCGCGGGGCATGGTGGCAGAGCCATGACCCGCTGGTGTGAAGACTTGAGAAGAAGATGACATCGGCCCCCGGACCGACAGAGCAGCAGGAACCTGAGCGGCAGGGGGCTTCTGAGCTCTCGCACCCTCAGTAAGGACGCTGGGGGTTGGGACCACCAGGGCCAGTCTGGCCACACTTGAGGCCGTCCTCTGAGCATGGGTCCCCGAGCTTCGAGAAGCATGCCTAGGAGCAGGCAAGCAGAGGACAGCCTTTTCCTTCTACGCCAGGGTCGCAGAGGTGATAGCAGAAGGCACGACCTCGGAAGGGCTCTCCTCCTCCTTCTTCTTCGACATGGGCGGCCCGACCGCCAGAAGGGGAGATGTTTTGAGTACAGCACCCAAAGCAGAAGCGGGAATAAGGTAATAAGGTAAAGTACTTACTGGTTGATGGCGATGTATGTCCTTCTCTTGGACAGGAGCGAGGCGACCCCAAGCTTGCTAGCCACAAGGCTCGCCGCGCCCTTGGTGACGGGCAAGGGCATGGCAGTGGCCCCTGTAGCACCACCCTTCTTCATGACCCCGCGCACCAGCCTCTTCAAGGGGGGTAGCCCCAGACCTCGTGGTCACCCCGGCGGAGCGCGGTGACTCCTCCACCAAACGCTCGCCGACATCATCATCGTCAGAGAAGCCACAAAGCAACTCGCTCCGCCCAAGAGGATAGGTCTTCGCCGTCACTTCCAAGGTTGCCTTCGAGTCCACCTTCCCCTCCTCATCAGAGTCATCGCCGGAGGATACCAGCACCGCGGAAAGAGGAGCGTGGGGGCTCATCGGTGGCACAAGCCCTCGTTCGTAGAAGACTGTCATGGTGGAGACCACGTCTACCCAGTCATCGTGGTCGTACAAGGGGACATAACCAGTCGGAAGGTCACTGGGATCCTTCTCGAGCAGGACGCGCACGGCCTTGACTAATTCCTTGTCAGTCAGAGCCACCGGGTGCAGCCGGAGCTTGTCATCGTCGCCCTGGAGGCTCTATAAGGGGCGTGAGTGTGCCTGGAGAGGAGCAAGACGCTGCCTTGCGAACTCCTTGACGAGCAAGGCCCTCGCCAGCTGCCTCATCGTCAACTCCTTCATCATCATCTCCAGCAAATGCTCTGCTTAGGGGTCGGTGAGCTTCTCATGAGCCCACCAGAGCAGCTTCTCTGGTGGCGCAAGTGGTCGCTCCAGCAAAACATGGGGACACTTGGTGTCCATGAAGACTCACTTGCGTCGGAAGTCCTCCACTTTCTTCTTGGATTTGGAAATCATGTTGCCAGTATGACTGCGATGAAGGTAAGGCTCCCGGAGCACTCGTCAGTACCGCCACGGAGATAGAAGAAGTGGCGGAACAGCACAACGGATTGCATTACCCCGACGAACGCCTCATAGTAAAAGGCGAACATCAACAGGAGAAAAGTGGAACTGGGGTGGAGATGAAGGGCCTAGATATGGTAGTGATTGAGGATGGCAAGTAAGAAACTGGAGAAAGGGGGACGAGCCTAGCAAAGAGGTTGTGCAGGAAGAGGGGGTAAGAAGTCGCACCCAGAGTTTCCGGCTTGGCGGAGCTAAACTTGACCATCGTCTCCCCCCTTCGTTGTGGCTGGACGCCAGCAGCGGGGGCACGGTGGCGAGGTCCTTCTCCTCGGTAATGATGGATGCGCTGAGGGATGGCTCCAGAGCCAGGGCCGGACCTGAGGGAGCGACAGTAGGGTGAGATACCTCGGTGGCCATTGGCGTCGAGCTCGGGGGCAGAACTCGGTAGATCTGAAGGTACTCGTAGCGAAGAAGGAAAGGGGATCTAGAGCAAGGCGAGAGGAAGGTGATGAGGGTTAAGGCGCATGTGCCAACCTTATTGTCTAACCGAACAGTTGCCGAGGCAGCGTGGGGAAGTGGAGAAGCCCATGTCCCATGAGGGCGCCACGCGTCGATTGGGCCACAGGCGATTAGGGCTCGTGGCACTTCACCCTTGCCCTTTGGCTTTGCCTCAAAGCCAAGTCCAAGCGTGCCTTGGGCCCGGGGGCTACTATCGGCGTTCTAGGAACCAGGGTACCCAGACTTGCCTGCCTGCGGCCCATGACATGGATCCCTTGCCGGCCTGGTATGACCCATATTCAGCATCGGCACTCAAGACCATCGCGGGGGCCGAGCCACACGAGGAAAACGACACCAAGACCTCCGGAGGGAGCAGTCGCACTAGGCTGGCTCCCGAGGGGCGGAGAACTCTATGCACGCCTCACCTCGTGAGGTTTAGATGATGTAAGCCATGGCGACCAAGGCCAGGCGGGTGCCAGCGGGTGTAGGACGACCAGTTTCGCCTTTGGTGCTAAAGAGGCAAGCGCAGACGCGGAGTCCCGAAGAATCAAGCAAATGTTTCCATTTCTATGCAACAAGACCAGTATCGCGAGGACGGCAGAATGGAGGTCATCGTCGAGCCCACCGTGGCGTCAGGATCAAAAGCTTTGCAGGCGAAGACCACCTTTAGTCAGGATAAGATGTACTAGTTGTCTCCCTTCATATTTGGCCGTTGTGGGATCCCTTCCCGCCTATATTTTGGGGGAAGAAGACCAAGGCCACTATAAATATAGGATAGCCACCACCATAGGAGGGGATCAGATCAGATCCAAGATCCGACAGATCATTGAGACCTCCCTTTAGACATACACACCATCAAGGACACACCTCGCGAGGTTGTTCACCCACTGTACTAGTTGTTCCTCAGCCTACCTTGAGGCAATCCACCACATTGCAGGAGTAGGTCCACTCACCGCTAGGTGGCCTGAACCTGGGTAAACTGCCTTGTGTCGTGTTCTTTCTTGTTCCTTGAGCTAGTTCGTAGAAACGGCGAGTAGACTGATAGGGGGAGTTGAGTTCTTCGCACGCACCCGAGTGTTCGAACTTACAAGGGTTTTGCGGAGCCCCGAATCTGACAACCTAGCGATTAATTTGTCAAGCACAAAACAACTAGGCTCACCTATGTGCACCAACAACTTATGCTAAGCAAGATAAACAACTAGGTGATAGCAAGATATATGACAAGAAACAATATGGCTATCACAAAGTTAAGTGCATAGGTAAAGGGCTCGGGTAAGAGATAATCGAGGCAAGCGGAGACGATAATGTATCCCGAAGTTCGCACCCTTGCGGATGCTAATCTCCGTTTGGGGTGGTGTGGAGGCACAATGCTCCCCAAGAAGCCATTAGGGCCACCGTAATCTCCTCACGCCCTCGCACAATGCAAGATGCCGTGATTCCACTAAGGGACCCTTGAGGGCGGTCACCGAACCCGGACAAATGGTAACCCTTGGGAGCGGTCACCGAACCCGTACAAATTGCTCGAGGCAATCTCCACAACCTAATTGGAGACCCCCGATGCTTGCCCAGAGCTTTGCAGCACAATGATTGAGCTCTGAACACCACAAAGCTTGGGGCTATCTCGATAACTTAATGTGAGGCCCCCAACGACCCCACGAAGCTTCACCACAATGGCATATGGCTCCGAGGTGACCTCAACCGTCTAGGGCACCCAAGCACCCAAGAGGAACAAGCTCAAGGGTACGAAGTACCCAAGAGTAATAGGCTTCTCAACTTTTAACTTCCACATATCACCGTGGAGAACTCAAACCGATGCACCAAATGCAATGACAAGGGCACAAAGAGTGCCCAAGTCCTTCTCTCCCAAATCCCACCAATGGAACTAATGCTAGGGAGGGAAATGAGAGGAAGAACGGAGAAGAGAACACAAAGAACTCCAATTTCTAGATCCAAAGGGTTCCCCTCACATAGAGGAGAAAGTGATTGGTGGAAACGTAGATCTAGATCTCCTCTCCCCCCCCCCCCGCCCAAAAA
>LR738713.1:414793781-414879413 GCA_902687465.1 Secale cereale
AAGCTCGAAGAAGGTCAACAATGGGGGCAAAACACGAGCTAAAGGGATGAGGCTCAATGGGGAAGAAGACCCCCTATTATAGAGGGGGGGGGGGGAATCCAACCGTTATCCCCATTCACAGCCTCCAGCGGGCGGTACTACCGCTCTAGGGAGCGGTACTTCCGCTCAGCCCAGCGGTACTACCGCTGGGAACTCACACAGTGCCAAAGAGAGAAGAACAAAGAGAGAGCCCCAGAGCAGCACTAGTAGCGATGGTAGGGTGGTACTATGGCTTATAAGCGGTACTACAGCTCCCACTTCCGCTCCTATTGCCGCCCAACCCGACACAGGAAGCGACGGTCTCGAATCCAGGCGGCACTAGCCCGGAACCAGAGTCGTACTACCGCATATAGCCATGGGCGGGTACTACCGCGGTGAACCAGCGGTACTACTTCTTGTGGCTATCGGCGGTACTACTGCTACGGCCCAGCGGTACTACCACAGGAGCAACACGAAAGCCTAGAACTGCAATAACTGCTGCAAATGAGCTCCGAATTGAACAAACTCAAGCTTGTTTGATAGAGGAAGACGAGTAGCATCCAAACTGTTACTGGTTATAGTAAGAAGAGGCAGGGGAGGTATGCCTAGGAAATAGGGGAGTGAACCCTTCGTCAGAGAAGAACCAGCACAACCTCCAACATCGAAAACATCATAGAAGATGCATGAGTGAACTCCGTTTTCGATGAGCTCGAGCTTGTCATCAAGATGACCATAAGCTCCAAATCTCACAAGGAGAAGAACCAAACAAGAAACAATAAAGATGATGCAATGATGCAACGGTTAGAGCTCTCTATGAACGATATGATCAAGCTACTCATCGAGAGCCCCCCTTGATAGTACGACAATCGATCCAATAACCCGGTCTCCCAACTACCACCATCAGACTGGTAAAATAGAAAACCTACCAAGGGAAATCCTTTGCCTTGAACATAGTCCACTTGAGCTGGATGATGACGATCTTGACTCCCTCAAGCTGGACCACCTTTCTTGATTGTGTTGGCTCGGTGAAGACTAGTAGATTGCTCCCCCATACTCCACTATGGGCGAGCCACTCTTCGGCACATCTTCACAAGTCCATTGCCACCACAATGGACGGCAAGCTTCAAGCATATGATCTCATCATGATGATCCTACTTGAACTTGCACACCGCAATCTAACCCCACAAAGAACTCTTCGAAGACCATGGGTTAGTACACAAAGCGTAATTGACAGTGCTTACCATACCATGGGATCGCTTGATCCCTCTCGGTACATATTCTATGCTTTGTGTGTTGATCAACTTGATTCACTCTTTGACTTAGTCTTGATCAACCATGAATATTTACAACTCTCTTCATTTGGATGATGTCTTGAAGGTAAACATGAATGATCACACACTCTTCTTCTTCAAGACATGCTTGCAATAAGCTCAACACTCACAAGACCAATCTTTGGATAATTCCTTAATAGCACCTTGGTCATCACAAATCTCCTTGAAAGCAACAAATGGACTCCAAGAAAAGCATATGGACAAACCCTTCAAATACAACTCAAGGCAACCATTACTCCATAGAGATTGTCATCAATTACCAAAACCAAACATGGGGGCACCGCATGTTCTTTTAGCTACTCTAGCTAATTGCTCCTATGTTCAATATGCACCCAGATTGATACTCACAGTCATCTAGATTAGTGTCAAACCTTGCATCGGCGTAACCCTTTATGACGAACTCTTTATCACCTCCATAATCCAGAAACATTTCCTTCGTCCTCCAATTACTAAGGATAATTTTGACCGATGTCCAGTGATCCACTCCTGGATCACTCTTGTAACCCTTTTGCCAAACACATGGAAAAAAGCACACATTAGGTGTGGTACACAACAAGGCATATCATATAGAGCCTACGGCTAAGGCATATGGAATGACTTTCATTCTCTCTCTATCTTCTGCAGTGGTCGAGCTTTGTGTCTTACTCAACTTCATACCTTACAACTTAGGCAAGAACTCCTTCTTTGACTGATCCATTTTGAACTTCTTCAAAACTTTATCAAGGTATGTGTTTTTTGAAAGTCATATTAATCGTCTTGATCTATCCCTATAGATCTTGATGCCCAATATATAAGCAGCTTCAGCAAGGTCATTTATTGAAAAAAATCATTTTTAAACAATCCTTTATGCTTTCCAGAAAATTATAGATCATTTTCGATCCACAATATGTCATTCACATATACTTATCAGAAATGTTGTAGTGTTCCCACTCACTTTCTTGTAAATACATGCTTCATCATAAGTTTGTATAAAACCATATGCTTTGATCACCTCATCAAAGCATATATTCCAACTCCGAGATGCTTGCACCAGTCCATAGATGGATCGCTAGAGCTTGCACACTTTGTTAGCACCTTTAGGATCGACAAAACCTTCTGGTTGCATCATATACAACTCTTCTTTCAGATATCCATTAAGGAATGCAGTTTTGACATCCATTTGCCAGATTTCATAATCATAAAATGTGGCAATTGCTAACATGATTCGGACAGACTTAAGCATCACTACGGGTGAGAAAGTCTCATCGTAGTCAACTCATTGAACTTGTCGAAAACCCTTTGCGACAAGTCGAGCTTCGTAGATAGTAAGATTACCACCATCGTCCGTCTTCCTCTTAAAGATCCATTTATTCTCTATGGCTTGTCGATCATCGGGCAAGTCCACCAAAGTCCATACTTTGTTCTCATACATGGATCCTATCTCAGGTTTCATGGCCTCAAGCCATTTTTATGAATCTGGGCTCATCATAGCTTCTTCATAGTTCGAAGGTTCGCCGTTGTCTAACAACATGACTTCCAGGATAGGGTTACCGTACCATTTTGGTGCGGTATGTGTTCTGGTCGACCTTCGAGGTTCAGTTGTAACTTGACCCGAAGTATCATGATCATCATCCTTAGCTTCTTCTCTAGTTGGTGTAGGCATCACGGGAATAGTTTCTCTGATGAGCTACTTTCCAATTTGAGAGAAGGTACAATTACCTCATCAAGTTCTACTTTCCTCCCACTCACTTCTTTCGAGAGAAAATCCTTCTCCAGAAAGGACCCATTCGAAGCAACAAGAATCTTGCCTTAGGATATGTGGTAGAAGGTGTACCCAACAGTTTCTTTTGGGTATCCTATGAAGACGCACTTCTCCAATTTGGGTTCGAGCTTATCAGGCTGAAGCCATTTTTGACATAAGCATCGCAACCCCAAACTTTAAGAAATGGCAACTTTCGTTTGTTGCCAAACCATAGTTCATACGGCGCCGTCTCAACGGATTCAGACGGTTCCCTATTTAACGTGAATGCAATTGTCTCTAATGCATAACCCCAAAATGATAAAGGCAAATCTGTAAGAGACATCATAGAACGCACCATATCCAATAGAGTACGGTTACGATGTTCAGACACACCATTACGCTATGGTGTTCTAGGTGGCGTGAGATGTGGAACTATTCCACATTGTTTTAAATGAAGACCAAACTCGTAACTCAAATATTCACCTACGCGATTCGATCATAGAAACTTTATTTTCTTGTTACAATGATTCTCTACTTCACTCTGAAATTATTTGAACTTTTCAAATGTTTTAGACTTGTGTCTCATCAAGTATATATACCCATATCTACTCAAATCATCTGTGAAGGTGAGAAAATAACGATACCCACCGCGTGCTTCAACACTCATCGAACCGCATACATAGGTTTGTATTATTTCCAATAAGTCATTAGCTCGCTCCATTGTTCCCTAGAACGGAGTTTTAGTCATCTTGCCCATGAGGCATGGTTTGCAAGTATCAAATGATTCGTAATCAAGTGATTCCAAAAGTCCATCAACATGGAGTTTCTTCATGCGCTTTACACCAATATGACCTAAATGGCAGCGCGACAAGTATGTTGCACTATCATTATCAACTTTGCATATTTTGGCATCAATATTATGAATATGTGGATTACCATGATCGAGATTCAATAAGAATAGACCATTCCTCAAGGGTGCATGACCATAAAAGATATTACTCATATAAATAGAACAACCATTATTCTCTGATTTAAATAAATAACCGTCCTGCATCAAAAAAGATCCAGATATAATGTTCATGCTCAACGCAGGCACCAAATAACAATTATTTAGGTCTAAAACTAATCCCAAAAGTATAGGGAGTGTGCGATGATGATCATATCAATCTTGGAACCATTTCCAACACACATCATCACCTCAACCTCAACTAGTCTCCGTTTATTCTGCGACTCCTGTTTCGAGTTACTAATCTTAGCAACCGAACATGTATAAAATACCTAGGGGCTACTACGAGCACTAGTAAGGTACACATCAATAACATGTATATCAAATATACCGTTGTTCACTTTGCCATCCTTCTTATCCACTGAATATTTTGGGGTAGTTTCGAATCCAGTGACCATTTACTTTGTAGTAGAAGCACTGAGTTTCAGGCTTGGGTCTAGCTTTGGGCTTCCTCTCGGGAGTGAAACCTTGCTTGCCATTTTTAAGTTCCCTTTATTTCCCTTGCCCTTTTTCTTGAAAATAGTGGTCTTGTTAACCATCAACACTTGACGCTCTTTCTTGATTTCTACCTTCGCCGATTTCAGCATCGTGCAGAGCTCGTGAATCATTTTCGTCATCCCTTGCATATTATAGTTCATCACGAAAAGTTCTAGTAGCTTGGTGATAGTGACTAGAGAACCCTATCAATCACTATCTTATCTGGAAGATTAACTCCCAGTGATTGTAGTACCCAGACATTCTGAGCACATGCTCACTAGCTGAGCTATTCTCTTCCATCTTGTAGGCAAAGTACTTGTAAGAGGTCTCATACTTCTCGACATGGGCATGAGTCTGAAATACCAATTTTAGCTCTTGGAACATCTCATATGCTCCGTGGCCGTCAAAAAAGTTTTTGAAGTCCCGGTTCTAAGCCGTAAAGCATGGCGCACTAAACTATTAAGTAGTCATCATATCGAGCTTGCCAAAACGTTCATAACGTCTGCATCTGCTCCTACAATAGGTCTGTCACCTAGTGGTGCATCAAGGACATAATATTTCTATGCAGCAATGAGGATAATCCTCAGATCATGGACCTAGTCCGCATCATTGCTACCACCATCTTTCAACTTAGTTTTCTCTAGGACTATATCAAAAACATGGGAGCTAAATCGCGAGCTATTGATCTACAACATAGATATGCAAATACTATCAGGACTAAGTTCATGAGAAATTAAGTTCAATTAATCTAATTACTAATGAACTCCCACCTCAATTAACATCCCTCGGGTTATCTAAGTGATACATGCTCCAAATCAACTAAACCATGTCCGATCATCACGTGAGATGGAGTAGTCGTCAATGGTTAGCATCTCCATGTTGATCATATCTACTATATGACTCGTGTTCGACCTTTCGGTCTCAAGTGCACCGAGGCCATGTCTGTACATGCTAGGCTCATCAAGTTTAACCCAAGTATTCCGCGTGTGTAAAACTATCTTACACCCTTTGTATGTGAACGTAGAGTCTATCACACCCGATCATCACGTGGTGTCTCGAAACGATGAACTATAGCAACTGTGCAAACTCGGGGAGAACACTATTATCTTGAAATTTAGTGAAGGGATAAAATTATAATGCTATCGTCGATCTAAGCCAAATAAGATGCATAAAGGATAAACATCACATGCAATCAAAATATGTGACATGATATGGCCATCATCATCTTCTGCTTTCGATGTCCATCTTCAAAGCATCGTCATGATCTTCATCGTCACTGGACCGATACCTTGATCTCCATCGTAGTGTCGTGGTCATCACGCCAACTATTGCTTCTACGACTATTGCTAACTCATAGCCATAAAGTAAAGCAATTACATGGCGTTTGCATTTCATACAATAAAGAGACAACCATAAGGCTCCTGTCGGTTGCCGATAATTTAAAAAACATGATCATCTCATACAATAACGTATAACTCATCATGTCTTGACCATATCACATCACAACATGCCCTGCAAAAACAAGTTAGACATCCTCTACTTTGTTGTTGCAAGTTTTACGTGGCTGCTACGGGCTTCTAGCAAGAACCGTTCTTACCTACGGCACAAAACCACAACGGTGATTTATCAAGTTTGATGTTTTAACCTTCAACAAGGACCGACCGCAATCAAATTTGATTCAACTAAAGTAGGAGAAATAGACACCCTCCATCCACCTTTATTGAAAACAAGTTGCATGTCTGTCGGTGGAACCGGTCTCATGTATGTGGACATGTAAGGTTGGTCTGGGCCACTGATAACCCACAAGTATAGGGAATTGCAACAATTTTCGATAAGTAAGAGTGTCGAACCCAACGAGGAGCTAACGGTAGAACAAATATTCCCTCAAGTTCTATCGACCACTGATACAACTCTACGCACACTTGACGTTCGCTTTACCTAGAACAAACAAGAAGCTAGACGTACTTTGTAGGTGTAACGAGATAGGTTTGCAAGAATATAAAGAGCACGTAAATAAAACTAGGGGCTGTTTAGGTAAAGAAGCAAAAAATTTAGTATAGCAAGTGTGGAAAAGTGGTGGTAGGAGTTGCGAAATTGTCCCTAAGCAATTGACTACGTTACTAGACCGATAACAAGTTTTATGTGGGAGAGGCCACTGCTAGCATGTCATCCCTGACTTGGAATTCTATGCACTAATGATTGGAACTATTAGCAAGTATCCACAACTACTAATGTTCATTAAGGTAAAACCCAACCATAGCATTAGGATATATTGGTCCCCCTTTCCATCCTGTATGCATCAATTTCTATGCTAGGTTGAAGCTTTTGTCACTCTTTCCCTCCAATACATAGTCATATCAACATACAACTAAACCTACGGTGTGATCCACACGCGCGCTCATATGATGGGCACCAAAGGACAACAACATAACCACAAGAAAATTAAACCAATCATAGCAATTCACCAATTACCAATAGGACAACGAAAATCTACTAAGACATCATAGGATGGCAACACATTATTGGATAATAATATGAAGCATAAAGCACCATGTTCAAGTAGAGGGTACAAAGGGTTGCGGGAGAGTGGACCACTGTAGATAGATGGGGGAAGGTGATGAATATGTTGGTGAATGTGACGGAGGTGTTGGTGTAGATCGCTGTCGCACGATGATGGCTCCGGCAACATTCCGACGCCACCGGAGAGAGGGGGAGAGAGCCCCCTGCTTCTTCTTCTCCCTTGACCTTCTCCCTAGATGGGAGAAGGGTTACCCCTCTGGTCCATGGCCTCCATGGCATGGGAGGGGCGAGAGCCCCTCAGAGATTGGATCTGTCTCTCTCTATTTCTGCGTTCCGGTTTCTAGCCTTTCACCGTTTCTTATATTCCCGGAGATCCATAACTCCGATTGGGCTGATATTTTGACACGATTTGTATCCTGATATTGGCTTTCTTGCGGAGAAAGAAGGGCATCAACCGCCTTACGGGGTGGCCACGAGGGTCAGGGGTGCGCCCCCTACCTTGTGGCCCCCTCGGGCATTGTCTCGCGTTGATTCTTCTTCCCAAAAATCACATATATTCCAAAACAATCCCCGTGAGTTTTCATCCCGTTTGGACTCCGTTTGATATGGATTTTCTGCGAAACAAAAACATGCAACAAACAGGAACTGGCACTGGGCGCTGGATCAATATCTTAGTCCCAAAAATAGTATAAAAAGTTGCCAAAAGTATGTAAAAGCTGTAGAATATTGGCATGGAACAACAAAAAATTATAGACACGACAGAGACGTATCAGCATCCCCAAGCTTAATTCCTGCTCATCCTCGAGTAGGTAAATGGTAAAAAAGATAATTTTTGATGTGGAATGCTACCTAGCATAATCTTGATCATGTAATCTAATCATGGCATGAATATTAAGATGGGAGTGATTCAAAGCAATTGTCTATCCTTTGACATAAAATAATTTAATACTCGGACATCCCAACAAACAATCAAGTCTTTCAAAATATCAATGCTAAAGAATGTTATCCCTACAAAATCATATAGTCTTTTATGCTCCCTTTTCTTAACACAAGGTACCCCTCATGCCCATCCCGGTGTCAGCCAAGCAATTGTTTTCATACTTTACTTTTTCGAACCTTTTCAACTCTTCACGCAATACATGAGCGTGAGCCATGGGCATTGCACTATGGGTGGAATAGAAGGTGGTAGTAGACAAAAGTAGGGAGAAAGTCTCACATCGACTAGGCAAATCAATGGACTATGGAGATGTCTATCAATTGATATCAATGTGGGTGAGTAGGGATTGCCATGTAACGGATGCACTAGAGCTATAAGTGTATGAAAGCTCAGAGGAAAACTAGTGGGTGTGCATCAACTTTCTTGCTCATGAAGATCTAGGGCAATTTGAGGAAGCCCATCGTTGGAATATACAAGCCAAGTTCTATAATGAAAATTCCCACTAGTATATGGAAGTGACAACATAGGACACTCTCTATCATGGAGAACATGGTGCTATAATGAAGCACAAGTGTGGAAAAAATATAGTAACATTGTCCCTTCTCTCTTTTTCTCTCATTTTTTTATTTTCCCCCTTTTTTATTTTGGGCTCTTTGGCCTCTTATTTTTTGGTGGGCTTCTTTGGCCTCTTTTTTTATTTGGGCTTCATTGGCCTCTTTTATTTTTTTATAACCTCACATGGGACAATGTTCTAATAATGATGATCATCACACTTTTATTTACTTACAACTCGATACTAGAACAAAAATATGACTCTATATGAATGCCTTCGGCGGTGTACCCGGATGTGCAATGATCTAGCATAGCAATGACATCAAAAAACGGACAAGCCATGAAAACATCATGCTAGCTATCTTACGATCATGCAAGGCAATATGACAATGATGGTGCGAGTCATAATAAACGGAACAGTGGAGTCACATGGCAATATGTCTCAGAATGGCTATGGAAATGCCATAATAGGTAGGTATGGTGGCTATTTTGAGGAAGGATGTATGGTGGGCTGATGCACCGGCGAAAATTGCGCGGTACTAGAGTGACTAGCAAGGTGGAAGGGTGAGAGTGTGTATAATCCATGGACTCAACATTAGTCATAAAGAACTCACATACTTATTGCGAAAATTCTATTGGCCCTTGAAGCAAAATACTATGATGCATGCTCCTAGGGGGGGGGGGGGAGGTTGGTAGGAGTTAACCATCGCGCGCCCCCGACCTTCACGCAAAGATAAACAATCAAAATACAATGCGTGCCAATTTGGTTACACGGTTAGGAGACCATACGTGCATGCTTCGGGAATCACAAACCTTAGCCCCAATATTTTTACTAAACCACAATCACTCACTAGTACTTCCCACATATTAGCATCTCTATATCGCAAAACTATTGCAAGGAATCAAACATATCATATTCAGCGATCTACAAGTTTATGTAGGATTTTATGACATAACCATGTGAATGACCAATTCTTGTCAACTCTCTAAATAGATATAAGTGAAGCAAGAGAGTTTTAATTCTTTCTACAAAAGATATGCCCACGCTCTAACAAATATAAGTGAAGCAAAAGAACATTCTACAAATGGCGGTTTTCTATGTGAGGAGAAACAGGCAATCCAAACTTCAAATGATATAAGTGAAGCACATGAAGCATTCTATAAATCCATACTCAAAAGATATAAGTGAAGTGCAAAGAGCATTCTATAAATCAACCAAGGACTATCTCATACGAGCATGGTGCATTTATTAAAAAATAAAAAAACACGACGCTCCAAGAGTTTACGCATATTATGTTAACGAAACGAATCCGAAAACATACCGATACTTATTGAAGAAAGATGGGAGGCCTTCCAGGGCATCCCCAAGCTTAGACGCTTGAGTCTCCTTGAATATTTACTTGGGGTGCCTTGAGAATCCCCAAGCTTGAGCTCTTGCCTCTCCTCCTTCTTCTCACATCGAGACCTCCTCGATCTTCGAACACTTCATCCACACTAAACTTAACCAAACTTATAGTGGCGAGGTTAGTGCATATGATCAATGAAATCCCATCATGTACTGCTCTAACATTATTGTATAATTATGAACAAACATTACCCACTGTATGTTATCACAATTCTATGGCCCCAAGTCAATTAGGCTTCAACAAGAATTCAAACATATGCAAATAATAAAGCTATAACAACAATCTGTGAAAACATGGCAGTCAAAAGTAATCTGAACATTAACCATACTTCTGTAACTATAAAAATCCTGGCAAAATTAGGAACAATCAACAATTTGTATAGCAACACGGTGCAAAAGGTTTTAGATCCTTTCGACGTTCTAGTAAAAAATGTAATATCGCGCACTACAGCCAATGTTTCTATTTTTGCACCGCACAAACCAACAAGCAGTTTAATCATCCTAAAGGAAACTCTTGGCACATTATTTTTATAATACAATGGAATTGTACAAGGGGATAATTATTTTTTTTGAAAAGTTTCTGTAATCAAGGTTCACAAAGTTTCCATGGGCATGAACAAAGTTCAAGGCTAGCTCCCACTTTAACAATGCTCGTCTTTCTCACTTTCGCTTTTCTTTTTGAAAAGGTTTTAGGTTCCCCTCTTTATTTTTTGTTTTTAAACTTTATAAAAGCACACAAGAGAAATAAACGACTCTCTAAAACTTCCAGGTTGTCTCCCTAGCAGCGCTTTCTTTAAAGCCATTAAGATAGGCATATAGTGCTCAAGTAATGGATCCACCCGGACCCCAAGGTATATCAAAGCCAATTTTAATTAACAATGATTTGTGATTTAGTAGTGAGCACAAAGTAACACATATCACGCAGCAACGAAGTCTAACTCTCTTCCTATGCATCGGCATGTCATAAAAGAACAATTCGTGCACACATAGTAAAGGCCAATGCATAGTATAGATAATTTCTTGCAATTTTATCATATTGGAAACATGGAGAGGCAGAGATGTAGTTCCTCTCTCATAATAATTGCAAGTAGGAGCAGGAAGCACATACATATTATATCTATTAAAATCATCATGTGTAGTAGTGAGACACAACCCATCAATATAATCCTTAATAAGAGCAAACTTCTCCGAAATAGTGTAGTTTGGAGAATTCAAAAAGATAATAGGATTATCATGTGTGGGTGCAATAGCAACAATTTCATTCATAACATTAGGAACTATAGCAAGTTCATCTCCATAAGCATAGTTCATTTTGGCATCTTGGCCACAAACATAGCAAGCATCAAGTTCATGAAAAAGGGATATTTCAAACGAATCAAAGGGATCATAGCAATTATCATAGCATTCATCCTCCGGTAAGCACGAAGGGAAATTAAACAATGTATGATTTGAAGAGTTACTCTCATTAGAAGGTGGGCATGTGTAGCTAATCCGCTCTTCCTCCTTTTGTTCTTCGCTCTCCTCGTTATCTTTTTCATCTAATCAGCTCAAAGTGTCATCAATTTCTTCTTCCATAGTTTCTTGCAAAATATTAGTCTCTTCTTGGACAGCGGAGACCTTCTCAATAAATGCATCAATATTGGCATTGTATTCATAATTCTCATAGCAATATTTCAATATAGCAAAATTTTCAGGCCTATAAACATCATCATCGAAAGCTTCATACCTTTTAAACAGAGATTCAATTTCATAAGCACCCTTAAAAGCAACGAATTATTCTATTTGTTCCACATCATAATAATCATATATACCATTAGCATAAGAAGCTGAGGTTTCATCATCATTAAATTTGCATGAAAAGGGAAGGTGTGGAGCCTTCATCCTAGAGCAACAAGTGTAACCATATCTCAAGCATAATTCCCGAGCATACTAACGCAACATATAAATTTGATCCGATAATTGTTTCCCTTTTTGTGTCAAGCGATGATCCCTAAAGTATTCACGTTGATCCAACATTAATCCCATTATATAGTTGAATGGGGCTTTCTCAGGATTATCAAAGTAGTACATAATATTTTTCACATACTGAGCATCGAGGGTTTTAGGAGGTTCCCCATCTCCATGAGTAGCAAGTGCACCTAATGTTTTTGGTATTCCGTGTTCCATATCAATAACTAAAGAGAGAGAATAAATTATAAAAACAAATAAAATCTACTTGGTGATAATGCAAACAAGTACACACGAGAATATTCACCCCACGCTATTGCTCCCTGGCAATGGCGGCCAGAAAAAGGTCTTGATAACCCACAAGTATAGGGGATCACAACAGTTTTCGATAGGTAAGAGTGTCGAACCCAACGAGGAGCTAAAGGTAGAAAAAATATTCCCTCAAGTTCTATCGACCACTGATACAACTCTACGCACGCTTGACGTTCGCTTTACCTAGAACAAGTAAGAAGCTAGAAGTACTTTGTAGGTGTAACGTGATAGGTTTGCAAGAATATAAAGAGCTCGTAAATAAAAACTAGGGGCTGTTTAGGTAAAGAAGCAATAAAGTTAGTATAGCGAGTGTGGAAAAGTGGTGGTAGGAGTTGCGAAATTGTCCCTAAGCAATTGACTACGTTACTAGACCGATAGCAAGTTTTATGTGGGAGAGGCCATTGCTAGCATGTCATCCCTGACTTGGAATTCTATGCACTTGCGATTGGAACTATTAGCAAGCATCCGCAACTACTAACGTTCATTAAGGTAAAACCCAACCATAGCATTAAGATATATTGGTCCCCCTTCAATCCCGTATTCATCAATTTCTATGCTAAGTTGAAGCTTCTGTCACTCTTGCCCTCCAATACACAGTCCTATCAACATACAACTAACCCTATGGTGTAATCCACGCGCGCGCTCATATGATGGGCACCAAAGGACATCTACATAACCACAAGCAAATTAAAACAATCATAGCAATTCACCAATTACCGATAGGACAACGAAAATCTACTCAGACATCATAGGATGGCAACACATCATTGGATAATAATATGAAGCATAAAGCATCATGTTCAAGTAGAGGGTACAGCGGGTTGCGGGAGAGTGGACCGCTGTAAATAGATGGGGGAGGTGATGAAGATGTTGGTGAAGATGACGAAGGTGTTGGTGTAGATCTCCGTCACATGATGATGGCCCCGGCGGCGTTCCGGCGCCATCGGGAGAGAGCCCCCTCCTTCTTCTTCTCCCTTGACCTTCTGCCTAGATGGGAGAAGGGTTTCCCCTCTGGTCCATGGCCTCCATGGCATGGGAGGGGCGAGATCCCCTCCGAGATTAGATATGTCTCTCTGTCTCACTCTGTTTCTGTGTTCCAGATTCTGGCCTTTCACCGTTTCTTATATTCCGGGAGATACGTAACTCCGATTGGGCTGAAATTTTGACACAATTTTATCCTGATATTGGCTTTCTTGCGGCGAAAGAAGGGCACCAACCGCCTTACAGGGTGGCCACGAGAGTCTGTGGTGCGCCCACCCCCCTGGGATTCGCCCCCTGCCTCGTGGCCCCCTCGGGCATCGTCTCATGTTGATTCTTCTTCCCAAAAATCACATATATTCCAAAAAAATCTCCATGCGTTTTTATCCCGTTTGGACTCCGCTTGATATGGATTTTCTGCAAAACAAAAACATGCAACAAACAGGAACTGGCACTAGGCACTGGATCAATATGTTAGTCCCAAAAATAGTATAAAAAGTTGCCAAAAGTATGTAAAAGTTGTAGAATATTGGCATGGAACAATAAGAAATGATGAATACGACGGTGACGTATCATCCGCTTCTTCTTACAATGCCGCCGAATCAAAATAAGACATTGGTGGTAAGCAGTATGACGATCACCTCCCGCAACTCTTTGTGTTCTACTCATGCAAAACATCTACGCATAGACCTAGCTCATGATGCCACTATTGGGAAACATTTCATGGAAAATATTAATTTTCTATGCACACACAATGATCTATCCATGGAGATGCATAGAAACGAGGGGGAGAGTGTGTCTACGTACCCTCGTAGAACATAAGTGGAAGCGTTTATTCAGCGCGGTTGATGTAGTCGTACACCTTCACGATCCGCCCGATCAAGAACCGAACGTACGACACCTTCGCGTTCTACACACGTTCAGCTTGGTTTTGTCCTCGCCGTCTTGATCCAACAAGCATAGCGAGCTGGTGATGAGTTCCGTCAGCACAACAGCATGGTGACGGTGGTGGTGAAGTAATCCTGCAGGGCTTCGCCTAAGCACTACGACGATCTAGAGCGGAGGAGTAAACTAGAGATGGAGGGGTGCCGACACTAGACATGGAATAAGCCGTGTATTGTGTGGCACCCCTCCTCACATATATATAGGTGTGGGAGGGGAGGAGGCAACCCCTAGGGTGCCCCAAGTGGTGCGGCGGCAGCCCTAGGGCTCCTCCCATAGGTGCGCCCCCGTGCCAAATATTGGCACAAGGGGGGAGGAAAGGGGGGAGGCGCCCCCTTCTTTCCTTCCTTCTCTCTCAGGGATATGGTAAGAGGAGGTGGCGCCTCCCCCTTCCATCTAATTGGGTGTGGCTTCCTTAGGAGGGGGCGCACCAACCCATGTGGGCTGGTGTGCTTCCCACTACTTGGCCCACTAGGGCCCAATACTCTCCCGGTGCCTCCAGAACCCCTTCCGGTATTTCGATAACTTTCCAGTGCATTCCAAAATCATTCTAGTGACCAAACATCATCGTCCTAGATATCAATCTTTACCTCCAAACCATTCTGGAGCTCCTCATCAAGTTCGTGATCTCATCCGGGACTCCGAACAACATTCGGTCACCAAACCACATAACTCATATAATACCAAATCGACATCGAACGTTAAGCGTGTGGACCATACGGGTTCGAGAACTATGTAGACATGACCGAGACACCTCTCCGGTCAATAATCAATAGTGGAACCTGGATGCCCATATTGGCTCCTACACATTATACGAAGAACTTTATCGGTCGAACAGTAATGACAACATACGTAATTCCCTTTGTCCGTCAGTGTGTTACTTGCTCGAGATTCGGTCATCGGTATCTCTATACCTAGTTCAATCTCGTTACCGGCAAGTCTCTTTACTCGTTCTGTGATACATAATCCCATGACTAACTCATTAGTCATTTGCTGGCAAGGCTTATTATGATGTGTATTACTGAGAGGGCACAAAGATACCTCTCCATACTCGGAGTGACAAATTCTAATCTCGATTCACGCCAACCCAACAAAACACCTTCGGAGATACCTGTAGAGCATCTTTATAATCACCCAGTTACTTTGTGACGTTTGATAGCACACAAGGTATTGCTTCGGTATCCGAGAGTTTCATGATCTCATATTAAAAGGAATATGTATTTGACATCAAGAAAGCAATAACAATAAACTGTACGATCAAATGCTAAGCTAACAGATGGGTCTTGTCCATCCCATCAATATCATAATGATGTGACCTCGTTATCAAATGACAACTCATGTCCATGGTTATGAAACCTTAGCCATCTTTGATTAATGAGCTAGTCTAGTAGAGGCTTACTAGGGACACTGTATTTGTTTATGTCTACACACATGTATTTAGGTTTCCGGTCAACACAATTCTAGCATGCATAATAAATCTTTATCATGATTAAGGAAATATAATAATAACCATTATTATTGCCTCTAGGGCATATTTCCATCAGTAGGCGCAATTTTGTTTTGTTTTGTTATACGTTTCCCAACAGTGGCATCATGAGTAGTTATATGAGTAGGTGCAAGTTGCAATCTAGATCACATGTGATTGTGAGGGTTGATGTTCTTGCTATGCTTCCCTCGAGTGTTGCTTTGGTTCCATTCATTGATGTCATGGTCTCGCTTTTCACAAGGTTTTGACAATCGATAGGCTCTGGTTGTCGTCGATCTGCTAACAGTTCCTTAGGCTTCACCATAATTGAGAATAGTGAACCATCACGTACACTAGAGGGTGCCGAAGATGGATGATATTCTAGGGGTTCATGCGTATTAGACGAAGTTTGGTGTGGGGGACGAGAATTTTAATTAAGTCTCTTCTTTCAAACACCTATAAACTTAATCTTGCATCAAGAATCATCGCCTAAATTGTAGACGTATGTAGCTAGTATTACTTGATAAAACTGGTTAACCGCGTAACTAAAATTTTGCTAAAATCAATTTGAGGATGTCTAACTTGGTTTTGTAGGATATGCATATGATGTGGTATATAGCCTTCATCATGATAACGAGTTTATGGATGAGATGATTATATGTTGTAATGTTAAAGTGGCATGCGTGTCACGACATGATGGCTGGACCCATGAGATTGCTACATTAATGTAAATATCATAGAGATAGCCTACATGTAACAGGTAACAATGATAACTGTACATGGATGACTCCAATTAGGAGAAGATGTACTAGGCGTGGGACAACGAGCTATAATTTCGTGCAATGGCAGAGTTTTTGAATTTGATGCCACGACAACGTTTTCTGAAATTGCCGCCATGCTACTTCTTGAACTTGCATTGATTTTTCCCTTGAAGAGGAAAGGATGATGAAGCAAAGTAGAGATAAGTATTTCCCTCAATTAAGAACCAAGGTATCAATCCAGGAGGAGGCACAAGCAAGTCCCCAATAGATGCACCTGCACAAACTAACAAACACTTGCACACAACGCGAAAAAGGGGTTGTCAATCCCTTCACGGTCACTAGCAAGAGTGAGATCTAATAGAGATAGATTTAAAATATAAATAAAAGGTAAAATAAAGTAAACACCAATAAGTTGCAGCAAGGTATTTTTGGGTTTTTGGTTTTATAGATCTGAAAATATAGGATAGAAAATAGACCCGGGGGGCATAGCTTTTACTAGAGGCTTCTCTCTCGAAGAAAGTGTCGTAGATTTGTCACGGAAGATGCCCTAGGATTAGGACTTAGGTGTGGAGCCATTGCAACTAGGTTAGCTTGAAGGGGTTAAACGAGACAAGAGACGCAGAGAGTTTTTTATCCCGGTTCAGCCCCTCGATGAGGTAAAAGCTTAATCCAGCTGGGGTTGTATTGCTCAAGACACAATAACCAGGGAGCGAATACGCTTGACCTAGATCTTGAGCGATTGTTTTGTGTGTTAACCCGCCGCCGGGTCACCCCTTTATATACGGGTTGATGCCCGGCGACTTATAGAGTGCTAGCCCACTCATACACAAAGTGTCCGGCTCGGTAACCAACTAAGCTTTCCTTACAAGTTTAACATGTGGCGGTTCACACCCGTGGGCCTCAAATCGTCCCGGGGTCTTGGGCCTTCAGTAGCTTGCTTCATGAACCACCATCTTCACGTCATCTTGGGATTCTTTATATTAAACCTCCAGTGGCATGACCCGACCCCTCCTGGGCGGGTCATACCCAATAGTTATATCCCCGACATTAGGCCCCAGGTTGATTCGGACTTGTGCACATAAATCTTCAACACTTAGTCAGAATATTCCATTGTCACTTTTTTACTATTTCCTTGTAACCCGCCATGACATCACATGTCAGAATTGCGTTATCCCGCCACGACGTCATCTCGAATTAGTTTTCATATGAAGCTCAACGCATCTCAGTAGATCATTTTTAATGGGCTTCTCGAAAATTGAGGAGCCTCTGTTGCCACATAATAATTTTTGGTCTCCTCGATTCCCGCGCATACCATTTATACACTGCCTTATAAATAGGGACATGGGGTCCTTCCTTTCATGTTTTACACCACCCCTGCCTCTTCTTCTTCCTCGCGAGGACCGACGCCTCGAGAGCTCTGCCGCCCCCATCGACTGCATCAACCTTGGCCGCTGCATCAACCCGATCTTGACCAAAAAACGGCGGCGCTCCTTCGCTGTTCACCAGCATCTCCTGGTACTCATTCTTGTTCTTCTCAGATCTGTACTAGGGTTTCTCAGTTCATCGGAGTTCCTCCACTGTTCTTCGTCTGGTCCATTTAGATGGCAAGGTAGATCTAAACCCAATGTCAAAAACACGCAATAGTAGTTTTAGCACTCATTTCTCATAGCAAAAGACACCCTTTGTTGAAGACGCCCTCTGAACACTCGAACACTTCTGCCACTGCTGGTTTTAGGTTTAGAATTTATTTTGATACTTCGAATCGCTGTAGATCCAATATCATGACATGAATCCGCAGAAGTTGTTTGTCTTTCACTTAGGAAAAAAATTCCTTCCAATCTGTTGTACCACAATCGTACGGGCAGCTTATAAAATAACCGTAACCCGCCATATAGCATTAGTCCCCTTATTAAACCGCCATGGTCTACCCATAATCCATATGAACTGATACTGTCCTCCGGCTTAACCATATCAATTTTTCGTAGTAGTGGGCATTATCTGGCTTAACGGCACAATTTTTAAGCCGGCAATTTGTTTCCTTTGTAGTCAAAAAATGTCTAAGGCCAAGACCGTTACCTCCTGCAACTGGGTTGCTTCCCGGGTGTAGGATTGAAAGTATGTCTAGAGGGGGGGGGGTGATTAGACTACTTGACCAAATAAAAATCTATCATTTTCCCAATTTTAATTCTTGGCAGATTTTGGCAAACTAGCACAAGTCAAGCAATCAACCTACACATGCAATTCTAAGAGTATAACAGCGGAAAGTAAACAATTGCATATGAAGGTACAGGGAGGAGTTTAGAGGGAGCAAACCCAAGTGAAGACAATTATGTTTTTTGTCTTGGTTCCGATAGGTGGTGCTATCGTACATCCAAGTTGATGGAGACTTCAACCCACGAAGGGTAACGGCTGCGCGAGTCCACGGAGGGCTCCACCCACGAAGGGTCCACGAAGAAGCAACCTTGTCTATCCCACCATGGCCATCGCCCAGGAAGGACTTGCCTCACTAGCGGTAGATCTTCACGAAGTAGGCAATCTCCTTGCCCTTACAAACTCCTTGGTTCAACTCCACAATCTTGTCGGAGGCTCCCAAGTGACACCTAACCAATCTAGGAGACACCACTCTCCAAAAGGTAATAATGGTGTGTTGATGATGAACTCCTTACTCAAATGCTTCAAATGATAGTCTCCCCAACACTCAAAACAACTCCTCCTAGATTTGGATATGGTGGAAGAAGGATTTGAGTGGAAAGCAAATGGGGAAGGCTAGAGAACAAGATTCATATGGTAGGAATGGAATATCTTGATCTCAACACTTGAGTAGGTGGTTCTCTCTCAGAACATGAATGATGGAAATGTAGATATGTTCTGATGGCTCTCTCCACGAGTGAAGAGTGGGTGGAGGGGTATATATAGCCTCCACACAAAATCTAACAGTTACACACAATTTACCAAACTCGGCGGGACCGATTCAGAGAACTCGGTCAGACCGATTTAGTTCATAATGTGACCGTTAGGTATTTCGGTGGGAACGATATGATCAACTCGGTGGGACCGATTTCATTAGGGTTAGGGCATAACGTAATCTCGGTGGGACCGATTACACAAACTCGGTGAGATCGATTTTGGTAATAAGCACACAGAGAGTTGGTCAGGCAAACTCGGTGGGACCGATTCGCTCATTTCGGTGAGACCGAAATGTTACAAAGAGGCAATAGAGAGTTTGCATTACAGACTTGGTGGGACCGATCGCTCATCTCGGTGAGACCGAAATGTTACGAAGGGAAACAAAGAGTTGGCAATCCCATCTCGGTGAGACCGAGATCCCTTTCGGTGAGACCGAAATGATTAGGATTGCTGGCAGTGGCTATGTCAAATGAACTCGGTGGCGCCGGATATATATTTTCGGTGGGGCCGAGTTTGACTTTTGGTTTGGGAGAAATGTGGATGTGGAAAAGTGGTTGAGGGTTTTGGAGCATATCACTAAGCATTTTGAGCAAGCAAGCCATTAAGCAACACCTCATCCCCTTTTAATAGTATTGGCTTTCCTATGGACTCAATGTGATCTTGGATCCCTAAAATAGAAAATGTGGATTCCTTAGCTTGAGCCAATCCTTTGTCCTTAGCATTTTGAGGGGTCCACAATCCTAATCCATGCCATGCCAAACATTGAACTTTCCTGAAACATTATCTTGAGATAACATTAGTTCAATGAGCTATATGTTGTTAGTAATTACCAAAACCACCCAGGGATAGTTGCACTTTCAATCTCCCCCTTTTTGGTAATTGATGACAGCATATAGATTAAAGCTTCGACAAATGATAATAAGATTGAAATACATCGTCGCTTTGAGAAGTATGTGATAAACAAGAGCTCCCCCTAAATTTGTGCATTATTTAAAATTTGCATTGGAATGCAAATGCACAATCGATTAGGATCATGGGTTACTCTTCCATGTCACATACATCTTGGTGGAGCGCTGAAAATGATATACACTAAAACATGCACTCATCACCAAGCAAAGTGAATGGTCATATGAAAATATAAAGATAATATCATCCAAGCAAACATTAAGGTAGCATATGATCAAACACATGATCACACAAGTATCTCACACACAGGCATAGAGTATTAAGAAAACGCATAATAAAGTTCAACCAAAAGCAAAAGAGACGACCAAAGAGGCAAAACACCCTCTCTCAAAGCCTATGATCTATACATATTTCTCTCCCTTTGGCAACAAGTTACCAAAAAGTTCAAAAATGCGTAGTGCTATGCGTCTCTCAGGCTTGGTCTTCGGGAGGCGGGGTAGAGAGAACTCCAAGGGCGAAGGCTTCCGACGAAGTAGCTGGAGCTGCTGGAGTGGCTGCTGGAGGTGGCACTGAAGCTGTGGCTGCTGGTGCTGATGTAGTAGCTCTAGTATCTGGAATTGGCACAGCAGCAGATCTCTGACCTCGAGGCACTCGCTGAAATGCATCTGTGGTAGCATGTTATCCTCTCTCCTCTGCTTCCTCCTGAAGTGTCGGGGATATACCCCGCGGTATAAACCGCCAGATGTATGACCCGACCGGAGTTTGGCGATTCAGAGGAGAGCCGCTTTGACCTGGCGGTTTACGATTCATTGGTAATTCGGCATGCGGGTCAGAGGAGCGACAAGACCCGGTGGCCCAACGAGCGGTTTATGAAAGGCCGGCTCATGTTATGGTGGGCCGGTTTATGAAGAAAGCACAAGGAATATTCTCCTACAAAGGAAGCATGACTAGGACTCCTTGTAATAGAGTAATCCTAATCCTACTAGGACTAGTCATGTAACTCGCCCCTTCAACATATATAAGGAGGCGCAGGGCTCCCCAAAGAGGGGAGGTTCTCACAAGTTAGAGGTGCCATATTCTTTAGGGCTAGACACAACTAAAGGAGAGCCGGCCTATGCGGCGACTCCATGAGGGTCATAATGAGATCTAGCTCAAACAACATGTAGGGCTATTACCAGATGATGTTTCCCGGGGCCTGAAGCTGTCTAAATCCTTGTCTTGTGTTGCGTCTCTCGATTCCGCTCAACCCCTCTCAAGCTACCACATAGATGCGTTGGCCTCACGACTAAGTCCTTGCCCTAAGGACATCTGCCGTGACAATTCCACGACAGTTGGCGCCCACCATGGGGCCTGCGCATGATGGTATTGTTGTCTTGGAGGGATCTCTTCAGGGATAGAGAAGCTCGCGATTGCACGAGGTTTGAGATGAAGAAGTTAGGGTTCCGTCATCTGTGCCGCCAGATGTGATGAAGCAATCCGTCGAAACTATTTCTATGCTAAGTCCGAGGTCGACAAGGAGTTGATCCGCTGCGCGTATGCGTTCAAATCGTTCGTAGGTTACAGTCGGATCCGCCAAGTCCCGAGAAGGCTAGACGTGACGAGGCGATCAACAATAGTCCAAGTTTACCCGTGTATAACCGGGCCAACCACCAGATCTCCGCAGTCAACCTTGATCAGTTTTTGCCTTAGATTAAAAGAAAAAAGAAAAAAGATGGGCACGACCCATAAAGGGAGCCGGCCACGATCCAGATTCCTCCTGCACCCGCGAACTCGTTTCAAGGTGCCCGTCTCAGCTGCCTCGCGTACGCCCCGGCGGCTTCCGAGCCGTCGCTGTCCTCCACACTGCGGCCTACCTCCGCCGCCCGGCTCTAGGCCACCGCCGCCAGCCCGGTTCGACCGCTGCTATAAAGCGCCATGGTCTCCGCCTCCACCTTCTCCAAGGAACTATCTCAACCCACCTCCTGGCCTTGGGCTCCCTCGCCCTCGCACGCCTCGTGCTTCCGCGGCCGTCTCAAGCATGCGGAGAGCCGCCACACCATTAAGACCTTGAGCTGCCACTACAATCCGTTGCGGCCATAGCCGCACCTCAGGCCGCCATGGCTCACCTTCAAGCCACTGGCCGACCGTCGAGCCTCAGCTGCCGAGCCGCCCCGGCCCTAAGCTGTCTCCACCACAGTTTTGGCGCCGTCACTGTCGTCCCTGGCCAAGGCTTCGCTCCAGCCGTGAGCCGCTGGCCATCGTCGTTGCCTGCGAGCTGCCGGTTTCCTCCGAATCTCCGGCCGCGACCCCGCCAGCGCCACTCCGATGCGGCCGCGCCGAGCCGTCTCTGGCCTGGCTCTACCTCACCTCCATAGCAGCCGCCTGCACCGAGCCGTTGCCGTGGCCTCGCGACAGCCATCGAGCCGCCCACGACTATGCCGCACGTCGAGCCGCCCCGTCGCCGTGGTTCTACTCACTGTCGCCTTCAAGTCTTCTGCGATGTGCCTCTGCCTCGTGCTGTTCAAACCGCCGTCTTGGTGTGTTGGTCTCACATGAAGATCAATCGGCATCGCCGCCGCAGGCGTACGAAACATCTTCATGATCCCATGCTAATTTTCCTCATAAAGAAGGGGCTAGTGCAGCCAGTACTGCTGGTTGATCAAACAGTATGACCAGTCGCATCAGTCAAGGAGCATGCTGGTTGATCAAATAGTATAACCAGTCGCATCAGTCAAAGAGCAAGCACGTGATCATCAATTTGTGCTATTTAGTACTAATTGCCGCACGCATGTCAGACGAGTTGTGATGGCCGCTTTACCCGTCGAAGAACAATCTGTCGAGTCAGATTCCCACTCAATATCAACTTCATTGTTATACACTCACAAACATTCTGATGGACAATGCATCACATGCAAATCATCTATCGTCCCAATATATCAGGTGATACCCAACCTATCTATTTTCATCTCTATGCAGTAATTTGTCTGCGAACAATTACTCCGCCTTGCAATGTTTTTTGATGCAGAACAATTGTTCGCTACAAAGAGCGCTGGATTGACGTATCACGGATATATATAACTCGCGCCACCATTGTGATATGCTAGCATCTAACCGTGCCATCAAGCTCAACGAATATATAAGCCGCTGTTCTGCAGACCGGTTTACATCAACTCATCCGTCCGCGACGGCTTACAATGCTACAGCCGACTCATCTGTTGTTCGAGCAAATCAAGTGTTATCCCTCCTATGTATTTTATTAGTACATTTCAATTCCTCCAGGGAAAAGTACTCTGTCCAGTGTTGTTATACGCAGGACAAAAATTCACTATAAAAGTCATGCCAAGACCCCGAGTGCGGAGTGCGAGCCGGTGACATCTGCATTGGTGTCTGTGCATATTACGCTGATCAACGGACACGCGTACGGGTCGCTACCCTCGTGTTTCATTCTACATCAATGCAGCGGCCGATCCTCCCGTCCGCGCCGGTTTGCAATGCTTTGGCCGACTCGCCCATCCGCGCCGCCTTACAACGCCACAGACGACTCGCTCATCTGCCCTTGTGGCGGCTCACGCGTCTGCATCGGTTTACAACGCGAAGGACAACTTGCTCGTCTGCGCCATCTTACAACACTGCGGCCGACTCATGTGTCTGTACTGCCTCTGATGCTGCAGTCGTTTTACTGTCCGCCCTGCGGTCCGGCTTACTCAACATGCTGGGTTGGCTAATGGACACCGATGAGGATCATAAGGTCCAAATACATCAGGTGATATCCATCTAAATCTATTTTCTTGGTATATATTGTTTTTATCAAGAAAACAGTTACTTTGATCCGTATATTTTGATATGCAGGACAATTATTTATTATAAACATGGTTTATACCATGGGTACGAAGCACGCGCTGGCAACATCTTGCCCGGCGTTGGTCTGTGCCACATTATACGGTGAATGGGTGCGCGCAAGACGCTGCCCTTACGGCCCGGTTTACATCAACTTGCCGGGACCGCGCCTATGATTGACTCGCCCGTCCGTGCCCGCTTATAATGCCTCGGTCTCTTGTGGCCTGGTCTACATCAACATACCGGGCCGCACCTGTCTACATGAGATGTTTATTGAGTATGAGCAAGTCACATCTTGGGTAGCCCGGTTTTCTTTCAACAAAATGGAGACAAATTATCATATACTATCAACCGCCGTCTGCACTGGGAGGCTCAAGGGGTAGGCGCACAAGTCGCCACCACTACAGTTTGGTTAACTTCAAATCGCCAGTTGGAAGGAACCATTGGCCGAGTTGCTGACACGGCTCATACGGGATCATTGATAACCCGCCACAGTCACCTCAATTTTCTATGGATTCATATCGCACTGTCAACAACAATGATGGACACCTTATGCTATGGTCAAATATGGAGAGTCTCAAGATAAATCCTCGAGTCGTCTTAAGACTCCGGGGCTACGATGACATGATTCAGAAGAAGTTTCTGGGTCATCAGAAGGGAATCCGGTTTAAAATCCGGTTCAATGGACATCAGTCTTACTGAAGCTCTCAAATATCTGGTTTACAATCTGGTTCAAGGGAAATATGTATCCTACAAAGCTCTGAAGCTCTCAAATCCGGTTTAAGAATCTACGGTTTAAAAATAATTACTCTCTCGCAAGTTCGAGTTTAAAGGCCGTCAGAAAATTTCCGACTGAAAATGAAGATTCTGGTTTGAAATCTGGTTCAAGGTAAAGATGTCTCCCACAAAGCTTTGAAGCTCTCAATATCTGGTGTAACATCCGGTTCAAGAAAATTAATCTCTCGCAAGTTCGAGTTCTCAGGAAAAATTAAAGGGACCAAAGAGAGTTTGTTGCACAACACAACTCAAGCATAGGCACCTGGTGAGCATAGCTCAGAAATATATCACTTGGGGGCTTTCTGTTTATAAAGCGGAGTTCTAACTACCCTATTGATCCGGCTATCAAGCCAATACCATCATAAGAGCACAGCTCTGGTTGCTTCGGTAATCCGGCTATCAAGCCAACATGATGGTAAGGGGCAAAAGAGAGTTTGATGCATAGCACAACTCAAACATAGGCACCCGACGAGCACAGCTCACAATGCTACCTCGGGGCTCCTGTCGCACAGCGGCAACGAGTTGATACAACCCTTGTAGTAGGCTATCAAGCCATGGCTTGGAAGCCTGGTGTATACGCCTAAAACCCCGGGATAACCTGACTGCATTAAGTAAGTCACTCCGCCCAGGTAAATCTGGTATGACCCGTCGAACGATTGACAAGTCAATCTTATTACAGACCCTAAACTTGTCGACGTTAAATTGACGATTGGTTAAGGATTGAGGTCCATCTTAACAGGCTTTGTGAAATGGTTAATTCAATGGCCTGGCAGCCCATGAAAAGCCTCAAATTTGGAGCCTGGCAGCTTGTAAAAAGCCTCGACTACAAGTTTTTATTTGCTTTGCTTGCCAAATTTTTACTTCTCAAAGAGATTGTTAATCCGATATCTATCGATTCGGCCTAGTGGTTGACTACAAGTCACCACCATCAAGTAAACCGGTGTTCATTAACCCAACTTGGCTTTCAACTACAAGTTGTCAGTACATGATCAGTTATAATGACCGGTGTTTATTAACCCGGCCCGGCTTGGGACTACAAGTCGCCAGTATATATTTGGATTGCGCCATTGGAATCATGCGCTGATAAATCATTGGATTATATTATTCAAATCTTTAAATAGCCAACATGGCTGGATTTTTATTACAGTTATCAATAACCAATATTATGATTGAGGTTTTCAAAGTCGCTTCAGCGCAATGGATATTATTTTAACAATGGGTATGATTTATTCTACAAAGGAATAGTCCCGAGTCGCTGCAGGCTTACGACCCGACACTTGGGGGTTACATTATTCAAATTGAGATTACATCAAATACACAAGTCTCATGTCGCTGCAAGCATGCACCATGACACTTGGGGGCTAATGCAAAGTCATTTTTTGCTCGCCTTATTGAAGACCCGACTCATCACATCATAATGAGCTGGCCCTTGGGGGCTACCAATTGCTCCTGTCAACAATTCAAGGTACACAAGTCTTAATCCATTATATTGAAGGATCCACTCAGTTGGTAAAACACAAAATTTTTAACCTTGTGGACGTGGGTTCAAGCCCCATGATGGGGGTTATATCATATGATATTCTTTTCAAAGAAATATATATAAAGTACCGGCTCAATATTATCTTACTGAGCCGGCCCTTGGGGGCTACACGTTGTTGTTCAAGTCTACATGATCATATCTATAAAGTCCCTGCTCATTATTGCATAATGACCCGAACCTTGGGGGCTACACTGGTTGAAGTTTTTATCACCATAAGACAATTACAAGTCCCAGGTTGCTGCAAGCATGACAACCCGGCCCTTGGGGGCTACATTTGTTGAAGTTTTTATCAGCATAAGACAATTACAAGTCCCAGGTTGCTGCAAGCATGACAACCCGACACTTGGGGGCTACATAATATGGAGTATTCGGTTTTTACTAGTAATTGGGATGAACAATCTGGATTTCTTCAAGGTTGCAACATTTATATCCAAACAATTCTTAAGCTATCACTATGTTTTCCTCTTAAGACTTGGGGGCTACAGGTAATATGCATATAGAGGAACATCTTCAAATTCTCAGTTTTGGGCAAATCAGGAAGATTAATTATGTGACCCGGCGTTGGCAACAATCATAACCCGGCGTCCATAAACAGTCATGACCCGGGATCATCAGTTTTTATAACCCGACAAGTTTTGCAATGATAAACCGACAAGTTCCACATTATTAAACCGGCTGAAGAACAGATGAGTATTTCAAAGAAAAATATTTTTGATTAAGCATTGGGAGATGAGTCAAAGGAGTTATTCTTCACAATATTTCTCTATGACATGCCAATGTCAGCAAATTGATTATGAAGCTGGCCTATTGACCCGGATTTTCTAGAAGAAGGAAATGAAAAGGACTTAAGGACGATCAGGATCAGTTTAACATGGATAAATCCAAGCTAAACTAGGGGTTAATGTCGGGGATATACCCCGCGGTATAAACCGCTGGATGTACGACCCGGCTGGAGTTTGTTGATTCACAGGCGACCCGCTTTGACCTGGCGGTTTACGATTCATTGGTAATCCGGCAGGCGGGTCAGAGGAGCGGCAAGACCCGGTGGCCCAACAGGCGGTTTATGAAAGGCCGGCTCATGTTATGGTGGGACGGTTTATGAAGAAAGCACAAGGAATATTCTCCTACAAAGGAAGCAAGACTAGGACTCCTTGTAATAGAGTAATCCTAATCCTACTAGGACTAGTCATGTAACCCGCCCCTTCAACATATATAAGGAGGGGCAGGGCTCCCCAAAGAGGGGAGGTTCTCACAAGTTAGAGGTGCCATATTCTTTAGGGCTAGACACAACTAAAGGAGAGCCGGCCTATGCGGCGACTCCATGAGGGTCATAATGAGATCTAGCCTCAAACAGCATGTAGGGCTATTACCGCATGATGTTTCCCGGGGCCCAAAGCTGTCTAAATCCGTGTCTTGTGTTGCATCTCTCGATTCCGCTCAACCCCTCTCAAGCTACCACATAGATGCATTGGCCTCGAGACTAAGTCCTCACCCTAAGGACATCTGTCGTGATAATTCCACGACATGAAGCTTCTCAATGTCACACTGGATCTCTATCACCTTTAGATCAAGATCATAGAACTTAGTTTCAATGATCCTCTCCAAGCTCTCCTAATTCTGAGTCAGGGTGGCCAAGCCCTTCTCAATCCTCATGGTAGCTTGAATCAGATATGCCATTTGATCTTGATTGGACTTGAGAGTCATCTGAGATGCTTCTTCTGCACTTGGCATCTTGGCAGCTTTCTCTGCTTTGGCCTTCTCTCTCCTTTCACGAGCTTGCACTGAAGATGGTTCATTCTCATCCATGACAACTGTGTTTTCCTCAAAGTCAGGCACCAAGGGTAGATATTCTCTGTCAAATAGATATGTGCCTGTGCCCATCTTAGAGTTGATAAGCATCTGGATGTGTCGAGCATACCCACATGAACTCTTCTGATCTGCAGCAGTCCTCTTGATTGTCTCTACAATCAGGCTCATAACTTTGAACTTCTGTGACACATCAAAGATATGCAGCATGTTGATGGAATGGCCTCTGATCATCTTTGCATCTCCAGATTTAGGCAGCAGTGTATGCCTCAAGATTGTGTTGATGGTGGCTAGACTAGCCTGCAAATGATGTACAGATCCAAACTTGTGTGTTTCCAGATCATCATCAAGGATCACCTTGTACATATTTCCCATGGAATTGTGGTCCTGCTTCTTCTTGGCATAGACATCCAGATCATCCTCATGCTCTTCAGGGGCATTGATTAGCTTGGCCCACTCAACAACGTTTGACTGGTACCTTGTACCTTCAGACATCCATACAATCCTACCATCATGATAGAAATGAGCTGTGGAGTAGAATTGCATGATGAGTTCATCATTCCACTTAGTCTACTTTTGAGCCACAAACTTGTCAACTCCACATGCTTTGAAGCTCTCATGCACATTGAGGAAATAATCTGCATTATCATTAATGAAGTCCCAGTCTACTCTTCTCATATCACAAACAATGGGCTTCTTATCAAGAAGGACTGTCTCATAGAAGTCTTGCTATTCCTTTGTGTGAAACCTGTAGTCCATAGCAGTCGTTCTCCTTATGTTATACGGATCAGACTTTCTCGATAACCTGAGACCTACATCCTTTCTCACGGATTTTGGGCTTCAATTTTCTGAGCACTTGATCCTCAGCTTCCTCAGCAACTTCAGGCACTGGGTCCTTGTTCTTTTTAGAAGCTGGAATATTCCTTGTGCTCCTCTTGGGTGCAGACTTTGTGGCTTGACCAGATTTGGGAGCAGTCTTTGGCTTAGAAGGGGCAGCCCCAGACTTGATCGCATCTCCCATAAGCTTTTGAGCTTGGGGTGCTGGTGCAGCAACCTCTTCCTCTTCAGCTTCAGCTTCATCATCATCCCTCATGGATGGCTTGCCAATTACTCTGGTTGTTGTCTTCCTAGGTCTCTTCATTGTACCTCTAGGCTCATCATCCCTGGATTCAATTGTTAACACCATAGTCTCTTGACTAGAGGCTCTGGTCTTAGACATGGGAATCCTCTTGGCAGGGATATTCCTTTTCTACCCTGGCTTAGTTGCCTTAGTTGTGCCATATTCCTTCCTGAGCACTTTTTTCTTGGAAGTGGCCTCATCTGCCACAAAGTCCTCATCCTCAGTATCTGAAGTTTTCTTCTTCCTTGACTTGGTTGCATCCTTTGGAAGATCACTAGGTGTGCTCCTGCTACCCTCATCAAAGCTGCTAGAGGGACTAGTGGCCTCACTCAGGTGTACCTGCTCCTCAGACACATTCTGGCTATCACTTTGATTAAGACATCTTGGCACTGAAAGAAGACCCTGTGAATAGATGTAGATGAGGTAGAGTGGATGAGCATCACGAAGCACATAATTTTTGCAAAACATATGATAAGAAAAACTTAGTTTTAGTTCTCTACAAAAAGCATTTCGGAGCTACCAATTTGTTAAACTCGGTGACACCGAAGCAATTCCGGAGCCTGAACTAGTAAACTCGGTCAGACCGAGTCATAGTTCGGTGGCACCGATATTGCTAGGGTTTCACTCAGAGTTGAACTCGGTCACACCGATTTGCAACTTTTGGTCAGACCGAAAATCACTTGTGCAATGGACTAAGCCAAATCGGTGGGACCTATTTATACAACTCGGTCGGTCCGAGATGAGTTTGGCGGAGACCTAACCCTAAATTTTTTGAATCAAAACTACTTTCTACGGAGTTTAACAAATTGGTAGCTCCGAACTCGGTCATACGTGGAAGAGAACATGGCAATGCAATGTGCTACGAATCGGAGTTGAGGAATAGCACAAAGAGTCAAGTACATACCCTAACTCGGCGGTGGACTTGCTACGGCGCCAACGGCGGCGAAGATTTCCGTTGAGGGCGGCGGAGTCCAGCGGCGGGAGGTCGCTGGCGGCCAGAAGACGATCCGGAGACCCGAAGAGGCAGAGCAGGTCACGCACGGGCTGAAGGGTTTGGAAAGTTTTCCAAAATTTGGCCCGTGAGTATATATAACCTGACACTGTCGGTGTGACCGAGTGGAACAAGTCGGTGGCACCGAGATGCAAAACTGCTAGCAGTTGCTGCAACTCAGTGGGACCGAAAAGTTCAAATCGGTTGCACCGAGATTGAAAACCTAGATCAACTTAGTGAACTCAATGTGACCGAAGTGAATGACTCAGTCATACCGAAATGCACAAAGAGGTTTTGGATGTTTAAGCCTATGACGAATCGGGGACTCCGAGTGCTCCTCACACAGAGTGTTTCGAATCTGACTTGATCAAGCTTTGTGATGTAGCATGAATAGAGTTTGAGACGAGAAAAACATAGATAGCTAGAGGAGGTTCTTAGGCATTCTTGTCCATCCATTTGGCAAAAGAAAAGAGCCAAACAATCAAAGCAACAAATGGATGTCCTCGAATGAGAAAAATATGCATTCAACATGCTCACACAATAAGATAGCAAATGAAACATGTGGCAAAGCATGCACAACCATTCTAGCATCTATCAAGCAATTGGAAATGACTAGGTCATCTATATATGAGTATATTGACTTAGGAGTCAAATGAGGACATTTAATCATAGGTCATACTCATCGTTTAAGCGCAAGTGTGATTACCACTTTTCCATAAAGCATTGTTGTGTTCACATCATTAGAGTTGCTTTAGCTCAATTGTTAGAGTAAAGCTCCCCCTAGATGTGATATCCCCCCTAGGAGGGGTGAACTAACCTTGGGTTTTGTCGATGATGATGTCATGTAGATGTTGAAGATGTAGATGCTCAATGTTGATGTAGATCATTTGGAGCAATCCATTGGAGTGAGTTGCACTTTCAATACCTACACAGGTTAGTCCCACAAGGAACAAACAAGGATATCCATAGACATAGAGTGAATTGCACACATGATGATGTCCATGAAAGCATTAGGTTACCTTGTCCTTTGTCTTACCAACAAGAGTGTTTGTGACTCCTTGAACTAGTGCAAGATGTGAAAGTTGTTTGCACTTGTCCTTTGCCAAAATGATATGAGTGAAGTGTGTTGGCGGAGTCACCCTCAAGAACTTTCTAGTTCTTCTTCTTCGAGATCCACACCATCTTGATGGGAATCCTTGGAGTTGTAGTCGTACTTGATGAAGTAGAACTTGATGTATTCTTGGGAACCGATTTGACCAAGGCCTTAGGAGCTCCTTCAAATGCATCAATATCTTCTTGAAGCTTATCCTTGCCCTTTAGCTTGTGGTCTTGTGGTGGAAGATCATCATGTGCTTGCGTCCCTTGAAAAGAAGTAGGATCATACTTCTCTTGTTGAGGAACAAACTTTGTCTTGGGGTATTGATCTTCCTCCCACTCAACTCCATTGGCATTGAACTTTCGTTCAAAACCAACACCTTGATTCTTCCTGTGTCTTCCTTGCTTGCGTACAATCTCCTCAAATTTCTTACTCCCGGCAAGACTCTTGTAAACACCTTTCTCTATAATTCCCTTCAATAAGCTATTTTCTTGCTTAAGTGTAACTTGGCTAATAGAGTTAATAGTGGAATCAAGAAAACTACTAGAAGCAACATCATTGGATTTAGCATGATTATTGTTACTACTAGAGGAAGAATCTTTCTTGTTCTTGTTGCTAGATTTTACTTGTGGCATGTAGGTAGACAAGAGTAAACGCTTGGCAATGTAAAAAGAACTTTTCTTGCGAAGATCATCATTGATTGCCTTTAAGAACTCATGCTCCTGCTCAAGGTTGAGCTTTTCAAAGCGTAACTTCTAATGAGTCTTTAAAAGTTCTCGATGATCTTCCAAGGCAGTTTCATGAGCTATCTTAAGAGTGCTTAGTTCTTTAGTTAGACGCTCGATCTTCTCCTTATCATTGTCATTTGTTTTATCTTGATTAGCATGATTAATAGCAATTTCATCATAGTTTTCATCAAAAGTTTCATCACTATTGCTACCAACAAGTAAATCATCATCTTCTAGCAAGTCATCTTCATCACTATTGAAATCAGCATACTCGTGGGGTGATACCTTATGGCCTTTAGCCATGAAGCATCTTCCAATTCCTTCATTTGATGAGTCAAATATGTCGTAGGAGTTGGTTGACACAAGAGCAATTCCGGCAACACCTTCATCTTGATTACCTTCGGAGTCGGAGTAGTAGCTTCTCTCGGAGTGGTTATCGGAGTCGGAACCAGATGCCCATTCACCAACATGAGCTTGATGTCTTCGCCTTATATAGCTCCTTGATGATTTGTCCTTCCTTTTCGAATCTTTGCTTCTCCGAGAAGGTCTTCGTACATAACGATCATCTCTACTCCTTCTCTCTCTTAGTGGTGAATCTTCTCCTCTACTTCTCCTTTTAAGTGAGTCTTCTCTTCTTTGGTGGGAGCCATACACTCATTGGAGTAGTGTCCGGGTCTTCCACAATTGTAGCAATTCCGATCATGACTTGAAGATCTCTTGTCATTGTAGGACCTTGACTTGGAATTTCTCTCTTTGCTTCTACTCTTGTAGAACTTGTTGAAGTTCTTCACCATTAAGCTCAGTTCTTCATTTAAGTATTGTTTCTCACTTGATGATGTAGGAACGTCACATGAGGCTTTGTAAGCACCACTAGACTTGTTGTGAAGCTCTTCTTTATCTTTGAGTGACATCTCATGAGCAACAATTCTTCCAATGACTTCCATTGGCTTGAGATCTTTGTAATTTGGCATCATTTGGATCAATGTACACACGGTATCATATTTTCCATCCAAGGCTCTTAGGATCTTATTGATGATGAATTTGTCGGTCATCTCTTCACTTCCTAAGCCGGCAATCTCATTTGTGATGAGAGCAAGCCTAGAGTACATTTCAGCAACACCTTCACCATCCTTCATCTTGAACTTGTCAAGTTGACTTTGGAGACTTGGATTCCTTGACGGGGTTGGTACCTTCGTGCATATCAATCAAAGGATCCCAAATTTCCTTTGCATTCTCAAGACGGCTGATTTTGTTGAATTCTTCCGGGCACAATCCGTTGAAGAGGATATCGCAAGCTTGAGAATTGTATTGCAGCATCTTCAACTCTTCCGCGGTAGCTTCACGGTTCGGTTCCTTCCCATCGAAGAATTCACCTTGCAAACCAACACACACAATAGCCCAAACGTCGGGGTTATGTCCAAGAATATGCATTTTCATCTTATGCTTCCAACTAGCAAAATTAGTACCATCAAAATAAGGACCTCTACGGTGGTAACTTCCCTCGCTAGACGCCATACTCTCCTAGGTAGTGAAACCAAGGCTATGATCACCAAAGCTATGGAAATCACGGAAAATGGAGACCATAGCTCTGATACCACTTGTAGGATCGAAAGTATGTCTAGAGGGGGGGTGATTAGAGTACTTGACCAAATAAAAATCTAGCCTTTTCCCAATTTTAATTCTTGGCATATTTTAGCAACGTAGCACAAGTCAAGCAATCAACCTACACATGCAATTCTAAGAGTATAGCAGCGGAAAGTAAACAATTACATATGAAGGTAAAGGGAGGAGTTTAGAGGGAGCAAACGCAAGTGAAGACAATGATGTTTTTTGTCTTGGTTCCGATAGGTGGTGATATCGTACATCCAAGTTGATGGAGACTTTAACCCACGAAGGGTAATGGCTGAGCGAGTCCACAGAGGGCTCGACCCACGAAGGGTACACGAAGAAGCAACCTTATCTATCCCACCAGGGCCATCGCCCACGAAGGACTTGCCTCACTAGCGGTAGATCTTCACAAAGTAGGCGATCTCCTTGCCCTTACAAACTCATTGGTTCAACTCCACAATCTTGTCGGAGGCTCCCAAGTGACACCTAACCAATCTAGGAGACACCACTCTCCAAAAGGTAATAAACAGTGTGTTGATGATGAACTCCTTGCTCAAATGCTTCAAATGATAGTCTAGCCAACACTCAAACAACTCCTCACATATTTGGATATGGTGGAAGAAGGATTTGAGTGAACAGCAACTTGGGGTAGGCTAGAGAACAAGATTCATATGGTAGGAATGGAATATCTTGATCTCAACACTTGAGTAGGTGGTTCTCTCTCAAAACATGAATGATGGAAGTAAAGATATGTTCTGATGGCTCTCTCCATGAGTGAAGAGTGGGTCAAGGGGTATACATAGCCTCCACACAAAATCTAACCGTTACACGCAATTTACCAAACTCGGTGGGACCGATTCAGAGAACTCGGTCAGACCGATTTAGTTCATAATGTGACCATTAGGTATTTTAGTGGGACCGATATGATCAACTCAGTGGGACCGATTTCATTAGGGTTAGGGCATAACATAATCTCGGTGGGACCGATTACACAACCTCGGTGAGACCGATTTTGGTAATAAGCACATTGAGAGTTGGTCAGGCAAATTCGGTGGGATCGATTCACTCATTTCGGTCAGACCGAAATGTTACAAAGAGGCAACAGAGAGTTTGCATTACAGACTCAGTGGGACCAATCGCTCATCTCGGTGAGACCGAAATGTTACGAAGGGAAACATAGAGTTTGCAATCCCATCTCGGTGAGACCGAGATCCCTTTCGGTGAGACCGAAATGATTAGGGTTTCTGGCAGTGGCTATGTCAAATGAACTCGGTGGCGTGGGATAGATATTTTCAATGCGGCCGAGTTTGACTTTTGGTTTGGGACAAATGTGGATGTGGGAAAGTGGTTGAGGGTTTTGGAGCATATCACTAAGCATTTTGAGCAAGCAAGCAATTAAGCAACACCTCATCCCCTTTTAATAGTATTGGCTATCCTATGGACTTAATGTGATCTTGGATCACTAAAATACAAAATGTAGATTCCTTAGCTTGAGCAAATCCTTTGTCCTTAGCATTTTGAGGGGTCCACAATCCTAATCCATGCCATGCCAAACATTGAACTTTCCTGAAATATTATCCTGAGATAGCATTAGTTCAATGAGCTATATGTTGTTACTAATTACAAAAACCACCGAGGGATAGTTGCACTTTCACCGGGTTACCGAGGAATTTTTGAACGAGTATGTCTAGACATTCATTCTAGCCAAAAAAGATGATATCCACTGGCGGGTTCTAGGCGTAGAAACTCATCCTCGGACCAAGGAAGGCGAGGTCATTGTTTTTACTCATCACATGCTTCGAGGGTTCTCCCCGCCCGGCTCAAAGTTTTTCTGTGATGTGTTGCACTTTTTCGAGCTCCATCCTCAAGATATTGGGCCAATTTTTTTTCAAATATCTGCAATTTCCAAGTCTTCTGTGAAGTATATCTTCAGCAGGAGCCCACTATAGAGTTTTTCCGAGAATCCTACTATTTGAACCGCCAAATGGAGTTTACCGACGGGCCCAGCCTGGAGCTAGGGGGTATCTTTATTTAGAGGCGTAAAGAAGCCACCTTTCCTGCCGCCACACTCCCTAGTCATCCTAAGGAGTGGAATTATACCTGGTTTTATCGTAAAGACACCTCTCCTGAAGGTAAAAATACACTGCCGGGTTATCGTGAAAACCGGCTTAGCAACATACATCATTTAGCAGAACGGATCAGCACCAAAGAGCGGGCCAAATATATGCCCGTCTTTTCAAAGATCACGGCCTTAATGACCAATGAGTTGAATGGAGTCGACTTAGTCTAGTGCTGGCTCACTTGGCGAGTTTTGCCTTTAAGCCGCCGATCCGGCTTAATGTGTGAGTATACCGGAATTATTAAGGATCCCTTGCGCCATTGTCAAATAGAGATTACTGATGAAGATGTCAACAATATGACCAAGACACTGTTGAATGAGACCATGGAGACCTGCAGCAGAACCGGCTTGAGCCCTTTTTATACTCTCAATGAACCGTGAGCTGTAAGTTTTTTGCACGCAACTTTCATTTAAGTTGCCATTTCTCAATCTGCCTTCTCATTATTACTTAATTTTTGCAGGATGATTCCTCATTTTGGAATAAGAAACTTCAAGAAAATCTAGCAAAGAAGACATGGACCAAGACCAAGGCTCTCAAAAAGTCTAAGAAGAAATCAAATACTTCGAAGCTGTTTGACTTGGATGAAAACGAGTCGGAGGTAGATCTTGACTCCCTTGGCTCTCTTTTTGTACATCTTATTGACATGGATCATTACGAGGATGATGCGGAGGCCAGCTATGCAGATGGTGAAGAGGTAATTGACCTTTCCTTTGGCTCAGAATCCTTGCCAGGACAGAAATTTCGTCAAGTGTGCCGGAAAGTAAGGTTTTTTCACCCTTTAGATTACTTCGATCCCACCTTTATTTTGAAGAAGCAGCAGCATGAAGCTCGATGCACAACCCAGAACAGTGGCGGCGGTGTCATCTCCTCTGGCTTACCACATACTCCGCCTCGTCGCAAGCATCAAAGAGAAGTTCAACCAATCTCCGGTTTATCATTTCCAAAAGCGGGTCTTATTCGACAGCCTCTTAACCCTTCTGTCTCAAACTATCAGGGCATCTCTCACTCGTCCTCTCGTGATTCCACTGGGACTCAAATTCCTGCGTTCAAGACAGCTCCTGGGTGAGGATATTTACGCCTGCTTGTCTTAATACTTTTTGCTCAATTGGTATACCAATGTCATCATGTGTTTTGCTTTAAGTGCTATGGCAAAACCCAGCAAGAGGCTTAAGGTGAATAAACCGGCCCAGGATCCCAAGCCTGCTAACCCGGAGGAACCGGTTATTTCTGAGCCTTTGCATCAATCCTCCGAAGCAGAAATGAATGATCCGCCACCAGAAGAGCAACACGTCACCATGGATTCCATGGATGTTGACCCGGAGAATGCTAAGCCGCCTAGTCCTGCTCAGTTGGCTAAAGAAGCTGAAGGTGTGATAGTTACTGGGACGACCTATACGGCTCCAGGCAATCCCACTGTCTTATCCAAGCACATTGCCAAGGATGAAATTCCAGCTGTTGATAAGGGCAAATGGAAGTTTAGAGAGCTAAGCCCAGTTCAATGCTCAAGAAATCCATTCAGGCTATTTAAATGGCCTTCACACTAGCCGTGATTTTGACACTGGCTTAGTCAATCTTATGAAGGATCGCTTTGAGGTAAACCACACAATCTTCTCCATATGAATATATTTACCCTAGCCGCCAAGTCTACTAGATACATTAGAATTGAATATAATGTAGACTTTAGACAGTCTCTTTGATCTTTCACCCATATCACGGCGTTTGGTACTTGTTGAATCAAAATCCATAGCCCCCAAGGGTCGGCTTAAGCTGTGAAGCTAAGCCAGGACTTTAAATTTGTAGTTTCCAATTTCGCGATGTAGCCCTCAAGGGCCATCTTAAACTGATAAGTTGAGCCGGAACTTTCACATAGTTGTGCTGGATTTCGCACATGTAGCCCTGAAGGGCCGACTTAAACTGACAAGTTAAGCCGGTACTTATCATCATAACCACGGACAAAATCCAAATGTATATCCCCATGATCTATCTGTAGTTTACTCAACTTTAGGCGGGTCATTGAAGAATTATCTTTGAAAGAGCGATGTACATTATCCCCCAAGGGCCAAGTATAATACTTGTATTGTGCTTGGGACTTCAAAAATAGTCATTATGTGCTCATATTGATATATAATCCTTGTATGTCACAGGCCGAATTGAGCATGGAAGAAAGCCAAGTGGTGGATCTGCAGCACAATCTTCAGACTCAGCAATCTGAGATTTCCAAAGCCAAATCCCAATTAAAAATCACTTTGGAAAATATTAAGAAACTGAAACAGGATTTCAACGCTGAGAGGGCCGGCTGGGACACTCAGAAGGCAGCTCTTTTGAAGAGAGCGGGAGATGCTGAAGTTGCTCTTAAACCGGTGACAAATGAATTGTCTGGTTTAAAGCAGCAAATTACGATTATGACCGCTGCTATCTTTGGTAAGTAACATAGCTTGTTTACCCCTTATCATTAGTGTTTTCTCGATCAATGACCGGCTTATGAGTGTATTTGGCAATGCAGGCTCCAGAAGCTCCAAACTGGGTGATGACATGTGCATAAGGCTATAAGATGTATACACTCTGGTTGAGCAGCTGTATACTGGCGCTCAACGGGCTGTTGCCGCTGCTTTGCATAAGAAGCAACCACCTTCCCTCATCAAGGAAGTGCTGGAAAAGCTATCTTTGTTGCCCCAAAGAGTGGAAGATTTGAAGCGATCGGCTGCCAGAGCCGGCGCTATCACTGCCTTGAGCCAAGCAAAGGCGTGGCAAGCTGAACTTGACCCGGAGGAATTAGCCACCGGCCGCCCAAGCTATAAGGAAGACGGGTCTCCTTTTATTGCTGACGATTTCACTCAAATCATGAGGGAAATGTGTCCCTTGGCCAGCAAACTGGCTGAGGAGACTAATCTCTCAAAGTATCATCTGACTTATGATGTCGAGAATTTACAAGTGAAACCAACGGTTCATGAAGCTGCAGATCTTATTCCGCCCAAACGTAAGCACACCTTTGCTCCTGATATTGACCTGTCAATCTTATAGACGATGAAGCAATTTTCAAAGCTCCTGACATCTGAGTTCCAGCCAACGAGGGATGAAGAGGTGGAAGAACCGGTGCAGGATGACCCGGAATCATCAGCATGCCAAGGCCAAGATAGTTGATCATAGGGCCAGCTTATCCTCCACATCATTGGATACTATGTCAAAAAATAATTATTCTTTTGGGCCACATAGTGCCTTGTAATAGGCTAGTTGAAAACAATGCTCTACCATGCCATCACTCATGATTTTTTGCATAATAGTTTGAACCACTACATTAATGTTGAAGACCCACTGCGTAGGCTGTCAATATCATCCGGCTTATCATGCAGGTCATATTATTATGTCTTTTGCATATCCACAAATAACATGTGCCCTGGTGGTTTACCCCAGGGCGGGTCATAATATTCCATATCAAAATTTCTAGTGACTGTGTAGTCCCTAACCAGGGCGGGTTATCAAAACCTCACATATTCATAAAATAAACAAAAATCATACCTGTGAATTTTGTCCATGCTGCCGGCTTATCATGCCAGACGCAACAAAGGGTAATAAACCCAAAAAGGGCCCGAGAGCCTAAACTCCAAGTGCATCATTATATCATACTGGCGACTTATTGTCTAGAGCCAGGCCGAGTTATCAAACTCTTGATATGCTCAAATATGAGCCATAACGATAAAGGCTACATGGCCTGAGTATTTTTAAACCATATTTCAATACGGCACAAATCAAAGCAATGCATCAAGTAAAATCACAAAAACAAGGCTTTCATAGGCTGCCAAGCCTCAATATCAAGTGCTTTCAAAGAGCTGCACAACCACGGAGTTAATCTTTCATTCAAACCTGTAAGCTGGGCCTCACATGACTAATCACCGTTTTTACTATGACAAGTTCAGGGTCTGTATAAGATTGACTGTCAAGAGTATGGCGGGTCATTGTAGGATTACCTAGTTGGAGTGGCAGATATACAAAGGCATGATAACCTAGATTTTTGGTGAATACACCTGGTGTCCAAGCCGATCAAAAGGGTAACTAAGGCTATGTTCATTGAACATGAAGCCCCCAAGTGACCTTTACAGCCCAGCATATAAGCCGGATCAAAGGGTAATCATAGCTATGCTCAGTGAGCAGGAAGCCCCCGTATATTTTGTAACAAGGCGTGCAAGCCGGATCAAGAGGGTAATCATAGCTATGCTCAGTGAGCAGGAAGCCCCCAAGTGATCTTATGACATAAAAAATAAAGGCTTAGATACTCAGAAATGAAACGATAGAGGGTCCGAATTTTCAGGGATGCCGGCTTTATTATATTAATCATAATATATACACACTGATTGAAATATGTACAACACAAGAGCCGGTGGCTCAGGTGTACTAAGGTCGCAGATGAGCAATATTCCATGGCCGACGGGTCTCCTCCGACGTGTGTGAGTCCTTGTGGTCTCGAACATCGATAAGGTAGTATGATCCATTGTTCAGATTCTTGCTGACCACAAAAGGTCCTTCCCAAGGTGGGGATAACTTGTGCATGTCTGTCTGATCCTGGATGAGCCAGAGCACCAAATCACCTTCTTGAAAGGTACGTGTTCTAACCCGGCGGCTGTGATAACAACGCAGATCTTGCTGATAAATCGCCGAATGAGCTACTGCATGGTCACGCTCTTCATCCAAGAGGTCAAGGTCATCCTGACGTTCTTGCTCAATATCAGCTTCAACATAAGCCGCCACACGGGGCGAGTCGTGACGTATGTCACTGGGAAGAACTGCCTCTGCTCCGTAAACCATGAAAAAAGGCGTGTAACATGTAGATCTGTTGGGGGTAGTGTTGATACTCCAAAGCACCAAAGGTAGCTCCTCAACCCAACCCGGCGTCCTCTGCAAAGGGACCATGAGCCGAGGCTTGATGCCTTATAGGATCCCTTGATTCGCCCTTTCAGCTTGTCCATTGGATTGGGGGTGAGCCACAGATGAAACGTCGAGACGAATATGCTCTTGTTGACAGAACTCTTTCATAGCATCCTTAGACAGATTAGTACCATTAATAGTGATGATACTATGAGGATATCCAAAACAAAAGTTCACCTTTTTGGTGAATTGAACTGCTGTTGCTGCATCACACTTGCCGACCGCTGATGCGTCTCGAACGTATCTATAATTTTTTATTATTCCATGATAATATATTATCTGTTTTGGATGTTCAATGGGATTTAATATGCACTTTTATATTTTTTGGGACTAACCTACTAACCAAAGGCCCAGTGCAAATTGTAGTTTTTTTCCTATTTCAATGTTTCACAGAAAAGGAATATCAAACGGAGTCCAAACGGAATGAAACCTTCGCGAGGATGGTTTTTGGAATAAACGCAATCCAGGAGACTTGGACTGGACGTCAAGGAAGCAACAAGGCGGCCACGAGGCACGAGGGCACGCCCTGGCGGGGTAGGCGCGCCCCCACCCTCATGGGCCTCTCGTAGCTCCACCGACATACTTCTTCCGCCTATATATACTCATATACCCTGAAAACATCCAGGAGCACCACGAAACCCTATTTCCACCACCGCAACCTTCTGTACCCATGATATCCCATCTTGGGGCCTATTCTGGCGCTCCGCCGGAGGGGGAATCGATCACGGAGGGTTTCTACGTCAACACCATAGCCTCTCCAATGATGCGTGAGTAGTTTACCACAGACCTTTGGGTCCATAGTTATTACCCAGATGGCTTCTTCTCTCTCTTTGGATCTCAATACAAAGTTCTCCTCGATCTTCTTGGAGATCTATTCGATGTAATAATTTTTGCGGTGTGTTTGTCGAGATCCGATGAATTGTGGGTTTATGATCAAGATTATCTATGAACAATATTTGGTTCTTCTCTCAATTCTTATATGCATGATTTAATATCTTTGGAAGTCTATTCGAATTATCAGTTCGGTTTGGCCTACTAGATTGATCTTTCTTGCAATGGGAGAAGTGCTTAGCTTTGGGTTCAATCTTGCGGTGTCCTTTCCCAGTGACAGCGGGGGGAGCAAGGCACGTATTGTATTGTTGCCATCGAGGATAAAAAGATGGGGTTTATATCATATTGCTTGAGTTTATCCCTCTACATCATGTCATCTTGCTTAATGCGTTACTCTGTTCTTATGAACTTAATACTCTAGATGCATGCTGGATAGCGGTTGATGTGTGGAGTAATAGTAGTAAGGCACGTATTGTATTGTTGCCTGTGACAGCAGGGGCAGCAAGGCACGTACTGTATTGTTGCCATCGAAGATAAAAATATGGGGTTTATATCATATTGCTTGAGTTTATCCCTCTACATCATGTCATCTTGCTTAATGCGTTACTCTGTTCTTATGAACTTAATACTCTAGATGCATGCTGGATAGCGGTCGATGTGTGGAGTAATAGTAGTAGATGGAGAATCGTTTCGGTCTACTTGACACGGACGTGATGCCTATATGCATGATCATGCCTAGCTATTCTCATAACTATGCACTTTTATATCAATTGCTCGGTAGTAATTTGTTCACCCACCGTAAAATATGCTATCTTGAGAGAAGTCACTAGTGAAACCTATGGCCCCCGGGTCTATTTTCCATCATATTAATCTCTCGTCAACTAGCTATTTTTATAATAGTTTATTTTGCAATCTTTACTTTTCAATCTATACAACAAAAATACCAAGAATATTTATCTTATTATCTCTATCAGATCTCACTTTTTCAAGTGTCCCTGAAGGGATTGACAACCCCTTTATCGTGTTTGTTGCAAGGTTCTTAATTGTTTGTGCAGGTACTAGGGATTTGCGTGTAGTCTCGTACTAGATTGATGCCTTGGTTCTCAAAAACTGACGGAAATACTTACGCTACTTTGCTGCATTACCCTTTCCTCTTCAAAAGAAAACCAACGCATGCTCAAGAGGCAGCAAGAAGGATTTCTGGCACCGTTACCGGGGAGATCTACGCACAAGTCAAGACATACCAAGTACCCATCACATACTTTTATCCCTCGCATTACATTACTAACCATTTGCCTCTCGTTTTCCTCTCACCCACTTCACATTTCCCGTTTTATTCGCCCTTTTTTCGTTCGCCTCTTTTCTCCTGCTTCTTGTTTGCTTGTGTGTTGGATTGATCGTTTGTCACAATGGCTCAAGACAATACTAAATTGTGTGACTTTTGCAATACTAACAACAATGATTTTATTAGCGCTCCGATTGCTCCTATTACCGATGCCGAATCTTATGAAATTAATGCTGCTACTCATTTTCTAGCCTTCCTAGTGAAGATGCTGCTACCCATTTAAACAACTTTGTTGATTTGTGCAATATGCAAAAGAAGATAGATGTGGATAATGATATTGTTAAATTGAAGCTATTTCTGTTTTCGCTTAGAGATCGTGCTAAAACTTGATTCTCTTCTTTGCCTAAAAATAGTATTGATTCACGGAATAAGTGCAAAGATGCTTTTATCTCTAAGTATTTTCCTCCCACTAAGATCATCTCTTAGAAACGATATTACGAATTTTTAGCAACTTGATCATGAGAATGTTGCACAAGCTTGGGAGAGGATGAAATTAATGATATGTAATTGCCCTACACATGGTTTGAATTTATGGATGATTATACATTTTTTTTATTCTGGATTGAGTTTTGCTTCTGGAAATCTTTTAGATTCGGCTGCGGGAGGCACTTTCATGGAAATCAATTTAGGAGAAGCTACTAAACTCCTAGATAATATTATGGTTAATTATTCTCAATGGCACACCGAAAGATGCACTAGTAAAAAGGTTCATGCGATTGAAGAGATTAGTGTTTTGAGTGGAATGATGGATGAACTTATGAAATTGTTTGCTAATAAGAGTGTTTCTTCTGATCCTGATGATATGCCTTTGTCCACTTTGATTGAGAATAATAATGAACCTATGGATGTGAATTTTGTTGGCAGGAACAATTTTGGTAACAACGCGTATAGAAGGAAGTTTAATTCTAGGCCGTTCCCTAGTAATTCCTCTAATAATTATGATAATTCCTACAACAACTCTTATGGAAATTTTAATAAGATGCCCTCTGATTTTGAGACTAGTGTTAAAGAATTTATGAATTCGCAAAAGAATTTCAACGCTTTGCTTGAAGAAAAATTGCTTAAGATTGATGCGTTTGCTAGGAACGTGGATAGAATTTCTCTTGAAGTTGATTCTTTGAAACTTAGATCTATTCCACCTAAGCATGATATCAATGAGTCTCTCAAAGCCATGAGAATTTCCATTGATAAGTGCAAAGAAAGAACCGCTAGGATGCGTGCTAAAAGAGAATGCTTTCTGAAAGCGTGTTCTTCTAGTTTTCATGATAATAACGATGAAGATCTAAAAGTGATTGATGTGTCTCGTATTTAATCTTTGTTTTCCAATATAAATCTTGATAAGGATGGGACCGGAGATGAGTCAACTTTAGTTAAAATGCGTCCCAATGATTCGGAGTTTTTAGATCTTGATGAATAAATTGGTAAAAGTGGGATTGAAGAGGTCAAAACTTTACATAGCAATGAACTCACTATTTTGGATTTCAAGCAATTTAATTATGATAATTTCTCTTTGATAAATTGTATTTCCTTGTTGCAATCCGTGTTAAATTCTCCTCATGCTTATAGTCAAAATAAAGCTTTTACTAAACACATCGTTGATGCTTTAATGCAATCTTATGAAGAAAAGCTTGAATTAGAAGTTTCTATCCCTAGAAAACTTTATGATGAGTGAGAACCTACTATTAAAATTAAGATTAAAGATCATAAATTCTATGCTTTGTGTGATTTTGGTGCCAGTGTTTCCACGATTCCAAATACTTTGTGTGATGTGTTAGGTTTCCATGAACTTGATGATTGTTCTTTAAATTTGCATCTTGCGGATTCTACCATTAAGAAACCTATGGGAAGGATTAATGATGTTCTTATTGTTGCAAATATGAATTATGTGCGCGTAGATTTCATTGTTCTTGATATAGATTGCAATCCTACATGTCCTATTATTCTTGATAGACCTTTCCTTAGAACTATTGGTGCAATTATTGATATGAAAGAAGGAAATATTAGATTCCAATTTCCATTAGGGAAAGGCATGGAACACTTTCCTAGAAAGAAAATCAAATTACCTTATGAATCTATTATGAGAGCCACTTATGGATTGTATGCCAAAGATGATAATACCTAGATCTATTCTTGTTTTTATGCCTAGGTAGGGGCGCTAAACGATAGCGCTTGTTGGGAGGCAACACCATTTTATTTTATTTGCTTTTTGTTCCTGTTTAGTAATAAATAATTCAGCTAGCCTCTGGTTAGATATGGTTTTGTGTTTTAATTAGTGTTTGAGCCAAGTAGAAACCTTCGCGAAGACTTGGGTGAATCTTTGCGATCTTGCTGTAAAAACATAAACGTTTGCGCTCACAAGATTAGCTGCCCTGTTTTACTGGAGAGTGATTTTAGGTTGATTCTTTTTGCATATGATTAATAGAAAAATTCCTAACGTCCAACAATTTATTTAAGAATTTTTAGAGTTACAGAAGTATTAGAAAGTTACAGATTGCTACAGACTGTTTTGTTTTTGACAGATTCTGTTTTGCGTGTGTTGTTTGCTTATTTTGATGAATCTATGGCTAGTATCAATGGGGGGGGGGTATGAACCATAGACAAGTTGGAATACATTAGTTTTAACACCAATATAAATAAATAATGAGTTCATTATAGTACCTAAAAGTGGTGGTTTGTTTTCTTATACTAACGGAGCTCACGAGATTTTCTATTAAGTTTTGTGTTGTGAAGTTTTCAAGTTTTTAGGTAAGGATTTGATGGACTATGGAATAAAGAGTGGCAAGAGCCTAAGCTTGGGGATGCCCAAGTCACCCCAAGGTAAAATTCAAGGACAACCAAAAGCCTAAGCTTGGGGATGCCCCGGGAAGGCATCCCCTCTGTCGTCTTCGTCTATCGATAACTTTACTTGAGACTATATTTTTATTCACCACATGATATGTGTTTTGCTTGGAGCGTCTTGTATAATTTGAGTCTTTGCTTTTTAGTTTAACACAATCATCCTTTCTGTACACACCTTTTTGGGAGAGGCACACATGAATCGGAATTTATTAGAATACTCTATGTGCTTCACTTATATTTTTCGAGCTAGATAATTTTGCTCTAGTGCTTCACTTATATTTTTTAGAGCACGGTGGTGGTTTTATTTTATAGAAATTATTGATCTCTCATGATTCACTTATATTATTTGGAGAGTCCTTTAGAACAACATGGTAATTTGCTTTGGCAATAAAATTAGTTCTAATATGATATGCATCCAAGATGGGTATAATAAAAACTTTCATATAAAGTGCATTGAATACTATGAGAAGTTTGATACTTGATGATCGTTTTGAGATATGAGGATGGTGATATTAGAGTCATGCTAGTAGAGTAGTTGTGAATTTGAGAAATACTTGTGTTGAGGTTTGGAAGTCCCGTAGCATGCACGTATGGTAACCGTTGTGTGACAAATTTGAAGCATGAGGTATTTCTTTGATTGTCATCCTTTGTGTAGAGGTCGGGATCACGCGATGGTTAACTCCTACCAACCCTTCCCCTAGGAGCATGCGTGTAGTACTTTGTTTTGATGACTTGTACATTTTTGCAATAAGTATGTGAGTTCTTTATGACTAATGTTGAGTCCATGGATTATACGCACTCTCACCCTTCCACCATTGCTAGCCTCTCTAGTGTCGGGCAACTTTCGCCGGTACCATAAACCCAGCATATATCTTCCTCAAAACAGCCACCATGCCTACCTATTATGGCATTTCCATAGCCATTCCGAGATATATTGCCATGCAACCTTCCACTGTTTCGTTTATTATGACACGCTTCATCATTGTCATATTGCCTTGCATAATCATGTAGTTGACATCGTATTTGTGGCAAGGCCACCATGCATAATTTTTCATACATCTCACTCTTGATTCATTGCACATCCCGGTACACCGCCGGAGGCATCCATATAGAGTCATATTTTGTTCTAGTATCGAGTTGTAATCTTTGAGTTGTAAATAAATAGAAGTGTGATGATCATCATTATTAGAGCATTGTCCCGAAAAGAAAAGAAAGGCCAAATAAAAAAAGGGATAAAGGCCAAATAAAAAAAGGAAGACCAAAAAGAAAAGAAAAAAGGGGGACAATGCTACTATCTTTTTTTCCACACTTGTGCTTCAAAGTAGCACCATGATCTTCATGATAGAGAGTCTCTTGTTTTGTCACTTTCATATATTAGTGGGAATTTACATTATAGAACTTGGCTTGTATATTCCAATGATGGGCTTCCTCAAATGCCCTAGGTCTTCGTGAGCAAGCAAGTTGGATGCACACCCACTTAGTTTCTTTTGTTGAGCTTTCATACATTTATAGCTCTAGTGCATCTGTTGCATGGCAATCCCTACTCACTCACATCGATATCTATTGATGGGCATCTCCATAGCCCATTAATACGCCTAGTTGATGTGAGACCATCTTCCTCCTTTTGTCTTCTCCACAACCACCATTCTATTCCACCTATAGTGCTATATCCATGGCTCACGCTCATGTATTGGGTGAAAGTTGAAAAATTTGAAAAAAATAAAGAATGAAACAATTGCTTGGATGAAACCGGGGTTGTGCATGATTTGGGTATTTTGTGTCACGAAGATGGAGCATAGCCAAACTATATGATTTTGTAGGGATAAACTTTCTTTGGCCATGTTATTTTGAGACGACATAATTGCTTTATTAGTATGCTTGAAGTATTATTATTCTTATGTCAATATTAAACTTTTGTCTTGAATCTTTCGGATCTGAACATTCATGCCATAATAAAGAGAATTACATTGAAAATTATGTTAGGTAGCATTCCACATCAAAAATACTATTTTTATCATTTACCTACTCGAGGATGAGCAGGAATTAAGCTTGGGGATGCTTGATACATCTCCAACGTATCTATAATTTTTGATTGTTCCATGCTATTATATTATCTGTTTTGGATGTTTAATGGGCTTTAATATGCACTTTTATATTATTTTGGGACTAACCGACTAACCAAAGGCCGAGTGCAAATTGTTGTTTTTTTGCCTATTTCAGTGTTCCGCAGAAAAGGAATATCAAACGGAGTCCAAACGGAATGAAACCTTCGCGAGGATCGTTTTTGGAAAAAATGCAACCTAGGAGACTTGGAGTGGACGTCAAGGAAGCAACGAGGCAGCCACGAGGCAGGAGGGCACGCCCAGGGGGGTAGGCGCACCCCCACCCTCGTGGGCCCCTCGTAGCTCCACCGACATACTTCTTCTGCCTATATATACTCATATACCCTGAAAACATCCTAGAGCACCACAAAATCCTATTTCCACCACCGCAACCTTCTGTACCCGTGAGATCCCATCTTGGGGCCTTTTCTAGCGCTCCGCCGGAGGGGGAATCGATCACAAAGGGCTTATACATCAACACCATAGCCTCTCCGATGATGTGTGAGGAGTTTACCACAGACCTTCGGGTCCATAGTTATTAGCTAGATGGCTTCTTCTCTCTCTTTGGATCTCAATACAAAGTTATCCTCGATCTTCTTGGAGATCTATTCGATGTAACACTTTTTGCGGTGTGTTTGTCGAGATCCGATGAATTGTGGGTTTATGATCGAGATTATCTATGAACAATATTTGGTTCTTCTCTGAATTCTTATATGCATGATTTAATATCTTTGCAAGTCTCTTCGAATTATCAGTTTGGTTTGGCCTACTAGATTGATCTTTCTTGCAATGGGAGAAGAGCTTAGCTTTGGGTTCAATCTTGTGGTGTCCTTTCCCAGTGACAGCAGGGGCAGCAAGGCACGTATTGTATTGTTGGCATCGAGGTTAAATAGATGGGGTTTATATCATATTGCTTGAGTTTATCCCTCTACATCATGTCATCTTGCTTAATGCGTTACTCTATTCTTATGAACTTAATACTCTAGATGCATGCTGGATAGCGGTCGATGTGTGGAGTAATAGTAGTAGATGCATAATCGTTTCGGTCTACTTGACATGGACGTGATGCCTATATATATGCTCAAGCCTAGATATTCTCATAACTATGCACTTTTCTATCAATTGCTCGGCAGTAATTTGTTCACCCACCGTAAAATATGCTATCTTGAGAGAAGTCACTAGTGAAACCTAAGGCCCCCGGATCTATTTTCCATCATATTAATCTCCCGTCAACTAGATATTTTTATCTTAGTTTATTTTGCAATCTTTACTTTTCAATCTATACAACAAAAATACCAAAAATATTTATCTTATTACTCTATCAGATCTCATTTTTGCAAGTGGCCGTGAAGGGAGTGACAACCCCTTTATTGCGTTGGTTGCAAGGTTCTTAATTGTTTGTGCAGTTACTAGGGATTTGCGTGTAGTCTCCTACTGCATTGATACCTTGGTTCTCAAAAACTGAGGGAAATACTTATGCTACTTTGCTGGATCACCCTTTCCTCTTCAAGGGTAAACCAACGCATGCTCAAGAGATTGCAACCGGCTCAACCTCGATCCACTTTGTGAATTTACCAACTGCCACCAATAGGTGAGGGTGAGTCCTTTTATCTTTAGATCTATTAAAAGGCCCAACCATGTCTAGCCCCCAGACTGCAAATGGCAAAGTAATTCGAATCATCCTCAATTCTTGAGCCAGCACATGAGCTCGCCTGGAATGTTTTTGACAAGCATCACACTTTCTAACTAGATCCTCTGCATCAGCATGAGCCATCAGCCAATAAAACCCATGAAGAAAATCTTTGGCTACGAGAGACTTAGAGCCGGTATGATCACCACAGTCCCCTTGATAAATCTCTTGTAGTATTTCACAGCCCTCCTCAGGATAAATGCAACATTGAAACACCCCTGTGACATTGCGTCGGTGCAACTCGCCATTGACAATAGTCATCGACTTAGACCACCGGGTTATCTGTCTGGCTAGAGTTTCATCCTCAGGTAACTCGCCTCGGGTTATATAAGTCAAATATGGCACTGTCCAATCAGGAATAACATGAAGAGCCGCCACCAACTATGCCTCCGGGTCAGGGATAGCAAGATCCTCCTCTGTAGGCAATTTAACCGAGGGATTATTCAAAATGTCGAGGACGACATTGGGTGGCACCAGCTTACGCTGAGAGCTGAGTCGGCTTAATGCATCAGCCACCTCATTTTTCCTTCGATCGACAAGTTCCACTTGATAACCTTTGAAATGACCAGCAATTGCATCAACCGTCTGGCGATAAGCCGCCATGAGCGGGTCTTTAGAATCCCAAGTTCCTGAGACTTGCTAAGCCACCAGATCTGAGTCACCAAAACACCTCACCCGGCTTAGATTCATATCCTTATCCACCAGACCATGAACAAAAACATAACATAACTCATCACCTCATGGGGAAGTCAAAATAACTCTAGCCACCGAGCCTTCCAACTGCCTGGATCCATCAAAATGAATAGTCCAATAGGTGTTGTCAGGCTTCTCCTCAGGTATCTGCAACTCTCTCGAGTCATTGATAAAATCCACAAGCGCTTGAGACTTGATAGCTCTCCGTGGCACATAGTTCGGACCATAGGGTCCAAGCTTAGTGGCCCACTTAGCCACCCGGCATGTGGCTTCTCTGTTTTGAATTATATTTTCTAAGGGAGCAGAACTTACCACAGTGATGGGATGACCAAGGAAGTATTGCTTCAACTTGTGACTAGCCATGAACACTCCATAAACCAGCTTATGCCAATGGGGGTATCTCTGTTTGGATTCAATGAGTACCTCAATGATGTAGTAAACCTGCCGCTGAACCGGATATTCCTTGCCTGATTTTCTTCTTTCCACAACCACTGCTACGCTGACAGCTCTACTGTTGGCAGCCACATATAAAAGTAATAGCTCTTTATCATTGGGAGCTGCAAGGACCGGCGGTTTAACTAGTTGCTTCTTCAGTGCCTCAAATGCCTGATTAGCAGCATCACTCTAGACAAAATGATCTGTCTTCTTCATCAGCTGGTACAAGGGGATAGCCTTCTCTCCCAGGCAGCTGATAAACCGGCTCAAAGCCGCAATACGACCTGCTAAACGTTGGACATCATTTATACACGCCAGTTTAGCCAAGGAGGCGATAGCCTTGATTTTTTCCGGGTTAGCTTCAATGCCCCTCTCACACACCAAAAAGCCCAAGAGTTTACCAACCGGAACACCGAAAACACACTTGGCCGGGTTAAGCATCATTTTGTAGACCCAAAGATCGTCAAAGGTCTCTTTCAGATCATCCAGCAAAGTCTCTTTCTTCCTTGATTTCACAACTATGTCATCCACATAAGCATGAACATTACACCCAATTTGATTGTGGAGACAATTCTAGACAAAGTGTCGATACGTCGCCTAGGCACTCTTGAACCCAAAAGGCATAGATACATAGCAGAAGGCTCCAAAAGGAGTGATGAAAGTTGTCTTCTCCTGGTCCTTAACTGCCATCTTGATCTGATGATAACTTGAATACACATCCCAAAAACTCAAACGCTCACAACCCGCTGTAGCATCAATGATTTGATCAATATGGGGAAGAGCAAAGGGATCAACCGGACATGCTTTATTAAGATCTGTGTAATCCACACACATACGCCAAGTGACGTTCTTCTTAAGCACCAGCACCGGGTTAGCCAACCACTCAGGATGAAAGACTTCAACAATGAACCCAGCCGCCAAGAGCCGGGCCACTTCTTCCCCAATGGCCTTGCGCCTCTCTTCACTAAAACGACGAAGGAATTGCCTGACCGGTTTAAACTTTGGATCAATATTGAGAGTGTGCTCAGCGAGTTCCCTCGGTACACCTGGCATGTCTAAAAGCTTCCATGCGAAGATGTCCCGGTTCTCATGGATGAACTCGATGAGCGCGCTTTCCTATTTCGGATCCAGGTTAGCACTGATGGTGAACTGTTGGGATGGATCACCGGGAACAAGATCCACCTGTTTAGTGTCATCTGCAAATTTAAACTTCAGCAAAGGGTCATGCTCCGTGGTTGGTTTTTTCAAAGGGGTCATGTCCGCCGGGTCAACATTATCTTTTTAGAATTTTAAGTCCTCCGTTACGCAAACAGACTAAGCATAAGCAGCATCACCCTCTTCGCACTCCAAGGCTATCTTCCTATCACTGTGTACTGTGATGGTGCCCTTATGACCCGGCATCTTAAGCTGCAGATAAACATAACAAGGCCGGGCCATAAATTTGGCATAAGTCAGCCATCCAAACAAAGCATGGTAAGGACTCTTGATCTTGACCTCCTCAAAGGTCAACTTTTCAGCCCTGTAGTCCTGGTCATCACCAAAGGCCACTTCTAATGTTATCTTACCCGCTGGATATGCCGACTTACCAGGCACCACCCCATGAAAAACAGTATTAGATGTCTGAAGATCCTTGTCAGTTAAATTCATACGGTGAAAAGTTTCATAGTAAAGGATATTGATGCTACTGCCTCCATCCATAAGGACCTTGGTAACCTTGTATCCTCCCACCTGAGGAGCAACCACCAAAGCTAATTGACCCGGATTATCAACCCGAGGCGGGTGATCCTCACGGCTCCATACGATAGGCTGCTCAGACCACTATAAGTATCGAGGGACTGCCGGCTCAACCGAATTTACTGCTCGCTTATGAACCTTCTGATCTCATTTCCACAAACTTGTGCTAAACACATGATATTGACCACTATTCAACTGTTTTGGATTGCTCTGGTAACCAGACTACTGCTGTTGATTCCCTTGATTAGATTGCTGGTTAAAACCACATTGGCTACCTTGTCCTTGAAATCCAGAGCTTGAACCGCCACCTCCAAAACCAGGCCCGTCAAAGCCGGGTCCTGACTCGCTGGACGGGCCATCGTTATTCTAGGAAAAACTGGAATTTTTATAATCTTTCATGATGAAGCAGTCTTTCCACAGATGACTGGACAGTTTCTCATCCGTACCATGTTTTGGGCAAGGCTGATTCAGCATCGCATCAAGATTGATCCTTGGCCCACCAAACCGGAAATTTGTCCCTTTTCCCTTTCGACGCTGATGATTATTCTGCGTATTGGTATTGGCTACAAAATCTGAGCCGCCATCCATCTACTTGCGTTTACAATTACTTCCTTGACTAGGCGCATTATGTTGCTGTCCTTTGTCGTGGCCATTCTTCTTTCCCTTGTCGGCCTTCTCCTCATCAGACTCTAGGTCCTTAGTGCCATAAGAATCAGCGTACTTCACAAGAGCCACCATAAGTTCTCCCATGTCATTGAAGTGGCGCTTAAGCCGCCCCAGCTTCTGCTTGAGAGGAAGGAAACGACAATTCTTCTCCAACATCAGGATGGCTCAACCGGCGTTGATACTGTCTGACAAGTGGATAACAGTTGAGATCGAGCGTACCCAGTGGGTTGCGGACTCACCTTCATTCTGGACACACGAATCTAGATCAACAATCTACATAGGCTGCTTGCACGTGTGATACTTCTCCAACGTATCTACTTTTCCAAACACTTTTGCCCTTATTTTGGACTCTAACTTGCATGATTTGAAAAGAACTAACCCGGACTGACGCTGTTTTCGGCAGAATTGCCATGGTGTTATTTTTGTGCAGAAATAAAAGTTCTCGGAATGACCTGAAAATCAACGGAGAATTATTTTGGAAAATATAAAAAATATCTGCGGAAAGATACAAGCCAGGGGGCCCACACCCTGACCACGAGGGTGGGGGGCGCGCCCCCTCCCCCTGGGCGCGCCCCCTGCCTCGTGGGCCCCCTGTTGCTCCACCGACGTACACCCGGACTCCATATATTCACTTCGGGGAGAAAAAACCAAAGAGAAAGAATTATCGCGTTTTACGATACGGAGCCGCCGCCAAGCCCTAATCTCTCTTGGGACGGCTGATATGGAGTCTGTTCGGGGCTCCGGAGAGGGGGGATCATCGCCATCGTCATCATCAACCTTCCTCCATCACCAATTCCATGATGCTCACCACTTTGTGTGAGTAATCCCATCGTAGGCTTGCTAGACGGTGATGGGTTGGATGAGATTTACCGTGTAATCGAGTTAGTTTTGTTAGGGTTTGATCCCTAGTATCCACTATGTTCTAAGATTGATGTTGCTACGACTTTGCCATGCTTAATGCTTGTCACTAGGGCCCGAGTGCCATGATTTTAGATCTGAACCTATTATGTTTTCATGAATATATGTGTATTCTTGATCCTATCTTGCAAGTCAATAGTCACCTACTATGTGTTATGATCCGGCAACCCCGAAGTGACAATAATCGGGGCCACTCCCGGTGATGACCATAGTTTGAGGAGTTCATGTATTCACTATGTGTTAATGCTTTGGTCCAGTGCTCTAAAAAAAGGAGGCCTTAATATCCCTTAGTTTCCAATAGGACGTCGCTGCCACGGGAGGGTAGGAAAACAGGTGTCATGCAAGTTCTTTTCCATAAGCACGTATGACTATATTCGGAATACATGCCTACATTACATTGATGAACTAGAGCTAGTTCTGTGTCACCCTAGGTTATAACTTTTACATGAGGAATCGCATCCGACATAATTCTCCATCACCGATCCAATGCCTACGAGCTTTTCACATATTGTTTGTTGCTTATTTACTTTTCCGCTGCTACTGTTACAAAAACTATAGAAACACTACTATTACTTTTATTGCTGTTACTGCTATTTCCATATTACTTTGCTACTAAATTACGTTCCTGCAGATACTAAGTTTCCAGGTGTGGTTGAATTGACAACTCAGCTACTAATACTTAAGAGTATTCTTTGGCTCCCCTTGTGTCGAATCAATAAATTTGGGTTGAATACTTTACCCTCGAAAACTGTTGCGATCCCATGCACTTGTGGTTATCAAAGACTATTTTCTGGTGCCGTTGCCGGGGAGCATAGCTATATTCTTGAAGTCACTTGGGATTTATATCTATTGATCACTACGGAGAATTTGAAGGACTCAACTACGAGGGGAGGTAAGGAGCTGCCATCTAGCTCTGCACTTGATTCACCATCGGTTATGAGTAAATTTGTGACACCTACTCCTTCTATTGAATCTGATATGTTGCATGTTCTTGATGATGCTACTTCTGCTATGTATGATGAAACTACTTCTATGCTTGACAATAATGTGCCACTAGGTGAATTTCTAGATGAACAAATTGCAAAGGTTAGGGAGAATGCAAGTATTGAAACTGATAATATTTATGAAAGTGATGATGAAGATTCTCCCCCTAGATATGAATTGCCTGTTATTCCTGAGGGTTATGTTATGGATGAAGAAACTGCTAGAGAATTTCTTGCTTGCAATGAAAGATATGATCTTAAGAAATTATTAGCTAAGCTGAGAGAATAGTCTTTGAATGCTAGAATGAAATATGACCATGCTTTTGCTACTTCACCTATCTTTGTTACTGATAAGGATTATGATTTCTCTGTTGATCCTGAGTTAATTACTTTGGTTGAATCTAATCCTTTCCATGGCTATGAATCTGAAACTGTTGTGGCACATCTTACTAAGTTGAATGATATAGCCACCCTATTTACCAACGATGAAAAGATTCGTTATTATTATATCCTTAAGTTTTTTCCAATCTTGTTAAAGGGTGATGCTAAGACATGGTTTAACTCCCTTGATCCTGGTTGTGTGCATAGTCCCCACGATATGATTTATTACTTCTCTGCTAAATATTTTCCCGCTCATAAGAAACAAGCTGCCTTATGGGAAATATATAATTTTGTGCAAATTGAAGAAGAGAGTCTCCCACAAGCTTGGGGGAGGCTTCTCCAGTTACTTAATGCTTTGCCTGATCATCCTCTTCAGAGGAATGAAATACTTGATGTCTTTTATAATGGTCTAACTGATGCTTCCAAAGACCACCTGGATAGTTGTGCTGGTTGTGTTTTCAGGGGAAGAACAATTGATCAAGCTGAATTACTATTGAATAATATGCTGGCCAATGAAAATAACTGTACACTTCCTGAACGAGCCCGTAAGCCAACTCCGAAGAAAAGGGGAGTTTTATTTCTCAGTCCCGAAGATATGCAAGATGCAAAGAAATCTATGAAAGAGAAAGGTATTAAAGCTGAATATGTTAAGAATTTACCGCCTATTGAAGAAATACATGGTCTTGATAACCCGACACAGGTAGTAAAGGTAAATTCTCTTTATAGATTTGATGAAGGTGATATTCCTCGTTATAAGTCTGCTAGCCAATGCTTATATGAGTTTGCCAATTTTATTGTGAAACAAGAAAACTTCAATGCTTATGTTGGTAGACAATTGCAACGTAATGCTTATATGATTGAATGCTTGAGTGATTATATGTCTAGAGTTAAAGGTGAATTGAAACTCATTAGTAAACATGCTTATATGGTTACCACTCAAGTAGAACAAGTACTTAAGGCTCAGAATGATTTGCTCAATGAATTAAATAGTAAGAATAATGATTATGATGTTAGAGTTGCAACTAGAGGTGGTAAAGTAACTCAGGAACCTTTGTATCCTGAAGGCCACCCGAAGAGAATTGAGCAAGATTCTCAGAGAGCTAATTTAGATGCACCTAGTTCTTCTAAGAAGAAGAAAAAGAAAAATGATAGGACTTTGCATGCTTCCAGTGAACCTATAGCTGACACACCTGAGAATCCCAATGATATATCTGTTTCTGATGCGGAGACACAATCTGGTAATGAACATTAACCTAGTGATAATGTAAATGATGATTTTCATGATGATGCTCAACCTAGCAATGATAATAATGTAGAGATTGAACCTGCTGTTGATCTTGATAACCCACAATCAAAGAATCAACGTTATGATAAGAGAGACTTTATTGCTAGGAAGCACGGTAAGGAAAGAGAACCTTGGGTTCAGAAACCCATGCCTTTTCCTCCTAAACCATCCAAGAAAAAGGATGATGAGGATTTTGCGCACTTTGCTGAAAGGATTAGACCTATCTTTTTGCGTATGTGTTTGACTGATATGCTTAAAAAAATGCTTATGCTAAGTACATGAAAGACATTATTACCAATAAAAGAAATATACCTGAAGTAGAAATTTCCACCATGCTTGCCAATTACACTTTTAAAGGTGGAATGCCTAAGAAACTAGGGGATCCAGGAGTACCCACTATACCTTGCTCCATTAAAGGAAACTATGTTAAAACTGCTTTATGTGACCTTGGAGCCGGTGTTAGTGTTATGCCTCTCTCTTTATATCGTAGACTTGACTTGAGTAAGTTGACACCTACTGAAATATCTTTGCAAATGGCCGATAAATCAACTGCTATACCTGTCGGTATTTGTGAGGATGTGCCTGTTGTTGTTGCAAATGTTACTATTCTAAGGGACTTTGTTATCCTTGATATTCCCGAGGACGATAGTATGTCTATTATCCTTGGTAGACCCTTTATGAATACTACAGGGGTTGTTATTGATTGCATCAAAGGCAATGTCACTTTTCATGTCAATGGTAATGAGCATATGGTACACTTTCCGAGGAAACAACCTCAGGTCCACAGTATCAATTCTATTGGAAAAATTTCAACTATCACTATTGGAGGTTTTGAATTTCCTCTTCCCACTGTCAAGAAGACATATGCTATTCCTATTGTTGGGGACATACATATCCCCATTGAGGTAACCTAGTGTTATTCGAAAATTCTCCGGTTTCATGTTATTCAGAAAGAGTTTATTAACAAGACCTGATCAACCTTATTAATGGATTCCATTTGACGAGCATGAGATGGGTGAATCTAGATAGCACAACCTTCTGTACCCTCCTTTCACTTTCTGGTAATTAGACTAAATAAAGCAAAAATAGTATATTATGTCTGTTTCCCGACTTATCTGTGCAATAAAAAATACCCCGAAAATAAAATTTCTCCAAATGCCCTGAAATTGAAATATGATTTTTTTCTAGAATATTTGAGAATATATGGCACAAAAAACACAGCAAGGGGATCCAGCACCTGGCCACGAGGGTCCAGGGCACGCCCCCTGCCTCGTGGGCTCCACGTGGCCCCCCTCCACTTATTCCTGCACCCACACACTCCTTCTTCCTCCCAAAAAAATCACTATCCAGCTCAAACACGAGTTCTAGCTCATCTTGCTGCCATTTTCGATCTCCTTGCTCAAAGCTACATTCACAAAACTGTTTGGGGAGATTGTTCCTTGGTATGTGACTCCTCCATTGGTCCAATTAGTTTTTGCTCTAGTGCTTTATTTATTGCAAATTTTTGCTGCTGTGGTGACCTTGTTCTTGAGCTTGCATGTCAAATTTCTTTGGACCCAAGTAGTTCTAATGCATGATATAGTCTCTAGGCACTTGTAGGAGTTGTTGCTATCAATCTTGTGGAGTTTGGTTAACTTTTATTTTGAGTTACTAAAAATTTCAGAAAATTTCAGAAAAATGCATAGGAAAATCTTCCAAGGTGGTTCCTCAAGGAAGCAAGAACCAAGGCTTGCGATGCGTGAGCCGGACGATGAACTACTGAGGGAAGCTGAAGTGCGGCCTTATGAGTGTCCATCAGAAGAAATTATGGTTCGGGCAGGCATTAAGGAGGAATTCAACGCATATGTGCGTAATGCTGACCTTGAGGGCTTCATGCAAGATAAGTGCCCTCAACACCGTTACTTAACAGATACCTTTGTGAGAAGGTTTAAATTTTCATCTTCACGTAATTCTCACACTATCCTATTTGATCTTTATGATAAATCTTACACCATGGACCTAGATGATTTTAATGATGCTTGTAAGCTCCGCAGTGGGGCAATATGGGTGATCCTCGCAAATCTGAATATAAAGACTTCCTTGCTAGTATCACTGTGGGGGAATCTAGAGAGATCACACAAGCTACCTTAGGGATCATTCATTTTCCTGCTATTCATTACTTTGCTCTCTTTATTGGTAGATGCATAAACGGTAAAGATGAGGCTTGCCACATGTGTGTCCAAATTTTAGTGTTCTCAAGAGTCCTATATTAGGTGATAGACAATATAACTTGGGAGCCATTGTTGCACGTAGGCTACATCATAATGCTTTAGAAGGAGATTTATTTGGTGGGATTTATGCCACTCGCATAGCCCGTATTCTTGGTGTGCCTATACATGAAAATGATGAATTATTACCACCTGCTTATTTAGATTACAATGCTATGGTTAGTCACCGGTTTATAGAGAGGGATGAACAATCCCTCAAGTATCGACTAATCTTTAACAGGCGTCACACTGTCCATATTGCTCTCCCTGCTCCTACCTTGTTTGACTTTCAGGCAAAAGGGAGATATACTATAACCAGGGAGGAGACAAATGAGTACTAGGAGACGATGGAAGCAGCCCATCTCCAAGCTGCAGCTCAGCAGGCAGTAGCTGCCGCATCTCAGTACAACCCCAAATACAACTTTGGATATCCGCCAGGCCAATACTAGCCATAGACCAACTTATGCCAAAAGCCTAAGCTTGGGGGAGTACGTGTTTCTCACCGACATTACATTCATGTTCACACACTTATTCTAGTCATCGATGCTCACACTCTTTCATTGTACCATCCATGTTTAGTTTCATTTCTTTTCTTAGTCTTTTTCTTGTGTGTTAGAAAAACCTTAAGAAAAACAAAAAAATTAGTTGTAGCTTTTAGCTAGTTTACTTTCTATGCTTATAGTAGTAGTAATTAAAAGAAAACCCAAAAAGATTTCTCGTTCTTCTTTTGCTTGTTGGGAGCTTTCCCATGTAAATAGTTTCTTTTCTTTTCTTTGGGGGTCAACAGTAGAAGACCATGATTGAAAATGTTTAGTGGCTCTCATATGCCTTATTGTTAATTTAACCTGGAGCCATATTACTTTGTCTTCTCTCTTGTATTAAATGCTTGCAGATTCGAGCTTAGCCCAATGCACGTGCACTATTATTATTATCCACACCGTTCGGTCGTGCGAGTGAAAGGCAATAAGGATGATATATGATGAATTTATTGAGATGAGAAAAGCTGGTATGAACTCAACCTCTCTTGTTTTTGTAAATATGATAGTTCATCGTTCCTGATTCAGCCTATTATGAATGAAACATGCTTGCAATGACAATTAGAGAGCATAGTTGCTTATGCCATGCTTAATTAGCTAGGAGTTTGTAATGGTCTATCTTGCGTGCCAACATGATATTAAAATGGTTGTGATGTGGTATGATAGAGTGGTATCCTCCTTTGAACGATTCAAGTGGTTTGACTTGGCACTTGTTCGCGCATGTAGTTGAAACAAAATCAACATAGCCTCCACGATATTTATGTTCATGGTGATTTATATCCTACTCATGCTTGCATTCATTGTTGATTAATTTTAATGCATGTTCATGACTGTTGTCGCTCTCTAGCTGGTCGCTTCCCAGTCTATTTCTAGTCTTCACCTGTACTAAGCGGGAATACTGCTTGTGCATCCACTTCCATAAATCCCAAAGTTATTCCACATGAGTCCACTATACCTTCCTATATGCGGTATCTACCTGCCGTTCCAAGTAAATTTGCATGTGCCAAAATCTAAACCTTCGAATAAAATTATGTTTTGTATGATCGAACAACTCATGTATCAACTAGGGATGTCTATATCTTCCATGCTAGGTGGCTTATTCTCACGATGAGTGGACTCCACTCATCATTCATGAGAAAATGGCTGGTAACCGGGATGCCCAATCCCATGCTCAAATCATAATAATTAAACAAAACTCCCACAGGGTTGTTGCTGGTTTGGACGGTACCCGTTGTTTCGGGCTAGCCGTGGAGTGTGCTTGTTGGTGGTTGGGGGAGTATAAACATTACAATTTTGTTTGGGAACCGCCTATAATGTGTGTAGCATGGAATATATCAAGATTCTTGGTTGTTATGTTGACAATGAGAGTATACCGCTCAAAATATTATTCATCTCTATTTAAAAATCGAGCTCTGGCACCTCTACAAATCCCTGCTTCCCTCTGCGAAGGGCCTATCTATTTACTTTTATGCTGAGTCATCATCCTCTTATAAAAGAGCGCCAGTTGGAGATCACCTCTATCATTTGCATGTATTACTATTATTATGACTAGATCTCTTTTACCATGAATTACAATGTCTAGTCAGCCCTTGATCTTTAAAGGTGCTCTGCATTTTTATTTTGCAGTCTCAGAAAGGGCTAGCGAGATACCAGCTTGTTATATCATATTATGGTTGTTTTGAGAAAGTGTTGTCTTCCGGGGTTTATTATTATTGCTCGCTAGTTGATTATGCCATTGATATGAGTAGAAATGAGACCTGGAAGTTATTGTGAATGTGGTTAGTTCATGAACTTTGTTGAAAACTTGAATGCTGGCTTTACATATTTACAACAACAAGAGCAAACAGAATTTGTCAAAGTTTTTCTTTATCACTTTCAGTTTATCAACTAAATTGCTTGAGGACAAGCAAATGTTTAAGCTTGGGGGATTTGATACGTCTCCAACGTATCTACTTTTACAAACACTTTTGCCCTTGTTTTAGACTCTAACTTCCATGATTTGAATGGAACTAACCCGGACTGACGCTGTTTTCAGCAGAATTGCCATGGTGTTATTTTTGTGTAGAAATAAAAGTTCTCGGAATGACCTGAAAATCAACGAAGAATTATTTTGGAATATATAAAAAATATCCGCGGAAAGATCCAAGCCAAGGAGGCCACACCCTGTCCACGAGGGTGGGGGCGCGCCCCCTTGCCTCGTGGGCCCCCTGTTGCTCCACCAGGTACCCCCGGACTCCATATATTCACTCTCGGGGAGAAAAAAATCAGAGAGGAAGAATCATCGCATTTTACGATACAGAGCCGCCGCCAAGCCCTAATCTCTCTCGGGAGGGCTGATCTGGAGTCCGTTCGGGGCTCCGGAGAGGGGAGATCGTCGCCATCGTCATCATCAACCTTCCTCCATCACCAATTCCATGATGCTCACCGCCGTGCATGAGTAATCCCATCATAGGCTTGCTGGACGGTGATGTGTTGGATGAGATTTACCATGTAATCGAGTTAGTTTTGTTAGGGTTTGATCCCTAGTATCCACTATGTTCTAAGATCGATGTTGCTATGACTTTGCCATGCTTAATGCTTGTCACTAGGGCCCGAGTGCCATGATTTCAGATCTGAACCTATTATGTTTTCATGAATATATGTGTGTTCTTGATCCTATCTTGCAAGTCAATAGTCACCTACTATGTGTTATGATCCGGCAACCCCGAAGTGACAACAATCGGGACCACTCTCGGTGATGACCGCAGTTTGAGGAGTTCATGTATTCAGTATGAGTTAATGCTTTGGTCTGGTACTCTATTAAAAGGAGGCCTTAATATCCCTTAGTTTCCACTAGGACCCCGCTGCCACGGGAGGGTAGGACAAAAGATGGCATGCAAGTTCTTTTCCATAAGCACGTATGACTATATTCGGAATACATGCCTACATTACATTGATGAACTGGAGCTAGTTCGGTGTCACCCTTGGTTATAACTTTGACATGAGGAATCGCATCCGACATAATTCTGCATCACCGATCCAATGCCCGCGAGCTTTTTACATATTGCTTGTTGCTTATTTACTTTTCCGCTGCTATTGTTACAAAAACTACAAAAACACTACCGTTACTTTTATTGCTGTTACTTCTATTTCCATATTACTTTGCTACTAAATTACCTTGCTGCAGATACTGAGTTTACAGGTGTGGTCGAATTGATAAATCAGCTGCTAATACTTAAGAGCATTCTTTGGCTCCCCTTGTGTCGAATCAATAAATTTGGGTTGAATACTTTACCCTCGAAAATTGTTGCGATCCCATACACTTGTGGGTTATCAACGTGTCTTTGAATTTTTTGATAAAACGTGACTTCAACTGTGCCCACGATCTGATGGAGTTAGGGGGCAATCCTTTCAGCCAAGTGCGCGTCGGCCCATCCAACATCATGGTGAAATGCTTAGCACATGCAGCTTCACTAACATCTAACATCTCCTTGGCCATCTCATAACTCTCGATCCAAGCCTCTGGGGGTTGATCCGCCGTGTAGTTAGGCACCTTGCGGGGGCCCTTGAAATCCTTAGGAAAACGCTCATTGTGTAGCGCCGGTACTAAACATGGCACACCAAGTGTTTTAGAGGTCACCCCCCGCCTCCACAGACACCGTCGGGTAAACCGGAGACTGCGGACGAGCTGCCAATTGAGCCACCAGTTTCGCCTCACGCCACGCCCTGCCCAGGTCCACTAAGGCCTAAGCATCATCACCCGCGCGCGGTGGGTCATGCCTATGAGGCTGGTTGTTGTGCTGCCCACTTCTTGAAACTGTCGGTGACTCGATATGCCTACTAGAACTTCGGCTGGGACTAGGAGTTGAATGAATCCGTTCACGGCCGTATGAATAAGCCGCCTGTTGAGCCACCGCTGTTTGGATAAGCTCGCCGACTCTCCGTATCTCCATCGTAGCTAGAGACTCTCCTTCAACAGGGATAGCTCTCAACCGCGTTGCTGCAGCCACCATGTTGTCCAGAGGATTAGAGTAATGACCCGAAGGCGTCTGGAGGTGCTGAGGCGGAATCAAATTCAAACGAGACGGGTCCATGGCTCGCGGCTGAACCAGCCCCCCGGTCACAGGCGTCTCAACCACCCGGTTTACCATGGGCGGGTCACTGGTTCCTGCCCCAAGCGTGTTAAATAAGTTCCTAGCCTCAAACTCTGTGGGTAGACGAGTCTGATGCGTCCTCCTCATGAGGGCGTTTGAAGCTTTCTGATCCAAGGTAAGCCGGAATGATTCTGCTTGAATCCGCTGCGCCTAAGCATCCAGAGAGACTCGTTCTATTGCCATCCTGGCATTCTCAGCGTTGAATTCCTCCTTAGCTTGCGCTATCTTATCTCGTAGCTTCGCAATATCCACTTTATGATGTTCTTGATTTTCTGGTGTCACCTCCGCTGCCAATAAGGTTGTCAAAGCCTCCAATAGTTCCGACAATAGAAGAGCCAGTGGTCGCGCAAAGCTACCAGCACGAGTCACCGCCGCAGCCACTGAATCGGAGGTCATAGCCGCAATATTAGTCAGACCAAGCACCGATTGTGTGCCGGCCATGAAGATCGCAACTCGTTTTGGCGGCTCATAGGAGTCCGGAATACTGTCACCATCGGAACAGCCCCCAAGCCTGTCGTCTTGTAGTTGGTACACCAAATTGGTCTTGCTAGTTGAGGATTCACCGTCAGAGTAGATTTCTGTCTCTCCCTTAGACATGGTTCCTTCATCGTGATCCGCTCCATGGATGAAACCGACAGATGCATGCTTGACAGCATCTTGAACTTTGGCGGGTCGTGCGCGCTGAGCCCTCTCGATGATGTCGTTGCAGATGTCTGGCTCAGGCCCTGACTCACCAATCTAGCCGATGAAGACATGAATTCCACCAAGGGGACCCGGTACCCGTACTCGATTGAGCCGGCCTCGGGGCCCCGGCCTGAATCGTCGATGTATAGCTTGCCGCGGCGACTCTTGGTTATTCGGCCCACGGCATATCCCTTGAGCCCTGCAAAGCTGCCCTTCAAGAACTCGAAACCACCGTGCGCTAGTCCCATGGTGGGCGCCAACTGTCGTGAATTTGTCACGACAGATGCCCTAGGATTAGGACTTAGGTGTGCAGCCATCGCAACTATGTTAGCTTGAAGAGCTTAAATGGGACAAGAGACATGGAGAGTTCTTTATCCTGGTTCAACCCCTCGATGAGGTAAAATCTTAATCCAGCTGAGGTTTTATTGCTCGAGACTCAATAACCAGGGAGCAAATACGCTTGACCTAGCTCTCGAGCGATTGTTTCATTTGTTAACCCACCGCCCAGTCACCCCTTTATATACAGGTTGATGCCCGATGGCTTACAGAGTCCTGGCCGACTCATTCACAATGTGTCCGGCTCGGTAACGAACTAATCTTGCCTTACAAGTTAAACATGTGGCGGTTCACACCCTTGGGTCTGAAATCGTCCCGGGGTCTTGGGCCTTCAGTAGCTTGCTTCATGAACCACCATCTTCACGTCATCTTGGGATTCTTTCTATTAAACCGCTAGTGGCATGACCCGGCCCTTCCTGAGCGGGTCATACCCAATAGTTATATCCCCGACGGAAAGCATATGGTGGGTAAACAAATTATTGTTGTTCAATTGATAAAAAAGCGCAAACTTATGACGACATCTACGACAATGATCACCAATATAGGCATAACTTCCGTGAGAAGTAGACCGAAATGATTCTGCATCTACTACTATTACTCCACACATCGACCGGCTCCTGCCCGCATCTAGTGTATCGAGTTCAAAAGAACAGAGCAACGCTTTAAGCAAGATGACATGATCTAGAGGGATAAACTCAAGCAATATGATATAAACCCCATCTTGTTATCCTTAATGGAAACAATACAATATGTGCCTCGCTACCCTTTCTGTCACCGGGTGAGGACATCGCAAGATTGAAACCATCAAAAAGCACCTCTCCCATTGCAAGAAAAACCAATCTAGTTGGCCAAACCAAATCGATAGATTGGAGAGAAATACAAAGCTATCTTAGTCATGCAAAAAAGAGTTCATAGAAGACTCAAATAATATCATAGATAATCGGATCATAAATCCACAATTCATCGGATCTCAACAAACACACCGCAAAAGAAGATTACATCGAATAGATCTCCAAGAACATCGAGGAGAACATTGTATTGAAGATCAAAGAGAGAGAAGAAGCCATCTAGATACTAGCTATGGACCTGTAGGTCTGTGGCAAACTACTCACACATCATCGGTAGGGTATCAAGGTTGATGTAGATGCCCTCCGTGATCGAATCCCCCTCCGGTGGAGTACCGGAAAAGGACGCAAGATGGGATCTCACGAGAACAAAAGCTAGCGGCGATGGGTCTTCTAGCCTCTTCCCGAAGCTTCGTGGATGTCTTCTGGTCCAAGAAAAATCAGCGTAGAGGTTTATTCCATTTGTACTCCATTTGATATTGATTTTTTGTAAAAGTCAAAAACAAGGAAAAACAAAAACTGGCACTGGGTACTAGGTTAATAGGTTAGTCCCAAAAAGGATATAAAATAGGATATGTTGGAGAGGTATCAAGCATCCTTAAGCTTAATTCATGCTCGTCCTCGAGTAGGTAAATGATAAAAACAAATTTTTTGGTGTGGAATGCTACCTAACATATTTATCAATGTGTTTTTTATTGTAATATGAATGTTTAGATCAATATGATTCAAAACAAAATTTTAATATTAACATAAAAACAATAATACTTCAAGCATACTAACAAGCAAAATCACGAAACTTCAAAATAACATGGCTAAAGAAAGTTATCCCTACAAAATCATATAGTCTTGTTGTGCTCCCTCTTCTCAACACAAAGTATAAATCATGTACTACTCCGGTGTCAGCCAAGCAATTGGTTCATAATTTTTAACGTGCTTCAGCTTTTTCAACTCTTCACGCAATACATAAGCATGAGCCATGGGCATAGCACTATTAGTGGAATAGAAGGTGGGAGTACACAAAAGAAGGGAGAAAGTCGCACATCAACTAGGCAAATTAATGAGCTTTGGGGATGTCCATCAATTGATATAAATGTGAGTGAGTAGGGATTGCCATGTAAGGCATGCACTAGGGCTATAAGTGTATGAAAGCTCAAAAGAAAATTAAGTGGGTGTGCATCCAACTTGCTTGCTCATGAAGACCTATGGCAATTTGAGGAAGCCCATTATCGGAATATACAAGCCAAGTTCTATTACAAAAAATTCCCACTAGTAATATATGAAAATGTCAAAATAGGAGACTCTCTATCATGAAGAACATGGCGTTACATTGAAGCACAAGTGTGGAAAAGGATAGTAACATTGTCCCTTCTCTCTTTTTCTCTCATTCATTTTTTTATTTTCTCTTTTTTTTTGACACTTTGGCCTCTTTTTTATTTGGCTCTTTGGCCTCTATTATTTTATAAACCTCACATGGGACAATGCTCTAATAAGGATGATCATCACAATTTTATTTACCAATAACTCAAGGTGAAAACTCATAATGACGGAACGGTGGAGTTACATGGCAATATATCTCCGAATGGCTATGAAAATGCCATAATTGGTAGGCATGGTGGCTGTTTTGAGGAAAGCTGTAAGGTGGGTTTAATGCACCGACGAAAGTTGCGCGGTACTAGATTGGCTAGTGAAGATGGAAGGGTGAGAGTGCATATAATCCGTTAACTCATCATTAGTCATAAATAACTTACATACTTATTGCAAAAAGTTTATTATCCCTCGAAGCAAAGTACTAGTATGCATGCTCCTAGGGGAGAGGTTGGAGGAGTTAACCATCGCGTGCTCTTGACTTTCACACAAAGGAAGACAATCAAGGATAAATTGTGCCCCAACTTCATCACATAACTAGAAGACCATACGTACTTGCTATGGGAAACACAAACCTTAAAACAAGTGTTTTTACTCTTCCACAATTTACTACTAGCATGACTCTAATATTACCATCTCAATATCTCAAAGCGATTGCAAGGAATCAAACTTCCCATATATTCAATGCTCTTTATGAAAGTTTTTATTATATCCCCCTTGGATGCCCATCATACTAGGACTAAATTCATCTCCTAAGAAAATTACCATGCTATTTATTAGACTCTCAAATAATATAAGTGAAGCATGAGAGTTCATCAATTTCTACAAAATAACATAACCATTGTGCTGAAAAAGATATAAGTGAAGCACTAGAGCAAGTGCCTAGCTCAAAAGATATAAGTGACGCACATAGAGTTTTCTAATAAATTCATGATTAATGTGTGTCCCTCTCAAAAGGTGTGTACAACAAGTACGATTGTGGTAGACTAAATATCAAAGACTCTTATCATACAAGACGCTCCAAGCAAAATACATATCATGTGATGAATGAATATATAGCCACAAGTAAATTTACCGATGGATTGAAGACAAAAGAGGGGATACCATCCGGGGAATCCCCAAACTTAGGTGCTTGGTTCTCCTTGAATATTACATTGGGGCGCCTTGGGCATCCCAAAGCATAGGCTCTTGCCACTCCTTATTCCGTAGTCCATCAAATCTTTACCCAAAACTTGAAAACTTCACAACACAAAACTCAACAGAAAACTTGAGACATTCGTTAGTATAATAAAGCAAATCACCACTTTACGTACTGTTGAGAACTCATTCTAATTTTGTATTAGTGTTATATCTACTGTACTCCAACTTCTCCATGGTTCATATCCCCAGATACTACCCACAGATTCATCAAAATAAGCAAACAACATAATGAAAATAGAATCTGTCAAAAATATAACAGTCTGTAGCAATCTGAAAAGTTCGTATATTTCTGAAACTCTATTTTTTAGAAATTAGGAAAACATGGGAAATTTGTTTATCAATCTTGTTTAGAAAATTCAGAAAAATTAGCATGCTCTAGTGAATTATATAATTTTCTGTACTGGGCGCAAAAGTTTCTGTATTCTCATATAATCAAATCCAATATCTTCCAAATCATCCCAAAGGTCTTACTTGGCACAAAAACTAATTAAAATCATAAAAACACATGTAACCATTGGCTATAAGATATATTTTATTTTAAAACTGAAACAAAAAGGTAAAAACAAAAATAAAATTGGGTTGCCTCCCAACAAGCGCTATTGTTTAACGCCCATAGCTAGGCATAATGCAATGATATAAGTATTGTCATCTTTGGTATCCATCCCAAAAGTAGCCCTCATAATAGATTCATATGGTAACTTAATATTCTTTCTTGGAAAGTGTTCCATGTACTTCCTTAACAGAAATTGAAATCTAATCTTTACTTCTTTCATATCAATAATTGCACCAATAGTTCTAAGGAAAGGTCTACCAAGAATAATCGGGCATGTTGTATTGCAATCTATATCAAGCAAAATAAAATCTATGGGCACATAATTCCTATTTGCAATAATAAGAATATCATTAATACTCCCCATAGATTTTTTTAATAGTGGAATCCACTAGATGCAAATTCAAAGAACAATCATCCAGTTTATGGAAACCTAGCACATCACATAGAGTTTTTGGAATAGTTGAAACACTAGCACCCAAATCACACAAAGCATTGCACTCATAATCTTTAATCTTAGTTTTAGTAGTAGGTTCCCATTCACGATAAATCTTTCTAGGGATTGAAACTTCCAACTCAAGTTTTTCTTCAAAAGATTTCATCATAGCATTAATAATATGTTTAGTAAAAGCCTTATTTTGATTATAAGCATGAGGTGAATTAAGCATGGATTACAACAAGGAAATACAATCTATAAAAGAACAATTATCATAATTAAAATTCTTGAAATCCAAAAGAGTGGGTTCATCACTAGTTAAAGTGAACATAAGTAGGTAGGATCACTTCTTGATCACTACTAGTTGCGACCGTTGGCACATATTCTCATCTAACTCTGACATCGTAAGGTAGCCTCATATAATGCTTAGTGCTTGCGGCAGCCACTTTACAACCTCTCCACACCTAAAATCCTTGATAGTTTTGATACCCGGGAACAAGATTGCTGAGTCCTCGTGACTCACAGTTACTACACAAACAGGTGAAGGTACAACTGAGTTTGATGCAGGCGATGGCCAGAAGCTCCAATGATAGTTCGATGAAGAGTGTGGGCGTATGTACGTGACATACCCCAACGATCAGTAGTGGTTCCTACTAGGGCTGATCGGGATTATCCTGTGTGGTATCTCTTTTCGTTCGTTTGATTTCGTCCGTAGTCGGACTCTGTGTTCTCTGGATGAATGTATGTTTATTGTATTAATGGTGCGATGTGGTGTGTGTAAGCCAACTATTAAACTCTCTTTCAAACTGTTCATTACATGGGTTGTGTAAAGATACCATGCTTGAGACCATTCCAAAATGCGGTTATGACTCTAAGTCGTGCCTCGACACGTGGGAGCTATAGCCGCATCCTGGGCGTAACATCTCCCCGGCAACGGCGCGAGAAATTCCTTTTGATGTTTGCTAGAACTACGTCGGTATTTACCCAAAGAGGAAGGGATGATGCAGCACTGCAGTGGTAGGTATTTCCCTCAGTGATGAGAACTAGATTATCGAACCCGTAGGAGAATCATGCAACACTACGTAAACTGTACCTGCACACAAATAACAAATACTTGCAACCCGACGTGTAAAAGGGATTGTTAATCCCTTTCAGGTAACGGTGCCAAAAATAGGCAAACAGATGTGAGAGAGTTTGTAAATATTGATAGATCGAACGCCAAATAAGATAAAGTGCAGTAAGGTATTTTTGTATTTTTGGTTTAATAGATCTTAAAATAAAAGCAAAGGAAAATTGATCGCAAAGGCAAATATGATAAAGAAGAGACCCCGGGGGCCGTAGATTTCCCTAGTGGCTTCTCTCGAGAAAAATAGCAAACGTCGGGTGAACACATTACTGTTGGGCAATTGATAGAACTTCAAATAATCATGACGATATCCAGGCAATGGTCATTATATAGGCATCACGTCCAAGATTAGTAGACCGACTCCTGCCTGCATCTAGTACTATTATTCCACACATCGACCGCTATCCAGCATGCATCTAGTGTATTAAGTTCATGGAAAAATGGAGTAATGCAATAAGAACGATGACATGATGTAGAAAAGATCTATTTATGTAGAAATAGACCCCATCTTGTTATCCTTTTTGGCAACGATACATACGTGTCGGTTCCCCTTCAGTCACTGGGATCAAGCACCGTAAAATCGAACCCATCACAAATCACCTCTTCCCATTGCAAGATAAATAGATCAAGTTGTCCAAACAAAACCCAAATACCGGAGAAGGAATACGTGCCTATAAGCAATCATGCATATAAGAGATCAAAGAAGACTCAAATAACTTTCATGGATATAAAAAGATAGATCTGATCATAAGCTCAAAGTTCATCGGATCCCAACAAACACACCGCAAAAGAGTTACATCATATGGATCTCCAAGAGACCATTGTATTGAGAATCAAAATGAGAGAGAGAGAGAGAGGAAGCCATCTAGCTACTAACTACGGACCCGTAGGACTACAAAGAACTACTCACGCATCATTGGATCTGGTGTTTCTGGACTCTGCGGCGTCTGGATGAATATTTCGTCGACTCGCCTACGGTTTCTGGAATATTGGGGTATTTATATAGCAAAGAGGCGGTCTGGGGGGCACCCGAGGCAGGCACAACCCACCAGGGCGCTTCTCCGGCCCACTAGATGTCTTCTGGTGAAAATTTTAGTTGCGTTTGGACTCTGTTTGGTATTGATTTCCTGCGATGTAAAAAACATGCAGAAAATAGAAACTGGCACTTGGCAATATGTCAATAGGTTAGTACCAAAAAATAATATAAAATGATTGTAAAACATCCAAGAATGATAATATATCAGCATGGAACAATCAAAAAATATAGATACATCGGAGACGTATCATCGCCGCGCCATGGTAGCGGACCTGCCAGCGGTCGTTCTCCATGGCCGTGAGCTCAGCCGTGTGGAAGCTACCGAGCCACCGGCGGGTGTGGGTCTCCCGATCTGTAATCTTGGCGAACCACGTCCCCCACCACCACTGCCGGACCTCGAGGTAGGACCTCATAGGCGGACGGGCCTGAGGGAGGACGGGGAAGTCCTCGTATCGGCGTAGGGGCACGACGGCGGGCGGATCGGGCGACTGGCGATGGCGGATTAATAAAGAGCCCGCGGAGGACGGCGGGGACACCTCGGCGGCAACCTCACCGGCGTCGGGCGAAGAGGCCACGATAAACTTGTTTTTGGCCATTGGCTCCTCGAACTTCCCAACACACATGCAGAGGCTGAGGATGGAGGTGGCGACATACCAATGGTTTCGAGCGAGGGAGGGGTGCTGTGTGTCTGTGTGCGCAGTGGTTTTGGGGAGTGTGTGGTGTATGCATGGAGGGGAGGGGGCGAGGTGGTCTTTGAGGAAATACCACGGCAACTGGAAATTTTACTAGGCGGGAGTAAAATGCTGGGCTACTGAAAATTTGAATCAAGTATGAGCAAATATTGTTGAGATTGCGAGGGATGCAGAGGCGGGAGTAAAATGTCGGGGCAACTAATTTTTTTTATCAAGGGTGAGCATATATATTTTAGATTGCGAGGGATGCAGAGGCGGGTGTAACAAGGCGAGGCTACTGAAAATTTGAATCAAGGGCAAGCAGATATTTTTCAGATTGCGAGGGATGTAGTGGCGGGAGTAAAATGCCGGGGCTACTAAAAATTTCAATCAAGGGATTGAAGCAGAGCGGGAGTAACAAACATCGCACACGGCCCAGACATACTAATTGAGTGCTATCAAACATTAAAACCTTCCAGACGGTAGATATTTATGAGATTACAAGGCAGTAGATATATTCGAGACCGGGAGGCAAGCCTCGTGGAGCCCAATCTACGGTAGGGTACGTGTGTGGCACACAGGTAGTCTGACCGAACCGTGTCTGTTGCGTACCCAATCGCAGACGTTTTCTACATCCAACTCGTGTGCCGTTTATAAATTTGGCAAAAATAATAATGCGGGAGAGGGTCAGAACATGAACACACTTGCATGTGGACAAAATATATGTATGAAAAGGGTGGTTTGATGTTCGAATACCCAATGCACAACTTTGATGTGGCAACTGTCGCACAAAAGCACCCCCTACGAACACCACTTTGTGTTGGCGGTAAGGGAATCCTAGCTACGAATGCATGCCCCCAAATAGCTAGGTCTGAAATCTCACCCTATTGTAACACAAAACCTATAGGAGTCCACCATATATATATGGTCAAACTTCCCCTTTCGATTCCCGACAAGGGTGGACCGTGTGCCGACCCACTAATGTGTGCTTGTGGCCCGAGATGGGTGAGACCTCATACGAACCACATGCGGGTGGCCCTACTATATGTATGAAAATGGTGTGGTGTGATATTTAACTACCATTCACAACTTTGATGTGGCATGTGTGCCTCGCAAATTAACCGGACTTCCCCAACCCCACAGAGGTTACAGGTAGTGTGAAGTAGCCCCCCCACCCACACACGTCGAGGGGAGGGCATCTCACCAATACTTACTGTAACACGGACCAAGCAGAATCCAACTTGGTCGTACAAATCTCTACCGCTCGTTGTTGGTCAAAGTGATGGGCATCCACATGGCCCCGCAAAATGGGCTAGCTTTTCGCCGATAGCCTCGCGAGGGAGTATTGTATGAAGACAAACCCACTCTGTGCATGTGGCCCAACTATGTATATGGAAGTGGTGTGTGTCATGTTTGAATAACCAATGCGCAAATTTGATGTGGCACCATGCTTTGGAACCGTAAAATCCCCACACCGCGTGAGGGTTCACGACGTGTAGCATGCGCTCAAACTTAATTAGGCTTGGAATGTTCGGCCTACTATACGGTAACTCGAAGCAAAGAAGAAGAATCCACCCTGGTAACCTTTCTTGTCGTTGGTCGAAATGATGGACGTCCACGCGGGCCCACGATATATATAGGCTTGCCGCCCATACCCAAGCGAGTGAGAGTGTGTCCAAAGATAACCATTGCATGCGTGTGTCCCGAATATATTTATGGAGGTGTGTGATGCATGCATATGTGTTGAATACCTGACCCAATGCACAACATTGATGTGGTGCATGCGTCGAAAATCGCAGAGGTCCTAACACAGAGAAAGAGGTCGTTCATGACGTGTCGTGTGCTCCCCCCTTAGATCCAGCGGGATGGATTCATGTGTGCACATGCGCTATTATATATATGTAATCTCACATCATGATCTATATCATGAGACAAACAAAAAATTAATCCCCTCCCAAGTCAAATTAGTTAACCTCTCTCGCACTGTCGGTGAAAGTGATGGACCAAGCGGGTCGACAGATGGAAGCATCACCGATAACCGCGTGAGTGAGTGCCATATATAGGACAACAACCATCGCGATTGCAGGTGTGCCCGAACATATATATGAAGAGTTGTGTTGTGATGTTTTGAATACCTAATGCACAACTTTGATGTGGCATTTGCCTCAAAAAGCACAAAGTCCCCACAAAGAGTGAGGTTCATGTGACACTAGTATATATATATATATATATATGTTGGTCACCCCCTTGGACATGTACTATACACCTAGTAACACAGCCCTAAAAGAATTAATCCTCCTTGTTTGTCAAACGTACCTCTCTCTCGCTGGGTCAAAGTGATGGACGACGAATTCGCGGGCCCAGCACAGAAGCAAAGCGTACCCTACAAAAAAAAGACACATCCGTGACATTTTGGGTCGAACGAATTTTTTTCCGTCATACTTATGACACTTCTGTGACAATAATTGTGACAAAACATGGTATCATCATAGATGTGGTGGGGTCCTATTTCTATGACAAAAAATCATGACAGAAAATGGGCTTTTCGTCCTGGGCGGGCCGGAGACGCAGCTGCATGACATTCTTTGGGCCGTCAATGACGGAAAAAACCATGGTAGAAGCGAGGGCGAGGAAAATATCGGGGTGTTCCCGGTTACGGTGGGTGGTCGGGGCCGAGTGATGCGCGTTTCTCTCGTACACGCACACGCGTGGGTGCGAGGCGCTGGGCTCTAACTGAACCTGAGCGAGGCATTGGGCTCTAACTGAACCCAAGCAATTGCACTGCAGGCTACGCGTTACTAAACCCGAGTGATCGATCGATGGCTGTTAACTGAACCCGATCGAGCGATTCCTTCGCTACTGCTGCTAACTGAAGCCGATCGATGCTGCCTTTGGATGAACAGTGAGTGTTGCTGGGGGGTTTGGATGAACAGTTCACGGTGGGGGTGGATGGACCGTACCCCATGGTGTTGCCTGTGGATGAACAGGACCCCGATCGATCGAGCTGGTTGGGGCTGGATGAACAGGACCCCATGGAGGGATGAATGAATAGGACCGCCCCGTGGAGGGCTGGATGAACAGTAGACGGTGGAGGGCTGGATGAACAGTAGCACGTGGAGGGGTGGTTGAACAGGAGCCCGTGGAGAGGGCTGGTTGAAACGTAGCCGGTGGAGTAGCGCGCGGTGGAGGCTGGATGAACAGGAGCCCGTGGATGAACAGTCGCAGGTGGAGGCTGGAGGAGGTCGTCGGTGGATGAACAGTAGCCCGTGGAGGCTGGAGGGGGTCGACGATGGAGATGAACAGTATCCCGTGGAGTCCCGTTTTGCGGTACGCCACACCCCTCCCGATGAACAGGACCCCCGTTTCGACCGTAGCGCTCCAATACAAGTCCGTTTCCTCCGTTTTGCAGTACGCCACACCCCTCTCGATCAACAGGACCCCCGTTTCGACCGCAGGAGGTCCGTTTCCTCCGTTTTGTGGTACGCCAGACCCCTCCCGATGAACAGGATCCCATTTCGACCTTGGCCGGTCGAACACAAGGCCGTTTCCTCCGTTCTGCGGTACACGAGGCCTCGTTTCCATCGGCTGTTCCGTCCAAGCCGTCCTGATGAACACGACGACGCATTCCGTTCCGACCCAGCCGGTTGGCTCCCCATGAACACGACGACGACGACGCTGTTTCTCCGTTCCGACCCAGCCATGTACATGAGCCTTGGCCGTACGTATGCGCGAGTAGGTGTTCGAGACCCTGCCTGTATGTACGTACGTGGCCATATTTTCTTACTTGCACACTTGCCGCTGTACGTACGTGTACATGCTGATGGATTATGGATGGGTTCCAACACATGCTACGTGCACGCCTCTACTACGACACATGCGCGTCTCTACATCGACCAGTATGTACGTGCATGTTCACCACCAGAATGACAATGCCATGTACGCTTCGACCAGGTGGGTCCCGACTGTCAGGCACTTCCTTGCCTATGAAGATGTAGCTAGTGGGTCCCAGTAGTCAGGGGGAGAATCAGTTTTTTTGCCCGGACGCACTTCCTTGCGTGCGAAGATGTACCTGGTGGGTCCCAGCAGTCAGGGAGAAATGTTTTTTTCGCGAAATACGGTGGGCCATCTGGTGGGTCCCCGCTGTCAGGTGGAGGAATAATTATTTTGCGCGTAATAAGGATGCACTTCCTTGCTGCGGCCGTGGACCCAGCTGTCAGCCTCTCCACGTACAGTACTCTTCCGATGGAAGTCGTTCCTTGACCACATTGACCACGCCGCGCCAAGAGCACCAGGGCGGTGGACGACGGCGAGGCCTGGGAAGGGGACGACATGGAGCCGGGGAAGACGCGGCAGTGGAAGCCCGCGAGGAGAGGAGTACGAGGGTTCACTGGTTTGGCTGTGGTGTGAGGCTGCCATCACCGCAGGGCCTGGCCAGCGGTGGGAATAGTAGGGGCAGTGAGGCCTCCGCGGTAGCATAGTCGGCCATGGGAGGCAGGAGCATGCGGCATGACCGGCGCTGCTTTGGGCGGCTGGAGCAAGAAGACCAGAGGTTGAAGAAGCACTACGGCCGTTGGATGGACATCGTACGGTCATTGGAGCTAGAATCGTTCGTATTTACTAAGTTGATAAAGCACTCCGTCCCTGTCAACTTAGTAGGCCCACAAGTCAGCCACCCACCAAGGTGGGTCCCAACTAGCAGGGGGAGTATTCATTTTTTGTGTGCGTAATATGGAGGCACTTCCATTGGGTCCGAGCTAACAGCGGGAGGAACGTTTTTTGGGGAAATACGGTGACCCGTCCGGTGGGTCCTAGCAGACAGGGGGGAAACGTTTTTTCGCAAAGTACGGTGGCCCATCGGGTGGGTCCCCGTTGTCAGGTGGAGGAATAATTATTTTGCGCATAATAAGGAGGCACTTCCTTGTTGCGGCCGTGGACCCAACTGCCTCTCCACGTACAGTCCACGTTCGATGGAAGCCATTCCTTAACCACGTTGACCACCCCGCGCCGAGAGCACCAGGGTGGTGGACGATAGTGAGGCCTAGGAAGGGGACGACGCGGAGCCAGGGAAGACGCGGCAGTGGATGCCCACGCGTAGAGGAGTATGAGGGTTCACTGGTTCGCTGCGGTGTGAGGCTGTCGTCACCGCAGAATAACAGGGGGGTGGGTGAGTAGAGGGATGGCCTGGCCAGTGGTGGGAGTAGTAGGGGGCGGTGAGGCCTCCGCGGCATCGCAGCCGGCCACGGGAGGCAGGAGCAGGAGGCAGGACAGCGCTGGTTTGGGCGGCTGGAGCAAGAAGACCAGAGGTTGAAGAAGCACTACGGCCGTTGGATGGACATCGTACGGTCAATGGAGCTAGAATCATGCATATTGACTAAGTTGACTTATTAGGCCCATAAGTCAGCCTCCCACTATACTGGGTCCCAGCTAGCAGGGGGAGTATTCATTTTTGTGTGCGTAATAAGGAGGCACTTCCGGTGGGTCCGAGCTGACAGCGGGGGGAACATTTTTTTCCGCAAAGTACGGTGCCCCGTCCGGTGGGTCCCAGTAGTCAGGGGGCAAACGTTTTTTTTTTGCCAAATACGGTGGCCCGTCGGTGGGTCCCTGCTGTCAGGTGGAGGAATAATTATTTTCTGCGTAATAAGGAGGCACTTCCTTGCGGCTGCCGTGGACCCAGCTGTCAGCCTCTCCACGACAGTACTCTTCCGATGGAAGTCGCTCCTTGACCACGTTGACCACGCCGCGCCGAGAGAACCAGGCCGGTGGATGACGGCGAGGCCTAGGAAGGGGACGACGCGGAGCCGGGGAAGACGCGGTAGTGGATGCCCACACGGAGAGGAGCACGAGGGTTCACTGGTTCGGCTGCGGTGTGAGGCTGTTGTCGCCGCAAAATAACAGGGGGTGTGGGTGAGTAGAGGGATGCCCTGGCCAGCGGTGGGAGTAGTAGGGGGTGGTGAGGCCTGCATGGTAGGCGGAAGCAGGCGGTCCCGCCAGCGCTGGATTTGGCGGCTGGAGTAAGAAGATCAGAGATTGAAGAAACACGACTGCCGTTGGATTGACATCCTATGGTTACGTCTGCTAGAATCGTTGGTTGACGTATATAATAACTAAAAAAAATCCCTTTTTTTAATAATTTATATATAGCTCATTGTGAATTCTTATGCAATTTATTGCACTCCGTTTTTTTGGTTGGCCAGGGCCAATTTCGCATATTTCTGTGGGTTCCAAACTATTTTTAATACCGAAATGTCGAGCCAGATTTAAAGTACTTTCAATATATATTTAAATTAGGTTAATGCCCAGTGAAATATGAATCTGAAAATGTGAAAAAATTCAGAAATTATAAATTAATTGCCAATTTGTCATATGTTTTTATATTTACAACCAATTTCATATTACTTTCAAGATTTGCACGCGTCTTGAAAGAGTTGCAGCCCATCAGGGCCTAGAAAAATAAATAGGCCTGGATTGGGTATTCTTCAGAAAAAATAAACTGGGCTCATTTTCACAAAGAAAAAATAGCTGGGCTGGTCACATGGTGAACATAAAATATAAGCCTGGGCTAGACAGGCCACAGCCTAGTTCAAACCCTGCTCCGTCTCAACAATAACAAAAAAAATACTGCTCGAGCAGCTACGTCCCAGGTGTCAGCCGATCTTGTGATGTTCTCTTGTCTATTGACCATATACGCTCACAATGTCGTGGGTCCCAGATGACAGGAAAACACTAGGAGGAAGCATTTTATTTTTCCATACGCTGACATGGTGGGCCCGTACTGTCATCGTCTCCACGTACTTCTGCCGATTCCTGTTGTTTGTTGACCATGTTGACAATGCAAGAGGGCGGCGCCGCGGTGAGCGCACCAAAGCGCGCGGAGGATGACGGCGAGGCCTCGGACGTCGGTGTTAACAATTTAGGAGATGACGGGGCGGCGATGCGTGCTGAGGTGCAGCCAGCCGTGGGAGGCGGAAGCAGGCGGCCCCGCCGGTGCTGGATTGGTTTTGGCGGCTGGAGGAAGACATGCCTGAAGAAACACGACAGACTGTAAAAGCAGCAAGAGTACTTAATAACCTTAACTGAAACCAGCACGGGCACTTAACAACCATAGCTGAAAGCAGTATGAGTACTTATACATGTTCAACCGTGCAAAGCACGCCTCGAACAGTGCTACTTTGCCTACAGTTAACCAAGGGTGAGGCCGCCAAGCCCCAGGACAAGGCCTAGGCGCCACCCCGCGCATCCACAACCTTCTGAAAGTGGCTTCATCTCGCAATGTGGTCAATAAACAAGATATTCTCTTTAGAGCCATGGAAAAGCAGGAACATAATCTTCTGTCCTATTCTCCAAGATGGACTGGCCTTCATTATTTGAGACCACCCATGAATAAGTATCTTTTCACCTCCAAGGGGAATGGTGTAGGTCGACATAAACATCATGTTGTGACCAAGCGAAAGTCTGACCCGACCATGGTCAGGCATCTGTATAGGAACAATAGAACTGGGAAGTTTCTGTTTCAAAAACATGACAGCTGTAAAACTATGTATAAGCAATAGTTTATGAACAACATATATAACAGAAAACAGCTCATACCATAAGTTTCTTGACATTGTTGGACATGTTCAACAAGTGCAGCAGTGGCACACATATCCCACGTGGCCTTCCACCATTTAAATGCCCCACGATGACCTCAAGACGATCAATAAAGTGTAGGAACTTGTGGATGTCGTCCCAGTCAACTTCAGTGCCATCAGTAACAGCCGAGTTGTTACAGAATAACAAACGAGTAGCTGCTTAACTCTGAAAAAACCTACACGTGCCACCAATTATAATAAAATATTAGTTAGAAGTAGCATCTTCGTGAGAGATTCATTGCTACTTCTCTGGATTAAGAAGTAATCGAGGCAACAAGCAAGAACCAGATACAAAATTAACATGGATGAACAATTGGAACGACGTCGGGGTGGAAGATCGCAGTGAAGATGAGACCAGGTTCTGCTATTTCCATCAACATTCGTGCGCCAACTTTCAGTCCGTAACACTTGAGAAAGTTTATCCAAGTTCGGCCATAAAAAAGTAGCGATCTTCTTGGTTCATCAACCGAACTCGGAACTGATATCCATGGCTTGTCTTCACTGTGACCATTAAACTGGTGTATTCAGTTATGGCAAGGCCGAGCATCTTTAGTACATGTGTTCTAGTAGAGCAAATAATGCACTTCAGGAAAAAAAAATTATGAGAACACAATGTATTCCCTATCCAAATCTAGAAATAACTTCCTCCTTAACGTTAGTGTTGACCATCATACTGGTAGTACCTTTTATCCAAATATAGCAATCCAAATTTCCAAATTAGTCGACAGCATGTTAAAAAAACTCACCCTCCCGGATAGAAAAGAGGATTCTAGGAACATATTGTGCGCGTTTAAAAATCATGTGTTAGGATGAGAAGGAACAAGTGTGGCATCTCCCCGAGGGTGCAGAAACCTCTAGGGTCCTCGCACTTTGGGCACTGCAAATGAAACACACTAGATTCAGTAGGAAGAAAAATGCATCAAATTCGGCGGCTACCATCCTAGGATTACCCGCGACCAAGGGACTTGGATTTATCGGGGATGGGTGAAGAATTCGTAATTGGTTCTCCATGAGAAAACCCTATGCAATCGCCGAGAGGGGGTTTTCTCTGAACAAGCAGACGAGAGAGAAGGGGATTCAGGCCCAGTGAAATATTGCCGCTTCGTCCGTCTAGCTTACTGCTAAAGATGGAAGGGGGTTTGAGATTTGACGGCAAATTGGGCATTACTGCGGCGCTACGACCGTGGTGTGTCTACCATGCAGTTGTGCACTCTAATTTGTGCATATGGCAAGTGGACCCCGTTGCCGGATGCCCCACATATCAGCGAAAGGAAGTAGAAAGACAGGAGTAACTAGTTACACAAAAATATATTTTTGACAGAGAGATATTCCCTTTGTAAAGAAATATACAAATCTTTTATATCACAACTTTATACATACAAATTTATATCTGACGGATAGGAAGAAAACTATGGCAATTTTGGAAAAGGGTACCCACACACCTTTCCACATTTGCAAATAAGGCCTTCCCTCATTCATCCTTTTCTCTCACAAGATAAAATACTCATACAAATGCATCTTGATGTTACATGCAACGCACGGGCATTATGGGGGTTCAGCTGAGAATATAATACTCAGATAGGCTCACGGTTCTGGACTTTGGTCCGCAGGCCCACCCTGCATGTTTGGGGGCCTATGTGTTCTACCTCAGCCTCAGCACTTTTCATATTGCAAGCGATCGTTACGGTGCTGGTTTTAGATGTTGTCGCAAGGCCAATACACAAAATTGAATAAAGCACGACAGTTGTTGGAATGAAATCGAACGACAGTTCCTAACCAGCAATGAGAGTTTCAATTCTATCAACGATATACCATGTGATAAATAATACTGTTGTATTACTTATACACACAGGACACTTGTTTCACCATGCCACATTATTACATCAAAATCTCTCGTAGGATAGATCAGTTCGGCAGTTGCGTGTTGCTACTGAAGAATTTCAAAGTTGATTTGGACCAGCTCTCCTTGCCGAGAAAATTCGATTTTGAGATCATCCCTACCGCAAGATATCATTTAGATTTGAACCTTGACCATCCTTTAGCATCAATCATCATGCGACCATCCTTCGTACTTATGGTATATTGAGCAGGTTCATTCACACCAAGGCTAGGCATGGTAAGAGAAACTTGGCCGCTGCCGCCCGGATTGTTGAATGACTCCCTCGTTGCTCTAGGAATTCTCTGTTTGCAAACAAGAAGACATACCCAAACTGTTAGATCAACATAGTGAATCATGCGAAACAACATGGAAAGAAAAAAGAACGAAACACTTGGGCGACCAATGCTTACCAAGAAGGTGGACATGTCGGTTTTTGTAAGGACTTTGGTATATGAAGTGCGAACTGCAGCCCAGTCTGTTGCCGGTGCAACTTCTCGTTCGGGTGCCGCTGCACGGGCCGGAGCAGATGCAAGTACAAGTGTTGGTGCATGTGCCGAAGCTGCCGTTGCTGCTGGAGGTGGTGCTCCTTGTAGAGCTGGTGCCGGTGTCGGAGCAGGTGCCGGTGTCGATGCCCGATCCTCTGATAGATCAGCCTGATCCACTGATGCGGTCGGTGCCCAATCCTCAGCTGGATCAGACTGAGCTGATGCCGCTGTCAGTGCTAGAGCAACTGTCGGTGCTCGATCCGTTGCTGAAGGTGGTACCGACGTGCGTGACAGCAGCGATCGTGTCTGGTCTGCTATGATCAGCTTTCTAACTTGACTAGGCTTCGTGACCGTGATCCAGTTTTTTTCTTCATTTCTTTTAAACGCGAGAAGGACTAATTGTGGCATTTTTGTTAAGCCAAACTACAGTTCATCATAGGGATTCAGCTTGTACTCAGACAACAGACTGATCCAATTTTTTCCACTAATATAAGTGATGCACAGTGCCTTCATTACTGCCATGACATAAGAAGTGAAACCTGCAAAATAACCATCGTAGAGCAAACCAAACGGTTTATTCTGTGATGAATGTCACATGGCAAAACCTGCATCGTAAAATTGTAGGAAAAGAAAGAAAACATGACATTAAATCAATAAGATTTAGACAGTAAATCAATAAGATTTACTTGATGTGACCCGAGTGAATTGTAACACCCCAAATTTTTGAGTTGGTTTTCTTCCAAACTTTTGGCCTTTTGGAAGAGGGTTGTTTGATCTTTTCTTATGCCTCTTCTAAAATTCTTTTGGCCAAAGTTTTTGGTGATTTCTCAAGCTTGGTTTTTGACCTTGAAGATCTTCTCTTGGGTTGGCTCAAGCCCAAGTTGAGTTTCAAAAGATGTTGTTGGATTTCTCCCCTTCTTGAATTATGCCTTTCAAATTTGATCTTGGACTTAACCTCCCCTCCAACCTTCATCTTGCCATGGCCCCACCAGAAATGTTTATCTCCAAAACCCTCTTCACACCTTAGGACAAGTTTCTCATCAATTCCAGTAAGTTTTGACCTTATTGGGATTTTTACCCTATTTATTTCACTCCAAAACTATTTCCGTCTTTTATAGTGGACCTTGGTGATTTACAAAGGAGCCACCATTTCCATCCAGATATTTGATTCCAAACCAACTCTCCTAGATGGTCCTTAGTACCCACAACCTAGATCCATCTTGTTTCACTGGTCCACAGTTCCAAATTTTCAAATTTCACCTGCTACAAGTTTGGACCAGATTTTGCAAAATTTGGTGAAATTCATATTTATCTTCTTCCAAAAATCCTGTGAAAAATCAGGCAGCCTCTAGATGCATCAAGAGGCCACTCCACCAAATATCAGTACCAGAAATATTTCACACATGCCAGAAACATTTCATCAAACACTTAGCATACACTGTACTGTCAAATTCACAAGCTGTTAACTGAAACTGTCGACAGACAGTTCGACAGTTCGTCAGTTTCGTCAGGCTCTTCGACAAACTCACCAGTAGCCTCCTTGGCTCGACGCTGCACTGCATCTTCTTCTTATCCAGAGCGCCGCACGGTTGCTTGGCTGCTTCTGGGCATCGGTGGTGCCCTGGCCCGACCGCGCCGGCGACTGCCACGGCAACAGCGCCGCCCGTGGCGGCTGACAGAAGTAACCCCGCAGCTCTACGCCGTTTAGCGCCGCCCAAAGCACCCCAGCACTCCGCGTGTCCACCTCCAGTGCCAGCGCACGCCTGCCGCATCGTCGACGTGGCCTGACGCGCGCAGAGCGCGTTTTCTGCCGCTGACGTGCCGCGCGGCCGTTCCGTCGAGGACATCCTGTAACTCTCTCTCCCCTGCTAAGTTAGGTGCGGGAATGGAACCACTACACCTCCTAGACGATGCTCAAGCCCCTAACTCCGCCGTCCAACCACTGCAGCACCATAATCGACTCGCCGGACTTATCCATTCACGGCAACCGCCTCGGGCCGGCTATATAAGGCACCCCCGAGCTCGTTCTCGAGCCCGCACATCTTCACTACCTCCCTAGACCACGCCCAGCCGCTGGAAGAGCCTCGAGGGGCCCTTCTTCCCCATCTCCGGCCAACTCCCTCCGCCTCGGGTTCCAGCATCGTTCACTCCGGTGAGAGCTTCTCCGCCGCCGTGGACTCGAGCGTAGCACCCTGGCACCCACCTAGACCTAACCCCCACCTCAATTTGATCCCAGGAACCCTCTCCGACGAGGCCCACGACCACCCGAGCCGCCGTCCGCCGGAGACAGGGTCGCCGTCGACGTGGGGCTCGCCGACGCTCAACTCCACCACCATTCGACGCGGAAGATCACCGAGAAGCCGTACGTATCACTCCCCTCCCCTAACTCACCGTGGATCGGCGCCGGCGACCACCGCAGCACCGGCGCCGGCGCGACTCTGCTCCAGTTTTCAAACCTGACGCGTGGGGCCCCTTGTCAGCCTCACACCTCTCCCCTCCGAACCGTTTTCTGTAAGCGCATTCGGGCAAAGTACGTTTCCCCTCTGCGGTTGACGTATTGCGTACCGATTCGCTTTGCTGTTTTCTGTTCTAGCCCCTGGAACTCTTCTGTTTCATTACAGATGAGTCCCTGGACAGAAACTCTAATATCTTTTTAACTAAAGATGATTTTGAGTTGATTCTTTTTCTGTCCTCTTTAGTTTTCTGTCTAGTTTTTTGTCATATTTATGTGGAAATTTTTGGAGCAACTTTATTTGCACGCGTGTTATTTATGTTATTATTTATTTGTTTGAATACGTAGATACCGGAGGTCGTGACGAGGACGCGAACCACACCGAGTTAGACTCCGACTTCTCTGAACCAGGCGAGCATGTTTGAACTTTTGATATGATGAGTGTGTTGCATGTTTGCTCGAGTAGTTCGTTTCATAAGCATGATCATATGGGCATATGTGTATGGTTATATTCCATGCTAGTAAGCTTCGGGTGAGCCCCGAAAGATAATGTTTGAACCACCTCGATCATATGGTGATATGATGGGTGGAATGCTGGTATTGTTGGAGCATGCCAGTAGTTGGTTAACTCAGTATCAACGGAGACCATGTCATGATTCCGTTCGTCTCCTTTTTCGGTACTATCATAGGCCGTCTGTTGGGATTACGGTCTAGTCAGTTGTAAACCAGTTCCCGAGTACACACCAAGTAGAGGGGTCGGGATGAGGGTTCCATGGCCCTGGATTAAAGCCCGTCATCCGGTCAGGGGGCATGGGTGTTTCCGGTTGGGACCGAGAGTGGGGCACCCCTTAGAGCGCGCATATATAAATTTGATCCCATGCTATTCGAGGTTGTAGCCTCCCCGTCTTAAAGTTTTTCGTGAATGTTGTCGCGGGTGATTCCGGACTACAGGATGTTAAATGGGTGTGTACTGGTTAGTTGGGTTTCTACTAAAACACCGTAGACGGAACTAGTCCCCGTGGCTAGTAGAATCCGTTGGCTATGAGTTAATGGTACAAACTCTGCAGAGTCAAATTCTTTCACTAGCCATGTTTATGGCCTAGGGTCAATCTTCATGTCAACCCGGTGACCGTCTCTAGTATATTCTTGTTGGTAACCAGAGTAGTGTTTTTGTCAAGTTCATTTGGTAGATGAACTCACCAACTATCTCAGTATTGATTTACTTTCAGAAGTATTTCACCATTATCCTATTGTTATTTATAAGCCCTTTATGTGATGTCGCTCAGACGTCTGACTGTGGCATTCTTTTGATTTATAAGCCCTTTATGTGATGTCGCTCATACGTCCGACTGTGGCATTCTTTTATTTATAAGACCTTTATGTGATGTCGCTCAGACGTCCGACTGTGGCATTCTTT
>LR738713.1:414884590-414895785 GCA_902687465.1 Secale cereale
CGCCTGGGCCCCCCTTAGCTCCCCTGGCGACCCCCTTTGGCATATATTTAACACTCGTCGAGGAAACCCTGATTCCAGACCCCTTTTCTCCAGACGCAATTCCGATCTCCGCCGCCATCGCCATCAAGCTTCGGGGGACCAGAATTCCTGTGCCGGCACCCTGCCGGGACGGGGAAGTGCCCCCGGATTCATCTCCATCGACGTTGCTTCCTCCCTCCATAATGCGGGAGTAGTTCCTCCTCGGGGCTGAGGTTCTTACCAGTAGCTATGTGGTCAATTCTCTCTCCCATGATGTGATCTTCGTTGTCATCATAGGCTATGTTAATCTAGGGTGATCCCATGATGTTTCCCCTTCCTCTATGTACTGGATTGATGTACTCACTTGTCTTTATCTATTATAATCCCCGAGACCAAGGTGACAGCGGTCTATTGGACATGGATTAGAAAAATATTTTCATGAGTGATTTCCTCTCTTGTGTGTTGATTGAAGATTGAGAGTCTCTTTGTGCTTGTCTTTGACTATCCTTTAGATATGTTGTGTTGATTGTGGGACTCTCTTTGGATGGCCGCGGTGACATTGGGAAATCCTTAGATTGAGAACTACGAACTTTGAGGTGTGCTTTTGTATCCCTACATAATTCTCGTCCTCTCTTGACCACGAAGGAATGACCTCCTGGTGCGTCTCCATTGCATGTTATATGGGAAATATCATGTGATTCGATTATGTTAATGTTGTTGGGAGTTGCCACTAGTGAAAGTATGATCCCTAGGCCTTGTTTCCACCATTGCAATACCATTTGTGCTCACGTTTACCACTTGTTTGCTTGCTGCACTTTTTATTACAGATTTATATTACTTTGCTTTGCCACTCCTATCATCTATATTTTACCATCTCTTCGCCGAACTAGTGCACCTATACAACTCCTAGTTGTATTAGGTGTGTTGGGGACACAAGAGACTTCTTGTATCTTAGTTGCAGGGTTGCTTGAGAGAGACCATCTTCAACCTCTACTTCCCTGAGTTCGATAAACCTTAGGTCATCCACTTGAGGGAAATTGATGCTGTCCTACAAACCTCTGCGCTTGGAGGCCCAACATAGTCTACAAGAGTAGAAGCGTGTGTAGACATCAAGCTATTTCTGGCGCCGTTGCCGGGGAAGTGAGTGCTTGAAGGTATATCTTTAGATCTTGCAATTAAATCTTTTCGTTTCTTGTTTTTAGTTTCACTAGTTATGTTTATGGAAAACCACGCTCTTAATTCGTTGCTTGTGGGAAGATGCCCCACACCTGTGGTGGTTGCTCCTCCTCCTACTAAAATTGTGCCCTATAAAATACCGGCTGGTATTATCGATTATGTTTTGGCTAATCGTTATGCAGGAGACAGACATCCCGGTGAACACTTGCTATATCTGTCACAATTATGTTCATTATTTAAACTTGCAGGTGTATCAAGGGAGTTTGTCATGAGGAAATTGTTCGCCGTATCACTTATAGATAAAGCTTCAGATTGGTATAAGCTTCTCGATAACGCGCACTTGCTTGATTGACAAGAGCTTATGTCTCTCTTTTATACTAAGTTTTATCCTCTTTATGAAATTCATCGAGACAGGAACTATATCTATAACTTTAGGTCTCGTGACGGAGAGAGCGTAGCTCAAGCTTGGGGGAGACTGAAAACGTTAATGCTAAAAAGTCCTAACCATGGGCTCCCCAAAGATGCTTATGTGGAGTGTAAGAGTACCTTTTTGCATGTGGATCATGGTAACAATGCTTTATGTGATGCTTATATTGTTGAGTTTATTCGCGATCCCACTGAAAATTATTATGAGAAGGGAACATATGCTTATAGATATTTCAATAATATCAAGTTCCCTCTCTTTATGTTGAAGGTTTTGAAGTTATGCTTGTTTTGCCTTCCTACGCTAGTTGCTTTATGCTTGAATAATTTATTTTCTTGCAATATTTCTATGCATAGGAAGCATGTTAGGCTTAAATGTGTTTGGTATTTGCTTCTTGATGATCTCTTTTGTTCTTCAACTCTTATTCCTACGAGAGCATCATTAAAGTCTTATGCCTAGCTTAAAGGCATAAAAGAAAGCGCTTTTGGGAGGCAGCCCACAATGAATAAAATTTTATTTTGCTTTTATTGTGTCTTGATGTTGTTACTATAGTAGCATCATCATTGTATCTTTACTTTTCAGCTTTGTGCCAAGTGTAGCCTCTGATTGCAAGAAAGTTCAAAAGTTGTGACGTGCTGTCCAGGAAACAGATTCTGTCCTTGGACAGAAAAATTCGTATAAAATCACCAGATCATCTTTTTGGTCTGAATTTTCTCGACAACGTGCTCTATACAATTGGCTTTCGGGCGTCTGTTCTGAGTTTTTTGATTTGAGTTGCAGAAGTTCCCCGAAAAAATTATTTACTACCTGCTGGTCTGTTTTTCACAGAATCTGTCATGTTTTGCCTTTCCTTCATTTTGCAAACGTTGAGCTTGCTTTTTCTTTGCAAAAACCTTTTGGCAATCTTGAGAAATAGTAGACCTTCAAGAATATCCTTATTTCCAGCAAGGAAAAATTATTTTATTATGGGTACTAACCTCGCTAATCAGATTATGATGAGTTATGTATGAAGGGAGTTTTCAAGTGTGCGAGGGAAGATGATAAAAAGATTCAGGAGTGTCAAACGCTCAAGCTTGGGGATGCCCCCATGCACCCCCAAGACATATTCAAGAAGACTCAAGCGTCTAAGCTTGGGGATGCCCCCGTGCATCCCCTTCTCCATCAACAATTATCAGTCCGTCTTTCGTTCCACTATATTTTTATCACTTCATGTGTTATGTGCTATGCTGGGAGCGTCTTGCTTTTAGTTTTCTTTAGCTTTGCTTGCTGTTCATAACGAGTTGGAACCCAGCTTTCTTTGTGTGGGAGAGATACCCGCTCCACTTCAACCTAGAACATAACATAGAATTTTCATGTCTATCTTTGTTGTGTGTGTTCTTTGTCTTTCAATAGCTACTATCATGTTCAGCTCTTAGTTTTCATGCTTATCTTTTTAAAGAGCTTTTGTTTAGTTGGTCGCTGGAACTCTCTTTATTTATCATGCTTATCTTGTTAAGAGAGTTGGCTTCTGTTGCACTAGTTGATATGTCTATGATAGAAATGCTATGTGCATAATGGTGCTTAGTAGTTCATGTTTTCTTATGGTTAGTCTCAAATAGCTGGGGGGTTCTCAATGTGTTATTGGAGTACCAACATGATTTGTTTGCCTATGATGTGGTATGGTTTAGTGATATCTTCCCCCAAGAATTTATTTTGATTGACTTGGCGTATGCTCACGCATATTTAAGACTGTAAAGAAAGTCTATCAAGCCTTGATGATCTTTAATTTCTGAGTAGCGATATAACTTCCATGCCCGATTCAATGTTGCTTTGTCGCTCTGCATGATTATGACCGTCATTGCTCTTTTAGTTGGTCGCTCCCAGTCTTTTGCTAACCTTCGCCTGTACTAAGCGGATTGACTGCTTGTGCATCCAAAATCTTTTAAACCAGTTATGCCATATGAGTCCACCATACCTTCCTATACATGGTATTTACCTGCCATTCCTAACAAAGACTTCCATGTACCATCTTGAAATTATTCAAAAAAAAGCATTTCTCTTTTGTGCCTCTGTTTTAGCTCATGAGGAAGTAGTAGTTAATTCATGATCTTTTTAAGTTGGACAAGCTTCACCCCGGGATTGCATGTCTAATGTGCAAACCCATAATACGAGAAGGAACTGGCATAGAGTGCGCCCGGCTCATTAAAAAATTATACAACAAACAAACCCTCCTTCACGCTTTGTTCATGAGAAATCAGAAAACTTTGGCAGTCATAAACAAAGGAGATTAAGAGGATGTGATCGTCCTCATTCGGGAGCCGTTCCTCGAAACTTGTCCAGCTCGAGAAGTAATTGAGTTATCTGCTAGCATTCGTTGACGAAATATGCATAATCTAAAAAATAATTATTACCTCTATTTTTAAAACCAAGAGCTCTGGTACATGTTTAGTTTTTGTTTCCGACCACGGGTTTTCAACCTTGCCAACAAAAGCCACGGTTCGAGAGTCTCCACCTTCTTTAAAGCACCAACTATTGAGAGCATGATTGTCATTCTGAGTGTAATGTGCATTGTCCCAAAGTACCATTGTCTTTTGCATGATTATGATATCGTTTATTCTGAAATCATTGTATCTAGTCGTCACTTAAACCTTGGAGGTGCCCCTGCATTTATGTTTTGCTTCACTAAAGGGGGCAAGCGAGGTATCACTTTATCATGTTTGCACACCATGCTCACTACAAATCTATTAAGTGTTTCAGTATCATATTGTAAAACTTTTAGTTCTTTGTGATTTTCTCATGAGGCAACTTAATTACTAACAGATTCATTGTCTCAGTAAGCACTTGTCATGTGACTGTGAAAAGTTCTTATATGGTTAATAGCATGTCACCACAGAAATTATGCTTGTTATCATTTACCTACTCGATGACGAGCAGGAATTAAGCTTGGGGATGTTGATACGTCCAAAACGTATCTATAATTTCTGCTTGCTCCATGCCTCTTTTGTGTGATATTGCTATGATATTTATACACTTCCATACACTTTTGATCATATTTGGACTAACCTATTAACTCAGTGCACCCCAGTGCCAATTTCTGTTTTCTGCTGTTTTTGTATTTTAGGTTTTCCCATTACGTAAACTGCCAGAAAAATTGCGGGAAAAATATATAAAAAATCAGCGTTCCGGAAGCTTCCATGCGGCCAAAGTAGGGACGGAGGGGGCCACCAGGGCTCCAGGCGCCCTGGCCTCGCGGCCCCCTCCAGGCCGCGCCGGGGGGGCGCCTGGGCCCCCCTTAGCTCCCCTGGCGACCCCCTTTGGCATATATTTAACACCCGTCGAGGAAACCCTGATTCCAGACCCCTTTTCTCCAGACACAATTCCGATCTCCGCCGCCATCGCCATCAAGCTTCGGGGGGCCAGAATTCTTGTGCCGGCACCCTGCCGGGACGGGGAAGTGCCCCCGGATTCATCTCCATCGACGTTGCTTCCTCCCTCCATGATGCGGGAGTAGTTCCTCCTCGGGGCTGAGGTTCTTACCAGTAGCTATGTGGTCAATTCTCGCTCCCATGATGTGATCTTCGTTGTGATCATAGGCTATGTTAATCTAGGGTGATCCCATGATGTTTCCCCTTCCTCTATGTATTGGATGGATGTACTCACTTGTCTTTATCTAGTATAATCCCCGAGACCAAGGTGACAACGGTCTATTGGACATGGATTAGAAAAATATTTTCATGAGTGATTTCCTCTCTTGTGTGTTTATTGAAGATTGAGAGTCTCTTGGTGCTTGTCTTTGACTATCCTTTAGATATGTTGTGGTGATTGTGGGACTCTCTTTGGATGGCCGCGGTGACATTGGGAAATCCTCAGATTGAGAACTACGAACTTTGAGGTGTGCTTTTGTAGCCCTACATAATTCTCGTCCTCTCTTGACCACGAAGGAATGACCTCCGGGTGCATCTCCATTGCATGTTTTATGGGAAATATCATGTGATTCGATTATGTTAATGTTGTTGGGAGTTGCCACTAGTGAAAGTATGATCCCTAGGCCTAGTTTCCACCATTGCAATACCATTTGTGCTCATGTTTACCAATTGTTTGCTTGCTGCACTTTTTATTACAGATTTATATTACTTTGCTTTGCCACTCCTATCATCCATATTTTACCATCTCTTCGCCAAACTAGTGCACCTATACAACTCCTAGTTGTATTAGGTGTGTTGGGGACACAAGAGACTTCTTGTATCTTAGTTGCAGGGTTGCTTGAGAGAGACCATCTTCAACCTCTACTTCCCTGAGTTCGATAAACCTTAGGTCATCCACTTGAGGGAAATTGCTGTTGTCCTACAAACCTCTGCGCTTGGAGGCCCAACATAGTCTACAAGAGTAGAAGCGTGTGTAGACATCACAAACATACACAAGAGTTTTGAAGTATATTGCGACGCATCCCGAAAAGGCCTCGGATGCGTACTGATGCAAGAAGGTAAAGTAGTCGCCTAGGGTTCCCGGCAACTACGAAAACATGAAGAAAATTATCCTACGCATGATTTGGAGTTGGCAGCAGTCATACATGCATCAAGGAGTGGAGACACTTTTTGCTTGGAAATCGCTATGAAATATATACGGACCATAAGAGCCTCAGATATATTTTCATGCAGCCAGAGCTCAATTTACGACAACGACGCTGGCTGGAACTGGCAAAAGATAACGACATTGGTATCCACTATCACCCAGGAAAAGCAAACGTGGTAGCAGATGCTCTCAGCCATAACCCCAACCCGAACAGCGGCAACATACAGAATCTGAGACCCGAATTTCAGCAAGAATTCGCCAGACTCAACCTAATGATGGTCACGGGAGGCGAAGTGTCGAAACTAGAACTACAGCCTACACTGATAGATCAGATAAAGAAGGCTCAACACGGACACTCCAGCATCGAAGGCATAAAAAGAAAAGTAAGTCAGGGCAAGGCCTCGGAATTCACCATAGACAGTGAGGGAATATTATGGTTCAGAGACAGACTTTGCGTACCAAATAACAACGACATTAAACAGCAAATTCTAGCAGAAAGCCACACCGCTCCATACTCAATCCACCCTAGAGGGACGAAAATGTACAAGGACATTCAGGAAAGATTTTGGTGGCACGGCATGAAGAGGGATATAGCCACATTTATTGCATGATGCGATTCATGTCAACGCATTAAAGCCGAGCACCAAAAACCCGCAGGGCTATTACAGCCAAACAAGATACTAGAATGGAAATGGGATGATATTGGAATGGATTTTATTGTTGGACTACCACGGTCACAACACGGTAATGATGCCATATGGGTCATCACGGATAGACTGACCAAAGTGGCACATTTCATAGCAGTCAAGACAACCCACACCACCCAAAAGCTCGCCAAGCTCTACCTCGCCCATATAGTATGCCTACATGGGGTACCCCAAGACTATAATATCCGACAGAGACACTCAATTCGTCTCCAAAATTTGGGACCAGTTGCAGCAAGCCCTCGGAACGCAACTAACGTTCAGTACAGCTTATCACCCCCAGACAGGAGGACAAACGGAACGAGTAAATCAAATACTCGAAGACATGCTAAGGGCATGTGTCCTCACATATGGGACCAGTTGGGAGGAAAGCTTACCATATGCCGAGTTTGCATACAACAATAGTTACCAAGCTAGCCTGCAGATGGCACCTTTCGAAGCCTTGTACGGACGAAGATGCCGTACTCCATTAAACTGGTTGGAAACAGGGGACAGTCGTATATTCGGCCCAGACATGTTAAAGGAAGCTAAGGAGAGAGTAAAAATAATACGGGATCAACTCAAAACCGCCCGAAGCCGACAAAAGAGCTATTACGATCAAAAGCATCGGGAAATAAGTTTTGAGCCCGGTGAAGACGTATACTTACGTGTATCACCTATGAGAGGACTGCAACGATTCAAAGTCAAAGGGAAACTAGCACCCCGATTCATCGGACCCTTCCGTATAATTGCACGGAGAGGCACAATAGCTTATCAGCTGGACCTTCCCAAGGAAATGTCAGACGTCCACGACGTGTTCCACGTCTCGCAACTACGGAAGTGTGTAAGCAACCCAGAGAAACATGTGTCACATGAAAACCTTGATGTGCAACCAGATCTCACCTACCGAGAACACCCAGTAAAGATTTTGGAGGAGTCTGAAAGGAGGACCCTTCAGAAAACTATTAAATTTCTCAAAGTTCAGTGGAGTAATCACACTGAGGATGAGGCAACATGGGAAAGGGAAGATTTCCTTCGGACAGAACACCCACACCTATTTGAGGATCAGCTGAAATCTTGGGGACGAGATTTTTCCTAAGGGGGTAGGTGTTGTAACACCCCAAATTTTTGAGTTGGTTTTCTTCCAAACTTTTGGCCTTTTGGAAGAGGGTTGTTTGATATTTTCTTATGCCTCTTCTAAAATTCTTTTGGCCAAAGTTTTTGGTGATTTCTCAAGCTTGGTTTTTGACCTTGAAGATCTTCTCTTGGGTTGGCTCAAGCCCAAGTTGAGTTTCAAAAGATGTTGTTGGATTTCTCCCCTTCTTGAGTTATGCCTTTCAAATTTCATCTTGGACTTATCCTCCCCTCCAACCTTCATCTTGCCATGGCCCCAACAGAAATGTTTATCTCCAAAACCCTCTTCACACCTTAGGACAAGTTTCTCATCAATTCCAGTAAGTTTTGACCTTATTGGGATTTCCCCCCTATTTATTTCACTCCAAAACAATTTCTGTCTTGTATAGTGGACCTTGGTGATTTACAAAGGAGCCACCATTTCCATCCAGATATTTGACTCCAAACCAACTCTCCTAGATGGTCCTTAGTACCCAAAACCTAGATCCATCTTGTTTCACTGGTCCACAGTTCAAAATTTTCAAATTTCACCTGCTGCAAGTTTGGACCAGATTTTGCAAAATTTGGTGAAATTCATATTTATCTTCTTCCAAAAATCCTGTGAAAATCAGGCAGCCTCTAGATGCATCAAGAGGCCACTCCACCAAATATCTGCACCAGAAATATTTCACACATGCCAGAAACATTTCAACAAACACTTAGCATACACTGTACTGTCAAGTTTAGAAGCTGTTAACTGAAACTGTCGACAGACAGTTCGACAGTTCGTCAGTTTCGTCAGGCTCTTCGACAATCTCACCAGTAGCCTCCTTGGCTCGACGCTGCACTGCATCTTCTTCTTATCCAAAGCGCCGCGCGGTTGCCTAGCTGCTTCTCGACGTCGGTGGTGCCCTGGCCCGACCGCGCCGGCGACTGCCACGGCAACAGCGCCGCCCGTGGCGGCTGACAGAAGTAACCCCGCAGCTCAACGTCGTTTAGCGCCGCCCAAAGCACCCCAGCGCTCCGCGTGTCCACCTCCAGTGCCAGCGCACGCCTGCCGCACCGTCGCCGTGGCCTGGCGTGCGCAGAGCACGTTTTCTACCGCCGACGTGCCGCACGGCCGTTCCGTCGAGGACAGCCAGTAACTCTCTCTCCCCTGCTAAGTTAGGTGCGGGAATGGAACCACTACACCTCCTAGACGATGCTCAAGCCCCTAACTCCGCCGTCCAACCACTACAGCACCGTAATCGACTCGCCGGACTTATCCATTCACGGCAACCGCCTCGGGCCGGCTATATAAGGCACCCCCGAGCTCGTTCCCGAGCCCGCACATCTTCACTACCTCCCTAGACCACGCCCAGCCGCTGGAAGAGCCTCGAGGGGCCCTTCCTCCCCAACTCCGGCCAACTCCCTCCGCCTCGGGTTCCAGCATCGTACAGTCCGGTGAGAGCTTCTACGCCGCCATGGACTCGAGCGTAGCACCCTGGCACCCACCTAGACCTAACCCCCACCTCAATTTGATCCCAGGAACCCTCTCCGACGAGGCCCACGACCACCCGAGCCGCCATCCGCCGGAGACAGGGTCACCGTCGACATGGGGCTCGCCGATGCTCAACTCCACCACCATTCGACGCGGAAGATCACCGAGAAGCCATACGTATCACTCCCCTCCCCTAACTCGCCGTGGATCGGCGCCGGCGACCACCGCAGCACCGGCGCTGGCGCGACTCTGCTCCAGTTTTCAAACCTAACGCGTGGGGCCCCTTGTCAGCCTCACACCTCTCCCCTCCGAACCGTTTTCTGTAAGCGCATTCGGGCAAAGTACGTTTCCCCTCTGCGGTTGATGTATTGCGTACCGATTCGCTTTGCTGTTTTCTGTTCTAGCCCATGGAACACTTCTGTTTCATTACAGATGAGTCCCTGGACAGAAACTCTAATATCTTTTTAACTAAAGATGAATTTGAGTTGATTCTTTTTCTGTCCTCTTTAGTTTTCTGTCTAGTTTTTTTTCATATTTATGAGGAAATTTTTGGAGCAACTTTATTTGCACGCGCGGTATTTATGTTAGTATTTATTTGTTTGAATACGTAGATACCGGAGGTTGTGACGGGGACGCGAACCACACCGAGTTAGACTCCGACTTCTCAGAACCAGGCAAGCATGTTTGAACTTTTGATATGATGAGTGTGTTGCATCTTTGCTCGAGTAGTTCGTTTCATAAGCATGATCATATGGGCATATGTGTATGGTTATATTTCATGCTAGTAAGCTTCGGGTGAGCCCCGAAAGATAATGTTTGAACCACCTCGATCATATGGTGATAAGATGGGTGGAATGCTGGTATTGTTGGAGCATGCCAGTAGTTGGTTAACTCATTATCAACGGAAACCATGTCATGATTCCGGTCGTCTCCTTTTTCGGTACTATCATAGGCCGTCTGTTGGGATTACGGTCTAGTCAGTTGTAAACCACTTCCCGAGTACACACCAAGTAGAGAGGTCGGGATGAGGGTTCCATGGCCCTGGATTAAAGCCCGTCATCCGGTCAGGGGGCATGGGTGTTTCCGGTTGGGACCGAGAGGGGGGCACCCCTTAGAGCGCGCATATATAAATTTGATCCCATGCTATTCGAGGTTGTAGCCTCCCCGTCTTAAAGTTTTTCGTGAATGTTGTCGCGAGTGATTCCGGACAACATGATGTTAAATGGGTGTGTACTGGTTAGTTGGGTTTCTACTAAAACACCGTAGACGGAACTAGTCCCCGTGGCTAGTAGAATCCGTTGGCTATGAGTTAATGGTACAAACTCTATAGAGTCAAAGTCTTTCAGTAGCCATGTTTATGGCCTAGGGTCAATCTTCATGTCAACCCGGTGACCGTCTCTAGTATATTCTTGTTGGTAACCAGAGTAGTGTTTTTGTCAAGTTCATTTGGTAGATGAAATCACCAACTATCTCAGTATTGATTTACTTTCAGAAGTATTTCACCATTATCCTATTGTTATTTATAAGCCCTTTATGTGATGTCGCTCATACGTCCGACTATGGCATTCTTTTTATTTATAAGCCCTTTATGTGATGTCGCTCAGACATCCGACTATGGCATTCTTTTATTTATAAGCCCTTTATGTGATGTCGCTCAGACGTCCGACTGTGGCATTCTTTTTATTTATAAGCCCTTTATGTGATGTCGCTCAGACGTCCGACTGTGGCATTCTTTTTATTTATAAGCCCT
>LR738713.1:414895941-415033996 GCA_902687465.1 Secale cereale
ATGTCGCTCAGACGTCCGACTGTGGCAATCTTTTTATGTATAAGCCCTTTATGTGATGTCGCTCAGACGTCCGACTGTGGCATTCTTTTTATTTATAAGCCCTTTATGCGATGTCGCTCAGACGTCAGACTCAGGCAGTCTTGTTATTTATTTTGCTATAAGCCCTTTATGTGGTGTCGCTCAGACGCCCGGCTGTGGCCTGCTATCATTTATTATTTCCTTACGAGGCGTCCCTCAGACACTCGTTTGGTCTCCTTCTTTTATCTTATGGATTTCGGGAGGATTACCACCCGACTTCTATCTTTACTTACCGCATGTTAATATTTTATTCCGGTCGCATTTTGCTGGAATACTCATATGCATCATGTCGGGGGAAACTGTCCGCCACGAACACCTATGGGACCGGAGCCCCTTGTCTGTGCGGTACGAGGGCGGAGGGAGCACGAAGAGCAGATCGAGACAGACGCGCGGGCAGTTTTTACCCAGGTTCGGGCCGCACGGATGCGTAAAACCCTACTCCTGCTTGGTTGTGTATTGAGTTGAGCGCTCGGGAGCTTGAAGAAGCAGCTACACCGTGCGTGAGAGTAATCTAGGTTTCGAACCCCCTCCACGTTGTGCATGGGCCTCCTTTTATAGTGCAAGGGGTCACCGACAGGTGTCAACGTAGGAGAAAGGGGTAAAAATGTAAAAGAGGTGGTAGTTGTAATAGTGCGGGAACAGTGGAGCTACAGTACAGAACAGTGGTCTATACCTACTTTAACAGTGGGGGACAAGGGCATTTAATGCCCGTCGCCGTCGACCCCAAAAGCTCCCGCCGTTGCGTCTCCGTCTGCCACGGCGATGGATCCTCCGCCGTGGAGTGCCGCCGTGTCCCCCAGGCTGCACAGCCATCCGCCACGCGTCCCTGGAGTGGCCCCAGGGCGACGCGTGGGCCGATGAGCTGGAGCGCGGGCACACAGCGCACCTCCCCCGGCAAGCACCTTGCCGGGGATCTCGACCTTGCCGGGCCCGGAAGCTTGCCGCTCCCCGAGCCCTTGCCGGGTCTTCTAAGATAAAATCTTCTATTCGTCCTGTCAAGCTCCTCTTGCCAGGGCCTCGTGCTAGTTAAGCAATCTCGAGCCTGGGACGGCCTTCCCGGCAAGCTCCTCTTGCCGGGGTCTTGGTCTTCTGTCTTGTATACTTTGTTTTTGAATGGCTAGATAAGGGGCAGGAAGGTCTCCGGCAAGCGCGTGGTGAACCCTGCCGCGGGGAGCTGCCGCTGCCCGTGCACAAGTTGGGGTACTAGGGTACCCCTACCTTAGTACACCGACAGACCTGAACACCAAAGTGATATGTCGGCTCATCAAAATTTGAGCTGTAATTGCGATAACTTTCATTTTTTCCAATCCTGCAGGCCATTTTTGAGGGCCAAGACGACCCTTTTTGGGCTCAGAATTTTCCACGCACGTGATCCTGTGTGTGCACGTATGTAAAATCCTCCAGATCGTAAAAACTAGAAGTCCTATCACCTCAATTCCCCAATAGCTTTCCAACGCCTATGAAAACGACGAAATCGGTGCTTGTTCTCACTTGCTTTGAGAGTCTCGATCAATTCGGACTCTAGGTTGATTTTTGTATTTTTTTATCACCGTTTCTTCGAGAGAGTTGGCCTAACACCCTATTGTATCCATACATGGGTGGGGCGCCAAGGACCTGAACACCAAAGTGATATGCCGGCTCATCAAAATTTGAGCTGTAATTGCGATAACTTTCATTTTTTCCAATCCTGCAGGCCATTTTTGAGGGCCAAGACGACCCTTTTTGGGCTCAGAATTTTCCACGCACGTGATCCTGTGTGTGCACGTATGTAAAATCCTCCAGATCGTAACAACTAGAAGTCCTATCACCTCAATTCCCCAATAGCTTTCCAACGCCTATGAAAACGACGAAATCGGTGCTTGTTCTCACTTGCTTTGAGAGTCTCGATCAATTCGGACTCTAGGTTGATTTTTGTATTTTCTTTGATCACCGTTTCTTCGCGAGAGTTGGCCTAACACCCTATTGTATCCATACATGGGTGGGGCGCCAAGGACCTTGTCGGGGGAAACTGTCCACCACGAACACCTATGGGACCGGAGCCCCTTGTCTGTGCGGTACGAGGGCGGAGGGAGCACGAAGAGCAGATCGAGGCAGACGCGCGGGCAGTTTTTACCCAGGTTCGGGCCGCACGGATGCGTAAAACCCTACTCCTGCTTGGTTGTGTATTGAGTTTGGGCGCTCGGAGCTTGAAGAAGCAGCTACACGAGCGTGAGAATGATCTAGGTTTCGAACCCCCTCCACGTTGTGCATGGGCCTCCTTTTATAGTGCAAGGGGTCACCGACAGGTGTCAACGTAGGAGAAAGGGGTAAAAATGTAAAAGAGGTGGTAGTTGTAATAGTGCGGGAACAGTGGAGCTACAGTACAGAACAGTGGTCTATACCTACTTTAACAGTGGGGGACAAGGGCATTTAATGCCCGTCGCCGTCGACCCCAAAAGCTCCCGCCGTTGCGTCTCCGTCTGCCACGGCGATGGATCCTCTGCCGTGGAGTGCCACCGTGTCCCCCAGGCTGCACAGCCATCCGCCACGCGTCCCTGGAGTGGCCCCAGGGCGACGCGTGGGCCGATGAGCTGGAGCGCGGGCACACAGCGCACCTCCCCCGGCAAGCACCTTGCCGGGGATCTCGACCTTGCCGGGCCCGGAAGCTTGCCGCTCCCCGAGCCCTTGCCGGGTCTTCTAAGGTAAAATCTTCTATTCGTCCTGACAAGCTCCTCTTGCTAGGGCCTCGTGCTAGTTAAGCAATCTCGAGCCTGGGACGGCCTTCCCGGCAAGCTCCTCTTGCCGGGGTCTTGGTCTTCTGTCTTGTATACTTTGTTTTTGAATGGCTAGATAAGGGGCAGGAAGGTCTCCGGCACGCGCGTGGTGAACCCTGCCGCGGGGAGCTGCCGCTGCCCGTGCACAAGTTGGGGTACTAGGGTACCCCTACCTTAGTACACCGACAGGAGCCCCCGGGCCTGGGCCACACACGGTGCCGAGCGCTGTTGGGCCAGGCCCAAAACAGTGCACGGGCACCCGCGGCCCGCGGCGCGCCGAATCCACTTCCATATCCGCCGCACCCCACGGCAACGGCACGCGTCGATTGCGGCGCCGTGGGATGGGACGTGCCCACGATTTCTTTAATGGGAAGGGCGAAACGCCCCCCACTCTCCCATAAAAGCAGAGAGAGCGGCGCGGTTCCCCTCCCTGTGCACTCATTGCCATCGTCTTCTTCCTCAGATTCCTCTGCGCTTCGCCTCTACTCCTCCGCCACCACCAAGCTCTTCGTCCCCTTCCTTCCACCGCATCCGCCATGGCCCCAAAGACCGACAAGGCGAAGTCGGAGAAGTCCAAGCGGGAGAAGTCAGATCAGGCGGCGAAGCTCGCCGCGTACCGGAAGGAGCACATTGTCTTCGCGCCGAAGCTCGGCGTGCGGGAACTTTGGAACAAATATTATTTGTTCTGGGCCAAGGAGACCCCAGCGCACCCCCGCACGCGCGTCTACCCGGCCGTCGCCAAGGACCACTACCCCAGCGGGTATTACTTTTTCGCAGCCTTCTTCCACTGCGGTCTGTGCCCTCCCTTCTCAAACTTTTTCTGCGATATCATGAATACTTATGGCCTCCACCTCCTCGACTTCACTCCCAACGCCATCCTCACCATGTCCGTTTTCGCACACATGTGCGAAAACTTCGTAGGAATCCAGCCCAACGTAGCTCTCTTTAGGCACTTTTTCATCCCCAGAGTAGAGGCCGACGCCCCCCTCTCCGGAGGAATCTCTTGGGTGTTTAGGCTGAATAAGAAATTAGCCTACTTGCCGGGGGAGCTCCGCGGCAAGTGGGAAGAGTGGCGCGCGGAGTGGTGCTGGGTCGTCGAGGAGCGGCCGCAACACTTCACCGCGCCGCGCACATCGCCCATCGTGCGCGGCAGGGATTGGAGTAACTACGATTCCGACGATGCCAAGCTGGATATCGCTCTCGTCAGAATCCTTCGTCTTCGGATGGCGCCGCTGTCTGTCGCTGAAGTGGGCGCGGACTTTCTTCGTCGCCGGATCGCCCCCCTCCAAGACCGGAAAAGGCCGGCGTGGCAATACGGCGGCCCGGCAGACATCATGAGGCTGCGCCCCGGCCTCAATTTTAACTTCACAACACTCGAGCTGCGGGGTATGGTCAGGGAACTTTTCAAGTTCGACCCGGCACACCCCGAGTACTTCCGCGCTCCCCGGGGAGTGGTGCCGCTCTGCGCCAGCAGCGCCCGGGATCGCCTTGTCGCTATGATGCCCGCGTGTGACTCTCATGGATTGGAGCGCACGTGGATTGCGCCCAAGCCTATCGACGTCCTCGAGTTCTACGACAACCTTGCGGAGGTGTTGGAGAAGACGGACGATCTCAAGCTGCACACGCGGGCCACCACCGACCAAGAGATTGCTTACATGGCTTCTCGCGCTGAAGAAGTCGCCGCGGCCGCGGCGGCGGGAAACTTTGGATACACACCCGCGGAGGCGGAAGCCGCGGATGCCTCCAGCCAGGCGGATAAGGAGGAGATTCGCAAGCTGCTAGAGCTCCCTCCCGACGCGCTCGCCGGGGTCCCCTCGCTGAGGCACTCCGGGATCAATGGGATCGCGACGGAGGCCGCGGCAATGGAGGGCACAGCCGGAGGAAGCAGGGGTGCCGCGAGGAGTGGAGGCGCCGGACGAAGCGGGGCCACCAAGGGGAAGGGGCCCGCAGTGCAAGGCGCTGGGGCCAGCGAACTGGCCGAGGGAGAGGAGGGGGAGGAGGAAGACACCGGCGGATCCACCGAGCTCTACGCCGACGACCTCTCCTCGTCGGAAAGCTCCCCGCCCCCGGCGAGCCCGAGGCAGTCCCCATTGAAGCGTCTCCGCAAGGCGGCGACGGGGGAGCAGGCGCGAGCGCCCCGGCAACAGCCAGCTCGCCGGGCAGCTCCCCGGCCGAGCCAAGACGCGCCAAGGGCGACCGGCGTGCCGGCCACGGCAGAGGCCCCGCGCGCGCGGACCACGACAGAGGCGTCCCGCAGGCCGGCACCGAGCCGGCAAGGATCTTCTCGGAGCGGAGCAGCTGCTCCGCCCACTTCTCGGGCGCCGGCCACCACAGGGGCTGGGCCTACGCAGCCCCCAGCCCCGGTGGCTCCGAAACGCGCGAGGGAATCTTCATCCTCCGCTCCTCGCGCCGACGCGCCCACCGTGGAGTTTGACTTCTCCGCGCTGAGCGAGGACGACGAGGAGGACCAAGAGTAAGGACCCGAGACCTTACTCCTTCTTGATTTTTATATCTCGATTGTTGCTGACGCTTGACTTTGCTTGTTGCTTGTGATTGCAGGACCTTGGAGCAGCGCGCGAAGAGGGTCAGGGTGCCCACAGTTGAGGTCGTAGAAGACCCATCCGTCGCGGAAGCAGGGATCGCACCGGAGCCGAGCTTGCCGGACCCGAGTGCCGCTCCGGGGAGTAGCCCCCAGCGCAGCCCCCAGCGTAAGTTAGAGGTTTACTGTTTTCGCTCGTCGGGGCGCGCTTAGGGCTTTGATCTCTCTTTCCTTTTTTTTTTTTTTGAATGTCTTGGTTCTTCTATCTTCTCTTGTGCAGAGGTGGAGCCGCAGCGGGAAGAGCGCCCGGAGACCGTCACCGAGGAGCCGCAGGCCCCGCCGTCCCCGGCAAGGCAGAACTCTCCGGCAAGGGAGAGCGCTCCGCCAAGGGCGGGTACTCCGCCAAAGCAGAGTACCCCGCCAAGGGCGAGCAGCCCGGCGAGGACGGCCACTCCGCCAAGGCCGAGCTCCCCGGCAAGGGAGCCCGCCGCAGAGGACGTCCGCCAAGGTACGTTCTGTACTTGGTTTTCTTGACTTTGCTTCTTTTTGGATCTTTGCTTGATTTTGAACTTCTTTTTCTTCTTCTAGATCTTCCTCCTCCTCCTCCCGCGCCGATGGAGACCGAGGTCATCAATATCGAGGATGAGGAGGGCGCGCAGGGCGGCGGCGATGACGTTCCCGTCGTCGTGGAGATGGCCGAGGCCACCGAGGAGGCGACCGAGGCCACCGAGCCGGCCGCGCAGGAGGCCACTCCGGCCGCTGACGCTGCGACCGGGGAGGGGGACGGCGACCGCACCGCCGACCCGGAGGTGGCGGGAGCACCGGATGCTACGCCGGCCGCCGGCCCCTCCACCGGCGAGAAGCAGGCGTACTATCTTCGTGCCCCCCAATGGCGTCTTTATCCAAGTGCCTTGGGGGTCTTCATCAAGAGCTCCCGCGGAGGGCGAGGCGTTTGACAGAGAAGTCCTCGCCTCCGCGGGTCTGACAGTCGTCGAGGCGCCCGGCGAAGGAGATGGGCCCGAGGAGGAAAAGCTTCTCCACCAACTCCTGGCCCTTTACCGGGCCAGGCAGGCGAAGCTTGCCTCCCGGGAAGCCCTTGCTGCCCAGGCCGCCGCCGAAATGGAGAAGCGTGCGGCGGAGCTCAGCGCTGCCCACAAGGCGGGCCTCCGCGAGGTGATGGAGGAGCGCGAGCGTCTCGCCGGTGAATATCAAGAGTGGCTTTTGGAGAAAGCCGAGGCTGAAGAACAGCAACGGCTCGCCGGGGTGGAGATGTCCCGGCGAGAAGGAGAGCTCGCGCAGCGGAAGGTGGATCTCGACTCCCATGAGGAGGACCTTGCCGCTCGCGAGGCTGCCCTTGGCGGGGAGCTGAAGGAGGCGAAAGCCGCTGCTGCTGCCGCGGAAGACGCCAAGAAGGAGCTTGCCGCCAAGGTTGAACGACTAGAAGCGGCGATGAAGGTGAGCACCGAGAAGGTTGCCGCGCTCATTACTGAGCGCGAGAAGGACGCCCACACCAACGCGGAGCTCCAAGTGAATCTGTCCAAGAGGGGCGATGAGCTTAAGGCCGCCAAGGACTCCATCGAGGACTTGGAGCTGAAAGTCTCAACTCTGAGGGATTCAATTGACGCCGCCACGCTTCGAGAAGACAAGCTGAAGGAGGAGCTCCGCAAGGAGCGGACCTTGGTGGACAGCGCCAACAAGGCATCCGAGCTCTTCCGCAAGAACATTGAGCTGTGGACCGAAGAGCTGGTTTCTTCTGCATCCAACATTGACCAGGAGTTGCTTGCCTTGAAGGTCGAACATCTTATCTACTCGCCGGATCCAGACCTCCCGCACAGCGCCAAGCTCAGCCTCTTCTTCAGAGGCGTCGCTCCGGCCCTTGCAGGTCTCCGGAACCGCATCCCCGCGCAGCTGGCCGAGGAGTCGCGCCGTCTCTGCGCAGGAACTCTGGAGCGGGTCTTGACGAAGATCGTGTACCGCAATCCGGGGATCAACCTCAAGAACGTTCTTTGCAGCTTGCCGGCAGATGCAGACACGGAGGCCCTGAAGGAGCAGGTCAGCCATATCATCGCCAAGGTGGCAAAGCTTGGCAGGAAGGAGGGCGACCGCGTAGACTAGGGCCCCGTTTATCTTTATCTTTTCGTTGCTGCACATTATGTTACGAACTCATTAGTCCATTGCGACAAGTTGTCCTTGTAAGATATTTGCTTTACTTCAATCAATCAGTGCAATGTTATCTTCCTTGTTCCAATTTTTGACTTTGTATGTTCCTCACCCTACGCTCCCGGGGAGCTTGCCGGAAAGGGGCCCTTGCCGCGAGCGCTGAGCAGCCTGCTGGCCAAGGTCCTCGCCGGCAAGCAACCTCGCCGCAGCAAGTCGCAACGCACTTAGCTTGCTGAGTGTACTCGGAAACGAAGCAAGGGCGCGACACTTGTCGCAGCTCACTTAAATCGTTGAGTGGACTCGAAGACAAGATAAGGGTGCGGCAAGCCACGGGTAGGTTCCTCCGCGCACAGGTTTTCCATATAAAGTGTGATTGTTCAAGGAAGACAACCAAAAATTAAAATTTGAACTGGTCAAATTCTAACAACTTATCTTTCACATGCTGCTTGCTCATGTTGTTTGCTTTCCGGTAAGGCCCTTCTTTCTTGAACGGCACTTAGTTCCTCCTCCATCTCCTTCCCCCCCGGCAAACTTGTGCGCGAGGAACGTTCCTTCTGCTTAAGAGAAAAAGGAAAAGGAGAGGGAAACAAGCATATTGCCTTTCGGCGTAATAGTGCTTACCGAATGTCTAAGTGTTGCATCAAATGCCAAATAAAACATGCGAATAGCAAAGAGAAGCATGCGAAATGCAATCGATGCGAAAACACGAAATCTTTACTGATGCACGGGGTCTGCGCCCGGCTTTGTACAAAGGGTTACATGCAACAGCGGCAAGGCTTGTACAAAAAGGTGGTTGCCGGAACGGATCACGGCAACCGCGCCTTAGGGGTGAAACTTGCGAAGATGCTCTATGTTCCAGGAGTTGCTCACCGGTAAGCCTTCTTCGGTCTCGAGGCGGACAGCGCCGGGCCTCGTAACTTGTCTCACCCGATAAGGGCCTTCCCACTTCGGCGTCAACTTGTTGGAATTCTTGGCGGACTGAACACGCCGAAGAACAAGGTCGCCTTCCTCGAGACTCCTGGCCTTGACTTTGCGGCTATGGTAGCGGCGCAAAGCTTGCTGGTATCGAGCAGCTCGTACAGCAGCCTGGAGACGTCCCTCCTCAAGGAGCAATGCGTCATCTTGCCGCAGTTGCTCTTGCCCGAGCTCATCATAAGCGAGCACTCGAGGAGATCCGTATACGAGTTCCGTGGGGAGAACTGCTTCTGCTCCATAGACTAGAGCAAAAGGTGTCTGCCCGGTGGCTCGACTCGGTGTCGTTCTGATTGACCAAAGAGCCGCCGGGAGCTCCTCTATCCAATTCCTTCCGCACTTGCGCAGCCTGTCAAAGGTCCTTGTCTTGAGTCCGCGCAGCACTTCAGCATTTGCCCTCTCCGCTTGACCGTTGCTCCTCGGGTGAGCAACAGAAGCGAAACAGACCTTGGCGCCAAGGTCTTGGACGCACTGCATGAAGGTGCGACTAGTGAATTGTGTACCGTTGTCGGTGATGATCCTGTTAGGGATCCCGAAACGGCAAACAATCGACCTGAAAAACCTGACTGCTGACTGTGCTGTCACCTTTCTCACTGGCTCCACTTCTGGCCACTTTGTGAACTTGTCGATTGCAACGTACAAGTACTCAAAGCCCCCGACAGCGCGAGGGAAAGGGCCGAGGATATCGAGCCCCCAGACCGAGAAGGGCCATGACAAAGGGATTGTTTGGAGAGCTTGAGCTGGCTGATGTATTTGCTTTGCATGGAACTGGCACGCTTCACACTTGGTTACTAGTGCAGTTGCATCTTGGAGGGCTTCTTGCCAAAAGAACCCTTGCCGGAAAGCTTTCCCGGCAAGTGCCCTTGCGCCAACGTGGTGGCCGCATGTGCCTCCGTGTATTTCTGCCAACAGCTTCTGTCCATCTTCTCTGGAGATGCATTTCAACCTGACACCATTGAGTCTTCTTCTGTACAGCTCGTTATCCACAAACTGATACATACTTGACTGCCTGGTTATCTTCTCTATCTCTTGAGGGTCGTCGGGAAGTTCTCCAGTTTGCAGAAAACGGACGATCTGCTGTGCCCATGCCGGAGCCCGGGGCTCGCCGGCAAGGACTAAAGGCTCGAGGGCCGCTGCGGGAACCCCAGCTTCTACGGCAAAGACCTCTGGTCCTGTCGGAGCTGACGGTCCCCCGGCAAGCTCGCCGGGGCGAGGCTTGTCGGGAACACTTGCTTCAACTGCACAAGCCCGAGGGCTTGCAGGAGCAAACTGTTCCTCAGCGTTGTTGTTGATCTTGGGAACTTTGGCGGCGGGTTCAGGAAGATCCGCCGGCAAGTAGTCGCCGGAGACCAACTTTCTCTTCTTGGACTGCCCAATTGATGGTGTAACTGATGGTTGAGTCAGCTTGAGCAAAAAGGTCCCTGGTTCCACAGGTAGCTTCATCGCAGCACACTTTGAAAGGCCATCTGCAATTTCATTTTGAGCTCTCGGGATGTGCTCCATTTGCAGACCTTCAAAGTGTTCTTCAAGCTTCCTCACTTCATCTACATATGCTTCCATCAAAGGGCTCTGGTAGCTCTTGTTGACTTGTCGGACCACCAACTGAGAATCGCCCCGCACAATCAGCTTCCTGATCCCAAGTTCGGCCGCAATCCTGAGGCCGGCAAGCAAGCCTTCATATTCTGCGGTGTTGTTTGTCGCCTGCTCCCTGGGAAAGTGCATCTGGATAACATATTTGAGGTGCTCTCCGGTGGGCGCGATGAGTACCACGCCGGCACCGGCGCCTTGCAGCGAGAAGGCACCGTCAAAATACATTACCCATTCACTTGTCGCTTCTTGCACGGGTACACTCGTTTCTTGAACTTCTTCTTCTGGCGTTGGGGTCCACTCAGCGATGAATTCTGCCAAAGCTCGGCTCTGAATGGTTGAAGTACTTTCAAATTTGAGTCCAAAGCTTGACAGCTCCAGTGCCCACTCGACGATCCTGCCTGTTGCTTCTGGATTGTGCAATATCCTCTTCAACGGAAAGCGAGTGACCACTGTTATCTCATGGGCTTGGAAGTAGTGGCGCAGCTTCCTCGAGGCCATGAGGAGGCCGAAAAGCAATTTTTGCACACCGGAGTACCTTGATCTAGCTCCCTGGAGAAGGGAACTTACAAAATATACTGGGCGCTGCACCATCTTCTTCCGCACCTCTCCTCGTTCCTGCGCAGAGTCTTCCTTGTCGGGGCCAGAGCTTGTCGGGACAGCCCCCTGCTTGTCGCTAGATTCGCTTGCCGGTGACGCTGGCTCCTCGTCGGACTCCCTCTCCGCTACCAACGCAGCACTAACCACCTGGTTGGTTGCCGCTAAGTATAGCAACAACTTTTCCTGTGGTTTAGGTGCGACAAGTATAGGAGTGGAGGACAGGTACCGTTTCAAATCCTGCAACGCCGCCTCCGCTTCCGGAGTCCACTTCATGGGACCTGCCTTCTTCAAGATTTTGAAGAAAGGTAGGGCGCGTTCCGCGGATTTTGAAATGAACCTACTGAGAGCAGCAACGCAACCTGCAAGCCTTCTGACATCCTTGACGCGCTTCGGGGCTTCTATCTGCTCGATGGCTTTGATCTTGTCGGGGTTGGCTTCAATCCCTCTCTGCGAAACAAAGAACCCGAGAAGCTTGCCGGAGGGGACTCCAAAGACGCACTTCTCGGGGTTCAACTTGAGCTGTATCCTGCGCAGGTTCTGAAACGTTTCTTCTAAGTCTTGAATCAGTGTTTCTTTGCTCTTGCTCTTCACCACGATGTCATCCATGTAGGCTTCTACATTCCTGTGGATCTGTGGCTCAAAAGCAGTGTACACTACCCTTGCAAAAGTTGAGCCTGCATTCTTCAGTCCAAATGGCATGCGGATAAAGCAGTAAGTGCCACATGGAGTGATAAATGCGGTCTTCTCTTCATCTTCCTTGGCCATGAAAATCTGGTGATAGCCTGAGTATGCATCAAGAAAACAGAGTAGCTCACATCCGGCAGTGGAGTCAACGATCTGGTCAATGCGCGGCAAAGGGAAGGGATCCTTGGGACATGCTTTATTGACATCAGTGAAGTCTATACACAGTCTCCACTTCCCGTTGGCTTTGCGCACGACGACTGGGTTTGCCAACCACGTCGGATGGATCACACCTCTAACTAGGCCTGCTGCCTCTAGTTTCTTGATCTCCTCGTTGATGAACTCTTGGCGGCGAGCTCCTTCTTGGCGTCTTCCGCGGCAGCAGCAGCGGCTTTCGCCTCCTTCAGCTCCCCGCCAAGAGCAGCCTCGCGAGCGGCAAGGTCCTCCTCGTGGGAGTCGAGATCCACCTTCCGCTGCGCGAGCTCTCCCTCTCGCCGGGACATCTCCACCCCGGCGAGCCGTTGCTGTTCTTCAGCCTCGGCCTTCTCCAGCACCCATTCTTCATATTCGCCGGCAAGACGCTCGCGCGCCTCCGCCACCTCGCGGAGGCCCGCCTTGTGGGCAGCGCTGAGCTCCGCCGCACGCTTCTCCATTTCGGCGGCGGCCTTGGCGGCAAGCGCTTCCCGGGAGGCGAGCTTCGCCTGCCTGGCCCGGTAAAGGGCCAGGAGCTGGTGGAGAAGCTTCTCCTCCTCGGGCCCATCTCCTTCGCCGGGCGCTTCGACGACTGTCAGACCCGCGGAGGCGAGGACTTCCCCGTCAAACGCCTCGCCCTCCGCGGGAGCTCTTGATGAAGACCCCCAAGGCACTTGGATAAAGATGCCATTGGGGGCACGAAGATAGTAACCGGCTGGCTCCTCGCCGGCGGAGGGACCGGCGGCCGGTGCAGCATCTGATGCTCCCGCCACCTCCGGGTTGGCGGTGCGGTCGCCGTCCCCCTCCCCGGCCGCTGCATCGGCAGCCGGAGCGGCCTCCTGCACGGCCGGCTCGGTGGTTTCGGCCGTCTCCGCGGTGGCCTCGGCCATCTCCACGACGACGGGAACGTCATCGCCGCCGCCCTGCGCGCCCTCCTCATCCTCAATATTGATGACCTCGGTCTCCATCGGCACGGGAGGAGGAGGAGGAAGATCTAGAAGAAGAAGAAAAAGAAGTTCAAAATCAAGCAAAGATCCAAAAAGAAGCAAAGTCAAGAAAACCAAGTACAGAACGTACCTTGGCGGACGTCCTCTGCGGTGGGCTCCCTTGCCGGGGAGCTCGGCCCTGGCGGAGTGGCCGTCCTCGCCGGGCTGCTCGCCCTTGGCGGGGTACTCTGCCTTGGCGGAGTACCCGCCCTTGGCGGAGCGCTCTCCCTCGCCGGAGAGTTTTGCCTTGCCGGGGACGGCGGGGCCTGCGGCTCCTCGGTGACGGCCTCCGGGCGCTCTTCCCGCTGCGGCTCCACCTCTGCACAAGAAAAGATAGAAGAACCAAGACATTCAGAGATCAAAGCCCTAAGCGCGCCCCGACGAGCAAAAACAGTAAACCTCTAACTTACGCTGGGGGCTGCGCTGGGGGCTGCTCCCCGGAGCGGCACTCGGGTCCGGCAAGATCGGCTCCGCCGCGATCCCTGCTTCCGCGACGGATGGGTCTTCCACGACCTCAACCGTGGGCACCTTGACCCTCTTCGCGCGCTGCTCCAAGGTCCTGCAATCACAAGCAACAAGCAAAGTCAAGCGTCAGCAACAATCGAGATATAAAAATCAAGAAGGAGTAAGGTCTCGGGTCCTTACTCTTGGTCCTCCTCGTCGTCCTCGCTCAGCGCGGAGAAGTCGAACTCCACGGTGGGCGCGTTGGCGCGAGGAGCGGAGGATGAAGGTTCCCTCGCGCGTTTCGGAGCCACCGGGGCTGGGGGCTGCGTAGGCCCAGCCCCTGTGGTGGCCGGCGCCCGAGAAGGGGGCGGAGCAGCTGCTCCGCTCCGAGAAGATCCTTGCCGGCTCGGTGCCGGCCTGCGGGACGCCTCTGCCGTGGCCGGCACGCCGGCCGCCCTTGGCGCGGCTTGGCTCGGCCGGGGAGCTGCCCGGCGAGCTGGCTGTTGCCGGGGCGCTCGCGTCTGCTCTCCCGTCGCCGCCTTGCGGAGACGCTTCAACGGGGACTGCTTCGGGCTTGCCGGGGGCGGGGAGCTCTCCGACGAGGAGAGGTCGTCGGCGTACAACTCTGTCGATCCGCCGGAGCCTTCGGCCTCCTCCTCCTCCTCCTCCTCTGCCTCGGCCGGCTCGCTGGGCCCAGCATCCGACGATGCGGCCCTCTTCCCCTTGGCGCCTCCGCCCCTCGCGGCGCCTCTGCTTCCTCCGGCGGTGCCCTCCATTGCCGCGGCCTCCGTCGCGATCCCACTGATCCCAGAGTGCCTCAGCGAGGGGATCACGGCGAGCGCGTCGGGAGGGAGCTCTAGCAGCTTGCGAATCTCCTCATTGTCCGCCTGGCTGGCGGCATCCGCGGCTTCCGCCTCCGCGGGTGTGTATCCAAAGTTTCCTGCCGCCGCGGCTGCGGCGACTTCTTCAGCGCGAGAAGCTATGTAAGCAATCTCTTGGTCCGTGGTGGCCCGCGTGTGCAGCTTGAGATCGTCCTTCTTCTCCAACACCTCCACAAGGCGGTCGTAGAACTCGAGGACGTCGATGGGCTTGGGCGCAATCCACGTGCGCTCCACTCCATGCGAGTCGCACGCGGGCATCATAGCGACGAGGCGATCCCGGGCGCTACTGGCGCAGAGCGGCACCACTCCCCGGGGAGCTCGGAAGTACTCGGGGTGGGCCGGGTCGAACTTGAAAAGTTCCCTGACCATACCCCGCAGCTCGAGTGTTGTGAAGTTAAAATTGAGGCCGGGGCGCAGCCTCATGATGTCTGCCGGGCCGCCATATTGCCACGCCGGCCTCTTCCGGTCTTGGAGGGGGGCGATCCGGCGACGAAGAAAATCCTTGCCCACTTCAGCGACAGACAGCGGCGCCAAACGAAGACGCATGATCCTGACGAGAGCAATATCCAGCTTGGAGTCGTCGGAATCGAAGTTACTCCAATCCCTGCCGCGCACGATGGGCGATGTGCGCGGCGCGGTGAAGTGTTGCGGCCGCTCCTCGACGACCCAGCACCACTCCGCACGCCACTCTTCCCACTTGCCGCGGAGCTCCCCCGGCAAGTAGGCGGGTTTCTTATTCAGCCTGAACACCCAAGAGATTCCTCCGGAGAGGGGGGCGTCGGCCTCTACTCTGGGGATGAAAAAGTGCCTAAAGAGAGCTACGTTGGGCTGGATTCCTACGAAGTTTTCGCACATGTGTGCGAAAACGGACATGGTGAGGATGGCGTTGGGAGTGAAATCGAGGAGGTGGAGGCCATAAGTATTCATGATATCGCAGAAAAAGTTTGAGAAGGGAGGGCACAGACCGCAGTGGAAGAAGGCTGCGAAAAAGTAATACCCGCCGGGGTAGTGGTCCTTGGCGACGGCCGGGTAGACGCGCGTGCGGGGGTGCGCTGGAGTCTCCTTGGACCAGAACCAATAATATTTGCTCCAAAGCTCCCGCACGCCGAGCCTCGGCGAGAAGACGATGTGCTCCTTCCGGTACGCGGCGAGCTTCGCCGCCTGATCTGACTTCTCCCGCTTAGACTTCTCCGCCTTCGCCTTGTCGGTCTTTGGGGCCATGGCGGACGCGGTGGAAGGAAGGGGGCGAAGAGCTTGGTGGTGGCGGAGGAGTAGAGGCAAAGAGCAGAGGAATCTGAGGAAGAAGACGACGCAATGAGAGCACAGGAAGGGGAACCGCGCCTGCTACCTCTGCTTTTATGGGGGAGTGGGAGGCGTTTCGCCCTTTCCATTAAGAAATCGTGGGCACGTCCCATCCCACGGCGCCGCAATCGACGCGTGCCGTTACCGTGGGGTGCGGCGGATAGGGAAGTGGATTCGGCGCGCCGCGGGCCGCGGGTGCCCGTGCACTGTTTTGGGCCTGGCCCAACAGCGCTCGGCACCGTGTGTGGCCCAGGCCCGGGGGCTCCTGTCGGTGTACTAAGGTAGGGGTGCCTCAGTACCCCAACTTGTGCACGGGCAGTTGCAGCCTCCCGCGGCAAGGTTTACTGCTGGCTCGCCGGAGACCTTCCTGCTCCTTATCTAACCATTCAAAAACAAAGTATACAAGACAGAAGGCCAAGACCCCGGCAAGAGGAGCTTGCCGGGAAGGCCGTCCCAGGCTCAAGATTGCTTAACTAGCACGAGGCCCTGGCAAGAGGAGCTTGTCAGGACGAATAGAAGATTCTATCTTAGAAGACCCGGCAAGGGCTCGGGGAGCGGCAAGCTTCCGGGCCCGGCAAGGTCGAGATCCCCGGCAAGGTGCTTGCCGGGGGAGGTGCGCTGTGTGCCCGCGCTCCAGCTCATCGGCCCACGCGTCGCCCTGGGGCCACCCCAGGGACGCGTGGCGGATGGCTGTGCAGCCTGGGGGACACGGTGGCACTCCACGGCAGTGGATCCATCGCCGTGGCAGACGGAGACGCAACGGCGGGAGCTTTTGGGGTCGACGGCGACGGGCATTAAATGCCCTTGTCCCCCACTGTCAAAGTAGGTATAGACCACTGTTCTGCACTGTAGCTCCACTGTTCCCGCACTGTTCCAACTACCACATCTTTTACATTTTTACCCCTTTCTCCTACGTTGACACCTGTCGGTGACCCCTTGCACTATAAAAGGAGGCCCATGCACAACGTGGAGGGGGTTCGAAACCTAGATCATTCTCACGCTCGTGTAGCTGCTTCTTCAAGCTCCGAGCGCCCAAACTCAATACACAACCAAGCAGGAGTAGGGTTTTACGCATCCGTGCGGCCCGAACCTGGGTAAAAACTGCCCGCGCGTCTGCCTCGATCTGCTCTTCGTGCTCCCTCCGCCCTCGTACCGCACAGACAAGGGGCTCCGGTCCCATAGGTGTTCGTGGTGGACAGTTTCCCCCGACAGGTGGGGCGCCCAGGACCTGAACACCAAAGTGATATGCCGGCTCATCAAAATTTGAGCTGTAATTGCGATAACTTTCATTTTTTCCAATCCTGCAGGCCATTTTTGAGGGCCAAGACGACCCTTTTTGGGCTCAAATTTTTCCGCGCACATGATCCTGTGTGTGCACGTATGTAAAATCCTCCAGATCGTAAAAACTAGAAGTCCTATCACCTCAATTCCCCAATAGCTTTCCAACGCCTATGAAAATGACGAAATCGGAGCTTGTTCTCACTTGCTTTGAGAGTCTCGATCAATTCGGACTCTAGGTTGATTTTTGTATTTTCTTTGATCACCGTTTCTTCGCGAGAGTTGGCCTAACACCCTATTGTATCCATACATGGGTGGTGTCGGTGTACTAAGGTAGGGGTGCCTCAGTACCCCAACTTGTGCACGGGCAGTTGCAGCCTCCCGCGGCAAGGTTTACTGCTGGCTCGCCGGAGACCTTCCTGCTCCTTATCTGACCATTCAAAAACAAAGTATACAAGACAGAAGACCAAGACCCCGGCAAGAGGAGCTTGCCGGGAAGGCCGTCCCAGGCTCAAGATTGCTTAACTAGCACGAGGCCCTGGCAAGAGGAGCTTGTCAGGACGAACAGAAGATTTTATCTTAGAAGACCCAGCAAGGGCTCGGGGAGCGGCAAGCTTCCGGGCCCGGCAAGGTCGAGATCCCCGGCAAGGTGCTTGCCGGGGGAGGTGCGCTGTGTGCCCGCGCTCCAGCTCATCGGCCCACGCGTCGCCCTGGGGCCACTCCAGGGACGCGTGGCGGATGGCTGTGCAGCCTGGGGGACACGGTGGCACTCCACGGCAGTGGATCCATCGCCGTGGCAGACGGAGACGCAACGGCGGGAGCTTTTGGGGTCGACGGCGACGGGCATTAAATGCCCTTGTCCCCCACTGTCAAAGTAGGTATAGACCACTGTTCTGCACTGTAGCTCCACTGTTCCCGCACTGTTCCAACTACCACATCTTTTACATTTTTACCCCTTTCTCCTACGTTGACACCTGTCGGTGACCCCTTGCACTATAAAAGGAGGCCCATGCACAACGTGGGGGGGGTTCGGTTCAGTTCGGTTCGAAACCTAGATCATTCTCACGCTCGTGTAGCTGCTTCTTCAAGCTCCGAGCGCCCAACTCAATACACAACCAAGCAGGAGTAGGGTTTTACGCATCCGTGCGGCCCGAACCTGGGTAAAACTGCCCGTGCGTCTGCCTCGATCTGCTCTTCGTGCTCCCTCCGCCCTCGTACCGCACAGACAAGGGGCTCCGGTCCCATAGGTGTTCGTGGTGGAACGTTCCTTCTGCTTAAGAGAAAAAGGAAAAGGAGAGGGAAACAAGCATATCGCCTTTCGGCGTAATAGTGCTTACCGAGTATCTAAGTGTTGCATCAAATGCCAAATAAAACACGCAAATAGCAAAGAGAAGCATGCGAAAGGCAATCGATGCGAAAACACGAAATCTTTACTGATGCACGGGGTCTGCGCCCGGCTTTGTACAAAGGGTTACATGCAACAGCGGCAAAGCTTGTACAAAAGGTGGTTGCCGGAGCGGATCACGGCAACCGCGCCTTAGGGGTGAAACTTGCGAAGATGCTCTATGTTCCAGGAGTTGCTCACCGGTAAGCCTTCTTCGGTCTCGAGGCGGACAGCGCCGGGCCTCGTAACTTGTCTCACCCGATAAGGGCCTTCCCACTTCGGCGTCAACTTGTTGGAATTCTTGGCGGACTGAACACGCCGAAGAACAAGGTCGCCTTCCTCGAGACTCCTGGCCTTGACTTTGCGGCTATGGTAGCGGCGCAAAGCTTGCTGGTATCGAGCAACTCGTACAGCAGCCTGGAGACGTCCCTCCTCAAGGAGCAATGCGTCATCTTGCCGCAGTTGCTCTTGCTCGAGCTCATCATAAGCGAGTACTCGAGGAGATCCGTATACGAGTTCCGTGGGGAGAACTGCCTCTGCTCCATAGACTAGAGCAAAAGGTGTCTGCCCGGTGGCTCGACTCGGTGTCGTTCTGATTGACCAAAGAGCCGCCGGGAGCTCCTCTATCCAATTCTTTCCGCACTTGCGCAGCCTGTCAAAGGTCCTTGTCTTGAGTCCGCGCAGCACTTCAGCATTTGCCCTCTCCGCTTGACCGTTGCTCCTCGGGTGAGCAACAGAAGCGAAACAGACCTTGGCGCCAAGGTCTTGGACGTACTGCATGAAGGTGCGACTAGTGAATTGTGTACCGTTGTCGGTGATGATCCTGTTAGGAATCCCGAAACGGCAAACAATCGACCTGAAGAACCTGACTGCTGACTGTGCCGTCACCTTTCTCACTGGCTCCACTTCTGGCCACTTTGTGAACTTGTCGATTGCAACGTACAAGTACTCAAAGCCCCCGACAGCGCGAGGGAAAGGGCCGAGGATATCGAGCCCCCAGACCGAGAAGGGCCATGACAAAGGGATTGTTTGGAGAGCTTGAGCTGGCTGATGTATTTGCTTTGCATGGAACTGGCACGCTTCACACTTGGTTACTAGTGCGGTTGCATCTTGGAGGGCTTCTTGCCAAAAGAATCCTTGCCGGAAAGCTTTCCCGGCAAGTGCCCTTGCGCCAATGTGGTGGCCACATATGCCTCCGTGTATTTCTGCCAACAGCTTCTGTCCATCTTCCCTGGAGATGCACTTCAACCTGACACCATTGAGTCTTCTTCTGTACAGCTCGTTATCCACAAATTGATACATACTTGACTGCCTGGTTATCTTCTCTATCTCTTGAGGGTCGTCGGGAAGTTCTCCAGTTTGCAGAAAACGGACGATCTGCTGTGCCCATGCCGGAGCCCGGGGCTCGACGGCAAGGACTAAAGGCTCGAGGGCCGCTGCGGGAACCCCAGCTTCTACGGCAAAGACCTCTGGTCCTGTCGGAGCTGACGGTACCCCGGCAAGTTCGCCGGGGCGAGGCTTGTCGGGAACACTTGCTTCAACTGCACAAGCCCGAGGGCTTGCAGGAGCAAACTGTTCCTCAGCGTTGTCGTTGGTCTTGGGAACTTTGGCGGCGGGTTCAGGAAGATCCGCCGGCAAGTAGTCGCCGGAGACCAACTTTCTCTTCTTGGACTGCCCAACTGATGGTGTAACTGATGGTTGAGTCAGCTTGAGCAAAAAGGTCCCTGGTTCCACAGGTAGCTTCATCGCAGCACACTTTGAAAGGCCATCTGCAATTTCATTTTGAGCTCTCGGGATGTGCTCCATTTGCAGACCTTCAAAGTGTTCTTCAAGCTTCCTCACTTCATCTACATATGCTTCCATCAAAGGGCTCTGGTAGCTCTTGTTGACTTGTCGGACCACCAACTGAGAATCGCCCCGCACAATCAGCTTCCTAATCCCAAGTTCGGCCGCAATCCTGAGGCCGGCAAGCAAGCCTTCATATTCTGCGGTGTTGTTTGTCGCCTGCTCCCTGGGAAAGTGCATCTGGATAACATATTTGAGGTGCTCTCCGGTGGGCGCGATGAGTACCACGCCGGCACCGGCGCCTTGCAGCGAGAAGGCACCGTCAAAATACATTACCCATTCACTTGTCGCTTCTTGTACGGGTACACTCGTTTCTTGAACTTCTTCTTCTGGCGTTGGGGTCCACTCAGCGATGAACTCTGCCAAAGCTCGGCTCTGAATGGTTGAAGTACTTTCAAATTTGAGTCCGAAGCTTGACAGTTCCAGTGCCCACTCGACGATCCTGCCTGTTGCCTCTGGATTGTGCAATATCCTCTTCAATGGAAAGCGAGTGACCACTGTTATCTCATGGGCTTGGAAGTAGTGGCGCAGCTTTCTCGAGGCCATGAGAAGGCCGAAAAGCAACTTTTGCACACCAGAGTACCTTGATCTAGCCCCCTGGAGAAGGGAACTTACAAAATACACTGGGCGCTGCACCATCTTCTTCCGCACCTCTTCCTTTTCCTGCGCAGATTCATCTTTGTCGGGGCCAGAGCTTGTCGGGGCAGCCCCCTGCTTGTCGCTGGATTCGCTTGCCGGTGGTGTGACCTCCTCGTCGGACTCTCTCTCCGCTACTAACGCAGCACTAACCACCTGGTTGGTTGCCGCCAAATACAGCAGCAACTTTTCCTGTGGTCTAGGTGCGACAAGTATTGGAGGAGAGGAAAGGTACCGTTTCAAATCTTGCAGCGCTGCCTCCGCTTCCGGAGTCCACTTCATGGGACCTGCCTTCTTCATAAAAAGTGCCAAAGATGTCGGGGGAAACTGTCCGCCACGAACACCTATGGGACCGGAGCCCCTTGTCTGTGCGGTACGAGGGCGGAGGGAGCACGAAGAGCAGATCGAGGCAGACGCGCGGGCAGTTTTACCCAGGTTCGGGCCGCACGGATGCGTAAAACCCTACTCCTGCTTGGTTGTGTATTGAGTTTGGGCGCTCGGAGCTTGAAGAAGCAGCTACACGAGCGTGAGAATGATCTAGGTTTCGAACCCCCTCCACGTTGTGCATGGGCCTCCTTTTATAGTGCAAGGGGTCACCGACAGGTGTCAACGTAGGAGAAAGGGGTAAAAACGTAAAAGAGGTGGTAGTTGTAACAGTGCGGGAACAGTGGAGCTACAGTACAGAACAGTGGTCTATACCTACTCTAACAGTGGGGGACAAGGGCATTTAATGCCCGTCGCCGTCGACCCCAAAAGCTCCCGCCGTTGCGTCTCCGTCTGCCACGGCGATGGATCCTCTGCCGTGGAGTGCCACCGTGTCCCCCAGGCTGCACAGCCATCCGCCACGCGTCCCTGGAGTGGCCCCAGGGCGACGCGTGGGCCGATGAGCTGGAGCGCGGGCACACAGCGCACCTCCCCCGGCAAGCACCTTGCCGGGGATCTCGACCTTGCCGGGCCCGGAAGCTTGCCGCTCCCCGAGCCCTTGTCGGGTCTTCTAAGATAAAATCTTCTATTCGTCCTGACAAGCTCCTCTTGCCAGGGCCTCGTGCTAGTTAAGCAATCTCGAGCCTGGGACGGCCTTCCCGGCAAGCTCCTCTTGCCGGGGTCTTGGTCTTCTGTCTTGTATACCTTGTTTTTGAATGGCTAGATAAGGGTCAGGAAGGTCTCCGGCAAGCGCGTGGTGAACCATGCCGCGGGGAGATGCCGCTGCCCGTGCACAAGTTGGGGTACTAGGGTACCCCTACCTTAGTACACCGACAGGAGCCCCCGGGCCTGGGCCACACACGGTGCCGAGCGCTGTTGGGCCAGGCCCAAAACAGTGCACGGGCACCCGCGGCCCGCGGCGCGCCGAATCCACTTCCATATCCGCCGCACCCCACGGCAACGGCACGCGTCGATTGCGGCGCCGTGGGATGGGACGTGCCCACGATTTCTTTAATGGGAAGGGCGAAACGCCCCCCACTCTCCCATAAAAGCAGAGAGAGCGGCGCGGTTCCCCTCCCTGCGCACTCATTGCCATCGTCTTCTTCCTCAGATTCCTCTGCGCTTCGCCTCTACTCCTCCGCCACCACCAAGCTCTTCGTCCCCTTCCTTCCACCGCATCCGCCATGGCCCCAAAGACCGACAAGGCGAAGTCGGAGAAGTCCAAGCGGGAGAAGTCAGATCAGGCGGCGAAGCTCGCCGCGTACCGGAAGGAGCACATTGTCTTCGCGCCGAAGCTCGGCGTGCGGGAGCTTTGGAACAAATACTATTTGTTCTGGGCCAAGGGGACCCCATTTATCTTTATCTTTTCGTTGCTGCACATTATGTTACGAACTCATTAGTCCATTGCGACAAGTTGTCCTTGTAAGATATTTGCTTTACTTCAATCAATCAGTGCAATGTTATCTTCCTTGTTCCAATCTTTGACTTTGTATGTTCCTCACCCTACGCTCCCGGGGAGCTTGCCGGAAAGGGGCCCTTGCCGCGAGCGCTGAGCAGCCTGCTGGCCAAGGTCCTCGCCGGCAAGCAACCTCGCCGCAGCAAGTCGCAACGCACTTAGCTTGCTGAGTATACTCGGAAACGAAGCAAGGGCGCGACACTTGTCGCAGCTCACTTAAATCGTTGAGTGGACTCGAAGACAAGATAAGGGTGCGGCAAGCCACGGGTAGGTTCCTCCGCGCACAGGTTTTCCATAAAAAGTGTGATTGTTCAAGGAAGACAACCAAAAATTAAAATTTGAACTGGTCAAATTCTGACAACTTATCTTTCACATGCTGCTTGCTCATGTTGTTTGCTTTCCGGTAAGGCTCTTCTTTCTTGAACGGCACTTAGTTCCTCCTCCACCTCCTTCCCCCCCGGCAAACTTGTGCGCGAGGAACGTTCCTTCTGCTTAAGAGAAAAAGGAAAAGGAGAGGGAAACAAGCATATTGCCTTTCGGCGTAATAGTGCTTACCGAATGTCTAAGTGTTGCATCAAATGCCAAATAAAACATGCGAATAGCAAAGAGAAGCATGCGAAAGGCAATCGATGCGAAAACACGAAATCTTTACTGATGCACGGGGTCTGCGCCCGGCTTTGTACAAAGGGTTACATGCAACAGCGGCAAGGCTTGTACAAAAGGTGGTTGCCGGAACGGATCTCGGCAACCGCGCCTTAGGGGTGAAACTTGCGAAGATACTCTATGTTCCAGGAGTTGCTCACCGGTAAGCCTTCTTCGGTCTCGAGGCGGACAGCGCCGGGCCTCGTAACTTGTCTCACCCGATAAGGGCCTTCCCACTTCGGCGTCAACTTGTTGGAATTCTTGGCGGACTGAACACGCCGAAGAACAAGGTCGCCTTCCTCGAGACTCCTGGCCTTGACTTTGCGGCTATGGTAGCGGCGCAAAGCTTGCTGGTATCGAGCAGCTCGTACAGCAGCCTGGAGACGTCCCTCCTCAAGGAGCAATGCGTCATCTTGCCGCAGTTGCTCTTGCTCGAGCTCATCATAAGCGAGCACTCGAGGAGATCCGTATACGAGTTCCGTGGGGAGAACTGCTTCTGCTCCATAGACTAGAGCAAAAGGTGTCTGCCCGGTGGCTCGACTCGGTGTCGTTCTGATTGACCAAAGAGCCGCCGGGAGCTCCTCTATCCAATTTCTTCCGCACTTGCGCAGCCTGTCAAAGGTCCTTGTCTTGAGTCCGCGCAGCACTTCAGCGTTTGCCCTCTCCGCTTGACCGTTGCTCCTCGGGTGAGCAACAGAAGCGAAACAGACCTTGGCGCCAAGGTCTTGGACGTACTGCATGAAGGTGCGACTAGTGAATTGTGTACCGTTGTCGGTGATGATCCTGTTAGGGATCCCGAAACGGCAAACAATCGACCTGAAGAACCTGACTGCTGACTGTGCTGTCACCTTTCTCACTGGCTCCACTTCTGGCCACTTTGTGAACTTGTCGATTGCAACGTACAAGTACTCAAAGCCCCCGACAGCGCGAGGGAAAGGGCCGAGGATATCGAGCCCCCAGACCGAGAAGGGCCATGACAAAGGGATTGTTTGGAGAGCTTGAGCTGGCTGATGTATTTGCTTTGCATGGAACTGGCACGCTTCACACTTGGTTACTAGTGCGGTTGCATCTTGGAGGGCTTCTTGCCAAAAGAATCCTTGCCGGAAAGCTTTCCCGGCAAGTGCCCTTGCGCCAATGTGGTGGCCACATATGCCTCCGTGTATTTCTGCCAACAGCTTCTGTCCATCTTCCCTGGAGATGCACTTCAACCTGACACCATTGAGTCTTCTTCTGTACAGCTCGTTATCCACAAACTGATACATACTTGACTGCCTGGTTATCTTCTCTATCTCTTGAGGGTCGTCGGGAAGTTCTCCAGTTTGCAGAAAACGGACGATCTGCTGTGCCCATGCCGGAGCCCGGGGCTCGACGGCAAGGACTAAAGGCTCGAGGGCCGCTGCGGGAACCCCAGCTTCTACGGCAAAGACCTCTGGTCCTGTCGGAGCTGACGGTCCCCCGGCAAGTTCGCCGGGGCGAGGCTTGTCGGGAACACTTGCTTCAACTGCACAAGCCCGAGGGCTTGCAGGAGCAGACTGTTCCTCAGCGTTGTCGTTGGTCTTGGGAACTTTGGCGGCGGGTTCAGGAAGATCCGCCGGCAAGTAGTCGCCGGAGACCAACTTTCTCTTCTTGGACTGCCCAACTGATGGTGTAACTGATGGTTGAGTCAGCTTGAGCAAAAAGGTCCCTGGTTCCACAGGTAGCTTCATCGCAGCACACTTTGAAAGGCCATCTGCAATTTCATTTTGAGCTCTCGGGATGTGCTCCATTTGCAGACCTTCAAAGTGTTCTTCAAGCTTCCTCACTTCATCTACATATGCTTCCATCAAAGGGCTCTGGTAGCTCTTGTTGACTTGTCGGACCACCAACTGAGAATCGCCCCGCGCAATCAGCTTTCTGATCCCAAGTTCGGCCGCAATCCTGAGGCCGGCAAGCAAGCCTTCATATTCTGCGGTGTTGTTTGTCGCCTGCTCCCTGGGAAAGTGCATCTGGATAACATATTTGAGGTGTTCTCCGGTGGGCGCGATGAGTACCACGCCAGCACCGGCGCCTTGCAACGAGAAGGCACCGTCAAAATACATTACCCATTCACTTGTCGCTTCTTGCACGGGTACGCTCGTTTCTTGAACTTCTTCTTCTGGCGTTGGGGTCCACTCAGCAATGAACTCTGCCAAAGCTCGGCTCTGAATGGTTGAAGTACTTTCAAATTTGAGTCCGAAGCTTGACAGTTCCAGTGCCCACTCGACGATCCTGCCTGTTGCCTCTGGATTGTGTAATATCCTCTTCAACGGAAAGCGAGTGACCACTGTTATCTCATGGGCTTGGAAGTAGTGGCGCAGCTTCCTCGAGGCCATGAGGAGGCCGAAAAGCAATTTTTGCACACCAGAGTACCTTGATCTAGCTCCCTGGAGAAGGGAACTTACAAAATACACTGGGCGCTGCACCATCTTCTTCCGCACCTCTCCTTGTTCCCGCGCAGAGTCTTCCTTGTCGGGGCCAGAGCTTGTCGGGACAGCCCCCTGCTTGTCGCTAGATTCGCTTGCCGGTGACGCTGGCTCCTCGTCGGACTCCCTCTCCGCTACCAACGCAGCACTAACCACCTGGTTGGTTGCCGCTAAGTATAGCAACAACTTTTCCTGTGGTTTAGGTGCGACAAGTATAGGAGTGGAGGACAGGTACCGTTTCAAATCCTGCAACGCCGCCTCCGCTTCCGGAGTCCACTTCATGGGACCTGCCTTCTTCAAGATTTTGAAGAAAGGTAGGGCGCGTTCCGCGGATTTTGAAATGAACCTACTGAGGGCAGCAACGCAACCTGCAAGCCTTCTGACATCCTTGACGCGCTTCGGGGCTTCTATCTGCTCGATGGCTTTGATCTTGTCGGGATTGGCTTCAATCCCCCTTTGAGATACAAAGAACCCGAGAAGCTTGCCGGAGGGAACTCCAAAGACGCACTTCTCGGGGTTCAGCTTGAGCTGTATCCTGCGCAGGTTCTGAAACGTTTCTTCTAAGTCTTGAATCAGTGTTTCTTTGCTCTTGCTCTTCACCACGATGTCATCCATGTAGGCTTCTACATTCCTGTGGATCTGTGGCTCAAAAGCAGTGTACACTACCCTTGCAAAAGTGGAGCCTGCATTTTTCAGTCCAAATGGCATGCGGATAAAGCAATATGTGCCACATGGAGTGATAAATGCAGTCTTCTCTTCATCTTCCTTAGCCATGAAAATCTGGTGATAGCCTGAGTATGCATCAAGAAAACAGAGTAGCTCACATCCGGCAGTGGAGTCAACGATCTGGTCAATGCGCGGCAAAGGGAAGGGATCCTTGGGACATGCTTTATTGACATCAGTGAAGTCTATACACAGTCTCCACTTCCCGTTAGCTTTGCGCACGACGACTGGGTTTGCCAACCACGTCGGATGGATCACACCTCTAACTAGGCCTGCTGCCTCTAGTTTCTTGATCTCCTCGTTGATGAACTCTTGGCGCTCCACGGCTTGCTTCCTCACTTTTTGCTTGATGGGCCGCGCATGAGGGCAGACAGCAAGCTTGTGCTCAATCACCTTCCTGGGAACACCGGGGATGTCAGATGGTTGCCAAGCAAACACATCGACATTCGCCCGCAGGAAGGCGACGAGCGCGCTTTCCTATTTGCTGTCAAGGGTGGCGCTGATGGTGAAGGTACCACCAGTGCCATCCTCCTTTGCGGACACCTTCTTGGTTGCCGGAGGAGCAGCCATTCCTTTCTTGCTCTTGCCGGTGGAGCTCGATGGAACGTCCTCGACGGCAGCGCAGCACTCCGAAGAGGTGCGGTTGCCGGAGTGGATCCCAGAGCACTTGCCGGACTTGGTCTTCGTCTTCTTCCCCCCGGGAGCTTCAGCGGCAAGAGTATCCTTCTCGGCCGCAGCTGCCGCATCCCGGTAAATCTTGTCGGCGCAAATAAGTGCATCTTTCTTGTCGCTATGGACAGTGATGACGCTTATCGGCCCCGGCATCTTCAGCACGTTGTAGGCATAGTGGGAAGCTGCCATGAACTTGGCGAGGGCGGGACGGCCGAGTATTCCATTGTAGGGCAATGGAATATCAGCAACGTCAAAGGTGATGCGCTCAGTCCTGAAGTTGAGCTCCCCGCCAAAGGTCACCGGCAGAGTAATCTTTCCCTTGGGCTTGCTCCTTCCCGGGTTGATTCCTTGGAATGAACCGGTCTCTTCGAGCTCGCCGTCTTGAATCTGGAGTTTCTTGATCACAGCAGAGGAGATCAAGTTCAGCCCGGCCCCGCCGTCAACCAACATTTTGGTGACCTTGAGGTTGCGGATGGTGGGGGAAACCAGCATCGGCAAGTGCCCGACCGCCGTGGTGCGGTCAGGGTGATCCTCAAGGTCAAAAATGATGGGCGTGCTGGACCATTTGAGGAGCCTGCGCGACTCCACGGGCGGCTCCGCTGCATTCACCTCACGCACCCACTGTTTCAGTTGGCGGTGGGAGGTGTGCAGGGAGGCGCCACCGTCGACGCACAGGACCTCCGTGGCCTTCTGGAACTCCTGCTCGCTGTTCTCGTCGTCCTCCATGTCTTCATCGTCGTCTTCGTCGTTGTCGCGGCCCCGGGGAGGTCGATCCCCTTGCCGCTGCTTGGCCTTGCCGCGGCGTCCTCCCCGGCCATTGAATGGCCGCTTCTTGCTGGGCTCTTCCCCGCCGCCTTGGGCCTTCTCCTTGTCGCGCCTCTCGTACTCAGCTTTTTGCTGCTCGACGAGGTACTCGACGCGCTTGCAGTTGGAGAGGTCGTGACCCTTGGTGCGGTGAATCTTGCAGTATTGCTTGTCGGAGCTACCCGGCTTGTCGGTCGCCGCCGCAGGGGCAGGCTCCTTGCCGGAGCCGCCAGCCTGCGCTTGCTTGGCGGGGGCCTCCTTGCCGGACTTCTCGACGGCAAGCACTTCCTTCTTGCCCTTCTTCCTGTTGTTCCGCCGCCGGCTCTTCTTTGCCGGGGCGGCATCGTCGCTGTCGCTTCCCCCTGCGCCAGCATCCTCCCCGGGGAGTTTCCTCCCCTCTTCTGCACGGGCGCACTTGTCGGCAAGAGCGTAGAGCTCGCTGACGTCCCTGATCTTGGTCATCGCCATCTCCTCACGCATGCGGCGGTTACGCACGTTCTGATGGAACGCGCTGATAACCGCAGCAGGGTGAACGTCGGGGATGTTGTGCTGTACCCGGCTGAAACGTTGGATATACTTGCGCAGGGATTCGCCTTCCTTCTGGGCCAAAATGTGGAGATCGCTCTCCTGGCCATGGGGTTTGTGGCCGCCGGTGAAGGCGCCAACAAACTGATGGCAGAGGTCGGCCCCAAGAAGAGATAGAGCCTTCCGGCAAGTGCATGAGCCACGAACGGACGTTCGGCTTCAGCACGAGCGGGAAGTAGTTGGCTAGGATCTTCTCGTCGCGCCCCCCGGCAGCTTGCACTGCTATGGTGTAGACGCTGAGAAACTCCGAGGGGTGCGTCTTGCCGTCGTACTTCTCCGGTACGTCGGGCTTAAAGTTCTTCATGCTGGGCCACTGGACGCGCCGCAGCTCGCGGGTGAACGCAGGGCAGCCTGCCGCGTACGGCAAGTCGCCTGGTTCACCGGGCGCGGGTGCGTCGACAGCGTTCCCAGCTCTCTTGTCGGATTGTCGCCGAGCTTCTCGGCGGCGCTCGATCGTGGTCCGAGCGTCTTCATCTCGCCGGTCGTCGAGGACCTGGCGCTGGTCCCGACGGGCCCGCGGGTCCGACGAGGCTGTGGAGCCGTCGTCGGGGTTGTTCCGGCGGGGCGGCGTCTTCTGTTTCTGCGGCGGGGAGTGCACGCTTGTCGCACCCCCGGCAGTCTTGTCGTCGATAGCCTTCGTCTTCTCGGCCTGCCGCGGCCGTGAGGCCGACGGCTGCTGCGGAGAGTCGTTGTTGGCGAAGTCTATCAGGCTCCGGATAGTGGCCCTCCATTCCTCGGCTTTGTCGGCCGCTGGAGGAAAATCGAGGAGCAGCTGCGCCCTTGCGAGCGCTTCTGCCGGAGTAGTGGGGAACGCGGGCGAGCGGTGCGAGGAGCGGGATACGCTCGGACTTCTAACGACGTTAGAAGGAGCGGGGTCCCGTGCCGGCGCCTTCGCTTTGCTTGTGCCCGGACGGGGGTCCGGGGCGTCCCGCGAACCTCCAGTATGGCCTTGTCCCAGCAAGCGGATACCACCTCCCGTGGCATGGCGCTGCGGGGTCGTCGTATGTTGCGATGGACGTGGCGCGTCCACGGAGACCGAGGTCCGGTCGTCCGTCCTGTTCTTGGATCTGGTGGCACCGTGAGTGTCCTCGCCGGCAACCACCCTTCCGACGGCGTCTCCCCCGCCCACCGTTGGCTCTGGTGGCGGCGGATGAGACGCAGACGGGCCCCCGACCTCCGAAGGCTTCTTCTTCGGGGCCATGGAGTTGTCGCTGATGAAGTTGTTGACGAAACCTGGAGAGGTTAATGAAGATTGCGCCCGCGCGAACGCCGGATCAGGTTCGCACAACCTCGACGCCCCCTACCTGGCGCGCCAAAGATGTCGGGGGAAACTGTCCGCCACGAACACCTATGGGACCGGAGCCCCTTGTCTGTGCGGTACGAGGGCGGAGGGAGCACGAAGAGCAGATCGAGACAGACGCGCGGGCAGTTTTTACCCAGGTTCGGGCCGCACGGATGCGTAAAACCCTACTCCTGCTTGGTTGTGTATTGAGTTGAGCGCTCGGGAGCTTGAAGAAGCAGCTACACCGTGCGTGAGAGTAATCTAGGTTTCGAACCCCCTCCACGTTGTGCATGGGCCTCCTTTTATAGTGCAAGGGGTCACCGACAGGTGTCAACGTAGGAGAAAGGGGTAAAAATGTAAAAGAGGTGGTAGTTGTAACAGTGCGGGAACAGTGGAGCTACAGTACAGAACAGTGGTCTGTACCTACTTTAACAGTGGGGGACAAGGGCATTTAATGCCCGTCGCCGTCGACCCCAAAAGCTCCCGCCTTAGCGTCTCCGTCCGCCACGGCGACGGATTTATCGCCGTGGTGTGCCACCGTGTACCCCAGGCTGCACAGCCATCCGCCACGCGTCCCTGGTTAGGCCCCAGGGCGACGCGTGGGCCGATGAGCTGGAGCGCGGGCACACAGCGTAGCCTTCCCGGCAAGCGCCTTGCCGGGGCCTTGATCTTGCCGGGCCCGGGAACTTGCCGCTCCCCGGGCCCCTTGCCGGGGCGCGCATAGCGCCGAGGCGATATCTTCCAGTCTTCCTGGCAAGCTCCTCTTGCCAGGGCCTTGTGTTGGTGAAACAGTCTTGAGCCTGGAACGGCCTTCCCGGCAAGCTCCTCTTGTCGGGGTCTCGATCTTCTGTATTGTATACTTTGTTTTTGAATGGTTTAACAGGAGGCAGGAAGGTCTTCGGCGAGCACGCAGTAAACCTTGCCGCGGGAAGCTGCAACTGCCCGTGCACAAGTTGGGGTACTGGGGTACCCCTACCTTAGTACACCGACAATTCCCCAATAGCTTTCCAACGCCTATGAAAACGACGAAATCGGTGCTTGTTCTCACTTGCTTTGAGAGTCTCGATCAATTCGGACTCTAGGTTGATTTTTGTATTTTCTTTGATCACCGTTTCTTCGCGAGAGTTGGCCTAACACCCTATTGTATCCATACATGGGTGGGGCGCCAAGGACCTGAACACCAAAGTGATATGCCGGCTCATCAAAATTTGAGCTGTAATTGCGATAACTTTCATTTTTTCCAATCCTGCAGGCCATTTTTGAGGGCCAAGACGACCCTTTTTGGTCTCAAAATTTTCTGCGCACGTGATCCTGTGTGCGCACGTATGTCAAAATCCTCCAGATCGTAAAAACTAGAAGTCCTATCACCTCAATTCCCCAATAGCTTTCCAACTGTCGGGGGAAACTGTCCACCACGAACACCTATGGGACCGGAGCCCCTTGTCTGTGCGGTACGAGGGCGGAGGGAGCACGAAGAGCAGATCGAGGCAGACGCGCGGGCAGTTTTTACCCAGGTTCGGGCCGCACGGATGCGTAAAACCCTACTCCTGCTTGGTTGTGTATTGAGTTTGGGCGCTCGGAGCTTGGAGAAGCAGCTACACGAGCGTGAGAATGATCTAGGTTTCGAACCCCCTCCACGTTGTGCATGGGCCTCCTTTTATAGTGCAAGGGGTCACCGACAGGTGTCAACGTAGGAGAAAGGGGTAAAAATGTAAAAGAGGTGGTAGTTGTAATAGTGCGGGAACAGTGGAGCTACAGTACAGAACAGTGGTCTATACCTACTTTAACAGTGGGGGACAAGGGCATTTAATGCCCGTCGCCGTCGACCCCAAAAGCTCCCGCCGTTGCGTCTCCGTCTGCCACGGCGATGGATCCTCTGCCGTGGAGTGCCACCGTGTCCCCCAGGCTGCACAGCCATCCGCCACGCGTCCCTGGAGTGGCCCCAGGGCGACGCGTGGGCCGATGAGCTGGAGCGCGGGCACACAGTGCACCTCCCCCGGCAAGCACCTTGCCGGGGATCTCGACCTTGCCGGGCCCGGAAGCTTGCCGCTCCCCGAGCCCTTGCCGGGTCTTCTAAGATAAAATCTTATATTCGTCCTGACAAGCTCCTCTTGCCAGGGCCTCGTGCTAGTTAAGCAATCTCGAGCCTGGGACGGCCTTCCCGGCAAGCTCCTCTTGCCGGGGTCTTGGTCTTCTGTCTTGTATACTTTGTTTTTGAATGGCTAGATAAGGGGCAGGAAGGTCTCCGGCACGCGCGTGGTGAACCCTGCCGCGGGGAGCTGCCGCTGCCCGTGCACAAGTTGGGGTACTAGGGTACCCCTACCTTAGTACACCGACACATCATGTTGGCATTTGTTATATCTTAAGTCCGAACTGTCTTGCGAGTACATTCAAAGTACTCACCTGGCTTGTTGATTTGGCCAGATGTGGACGAAGGCGATCTCATGGATGAAGAGTTCGATAGCGAGTCCGACGTCTAGTGGAGTCCCAGTCAGTCCCTTGCGATCCTGGAGTTCATCACTGCTTTATAACCGCTTCCGCCTACCACCAAATAAATTCATCGGGTCTCACTCCGACACTCGATGAACTGTATTATAAAGGAGTCACATCACCCACTTCACTGCGACATATCCACCACCTTTTATTACGGGTTAGTAGTATGCCACCCTGCCTTGTGTCATATCCGCCTTTATGTATTATATTGGTGCGCTTGTAATAAAATTGTTGAGCAACCCCAACTCAACCTTGTAAAATATTCAGTGTACTGGAATTCTGTATCAAGGATTTGTCTGCCAGCAGGTAATAATATTCCTCGCTGGGTTTAAATAAAAAGGTCGGTCTTCCGGTAATTATTTTACTGAAGGACCAGTCCTGACATGAATCCTTACCGGGAAATCACTATGTTGAAGTACTAAACAGAAGATTGATCGTCCAACTATGGGTGGTATGCAGGGGCCCCACCTACTCCCACAAGCAGGACAGTCCAAAGGTCGTGACAAATCGTATGGACCGAGCATCCATGGGACTGGAAATCCTGGTGGGTGCGATAAACCTTGCAATGCATACAGATATTGGAGTGTAACCATAATTGATAAACCGTCCTCACAAAAAAGATGATCTGGATACTTGAAAATATACATACTGAATTGAGTGGAAAAACATTAACAGAGACCGTTCTCAGGACACACACCAAATGCGGCAGTACTAATAAACAATACAGGGTTCACAAACACGAATCAAGTACTAAACAATAGTACTTACTACAGACAAGCAAAGTTGCACTAATTAAACTCGACAGACTATTCCTTGCCACCGACCTACGGGATGATCCCTGCATAACTGACTAGGCCATGGACTTCGTGAGAGATGTCTACATGCACCATCACCATCTCGTCAACCTTGGAGAACCTAACAGAGTGGTCTTTCCACTCATAAAAATGATCATGAAGACATGACGCATCATATTTGTTGGGAAGCTTTACAAGAACCACACCCTTGGTAATCGAAGGAATAGCCAGGAAATTGTTGTGGTCAAGTACAGCCTCGAGAACACGCCTGACAACAATGATACAGGAAAACACTAGTTCAGGACACGTGGCGACAAGGACACAACAACTGGATAGTTTAGCAGTAGAACTCATCCTCAGGTCTTCCAGTTCACACGGCATGACTTTGAGAACTTCGTCTCCACCACGGACCTGGTTCTAATTCAAACAGAAATCATATTTTATTACTACCTCCATTCAGAAATATAAGATGATTTTCGATATTATACTCCATATATGACTATATATACGCACAGAAATGAGTGAACAAAGACACTAGAACATGTCTTCAAAGGCATGAGAGAAGAGGGATTACTTGCAATATCCATAACACAAGTTACCGAGGCAAATATACCCTCTTCAAAGGTAGCATTGATGTTCATAAAGTACTCCCTCCGTCCAAAAATTCTTGTCTTAGATTTGTCTAGATACGGATGTATCAAGTCACATTTTAGTATTAGATACATCTGTATCTAGACAAATCTAAGACAAGAAATTTGGGACAGAGGAGTAGTTGAAAGTAATCCATAAGAAATCAGTGTCAACCTCTCGCATGTTTTGGTCAAAAGAGGAATTTACAACCGTCATTTGGCACACAAAAATCACATGCAAGATCACCCCGAAAGTTGTACTACTAGTACTAGTACTGCGTGTTAGATGAAAAAACACGATCAAGATCGAGAAAAAGATCATCATGAAGAGATATTACCTAGACTTGCTTAATGAGGGATCCCGGAGAGGGGGCTTGGACAGGGTGATGGCTTTGAGCTTGTCTGCGGGAGTCTCGGTGGGGTGCTTGCGCTTCTTCGTACCATGGGCCTCGACGGTTTTGGCCAGAGCCATAGACATCACTTCGACCGGTGCTCCAGCGTCTATCAAGAAACTGTCAAATAGAAATAAAAGAAAAGAAACCATAATCACAAACCCAAAAGAAGAAAAAAGAGGGAGTTATAGGATCAGTCTCGGGGTTGCAAGACCGGGCCTTGGCCAGAATCAACACCATTGATGCGCCCACCTTTCCTTCTTTGGGAGAGAAGAACAATGGCAGAAGCAGGTCGGGGTTTTCTTAAAGAAATGAGGAACAAGATAAGGGAGAAGCGAGTTGGGTAGAGAGGAAGCTGAGAGAGAAGAGTGAAATGATGGTTGCTTTGTCCATCCAACTTATTGCTGGAAAGGAGGGGGTTTTGCAATTTGACGGCTCATTGGGCATTACTGTGGCGCTTCGATCGGGTTAGTCTACCGTCACTCTACTACGGAGTAATTTAGTGCATGGCTGGTGGACCCGATGTTGGCTGTCCCACACGTCGGCGAAAGTGAGTAATTTAGTGCATGGTTGGAGGAGGATCCGCACGGTAGAGCGTGCCCACTATTTTTCGGAAGAAAAAATGATTACAACAAGCGTTTCCACTCTTACGACGGAGGAGTGTGAAATACGGCAGCCACTTGAACATACATAGTGCTCCTACTACTAGGCATGTGCAGTGGTTCATACGTCAGTACTACATAATCTTCTTGCTACTGTAGTAAGATATGACGACAACAAATGATGTTGTGCGCATGTCAACTATATGTACAGTAATGTAGTAACATAGTACCGCTTTCTCGACTGTCCGGTCGAGAATGAACGGTGAGATCAATGTTAACAGAACTAGGTCTACAGCGCACGGAGAGTACGGTGCTACAGTACTCCACGAAACATGAACCATATGAAGAACGAATAGTGTTAGGCAGGGTGTATGAAGGGTGCATGATATGGGACCAAAAGTTCCCTTCTCGACCCACTTTTGGGTGTTTGGCAGAGTGCATGAAGGGTGCATGAGTCCACACTAGTAGGTTAATACAAATACACGAAGAGGAAACAACTACTCCCTCTGTCTAGGTGTGTAAGTCATCTTACGTTGTGCACTGCGACCAAGGTGGAGAGGAAAACAAGAAAACTTAATGTATTTTTGCTAATTAATAGCATTGCATGCAATGAACTAACCACTACATGTCATGTTTATTAGTCTCAAGTCATTGAAAGCATGCACGGCCCATGTCTCTTATTGGTTGATATGTCACAAAACAAGAAACAGGGAGGGAGTTAATGTACCGTGCCTAAGTGTTTTGGGATTATTTGGTTTTCGTAAGGTGACTTACACACCTAGACAGAGGAGTATATTGAGATGAGAATGCAACCAAACACACCCACACGCTTTGTGCTACAATGACTGGTATGCACCGTCTGAGTTTGATCCAACGGTCATGTTGCGCCGGGACATGGACATGCCCATGCAGAGGGCGCCTAAACACCACCGATCCCTCTGCTTCTTGAGGCGCACAACATTGGTGATGTAGGGGGCGAAACAGCTGAAAGGCAATGCAATCTACGGGAAGGCGGAGGGAGTCAGCCGAGGAGCGAGGAATCTTTTGGTGTTCACCATGGTAAAACACCAGTCGACAACTTCTCACATCAGGGAGCAGTGGGTTTTACAGGCAGATTCATCGTGACTAATTGCTGCTGCACCTGCTCCCGTCAATCAAAAATTTAAAAATCCTGCTGTGCCTGCTCCCGTCAACCAAAAAATTAGAAATCCTGCCGCACTCAAACACCAGAGCAACGCCGCGATGGATATTTAAATTTACCTGCTGGCAAGTAGATAAAAAAATGGGTGAAAAAACAAATGTGGCGGCGGCGTCGGTCGAACTAGCCCAACTAGCTAGCCACCGTGCTTCACTGATGTACTCGGCGGGAAAAGTGGTCTTTCATGATTTGATGACTCATTTACTTGCTTCGGCGAAAACACGCGGTAGTGCGTCCCACGTCAGGAAGAATATATGCGTGCACCACCCGGGAGGACCCCGAAACTGCGCGATAGGGTGTGCCATGTCTCTGCACGAAGGAAAAATGTGTGTGTAAAAATTTACTGTATCAAACGTAGTACCTATGGTTCGACCTTGGGACCCAGCCAGTCGGTCGAAAACACCCCACTAGCCACACAGCTTCATCATGCTAACATGGCACGGAGGATAGGTGTGGTTAGCTCCGTCTTGACCAGCCACAACGTCTCTTGTTCTAGGCGATACTTCTATTTTCCAAGCTTGTTTTAGTTGTAATAACACCACGGCAAGCTAGCACCGCTCTTCGCGTGTGCCCGTGCAAAGGTTAGACGATGGAGCGAAGAGAGAGATCGCAGACCTGGGACCCACCAGTAAGTGAGTCAACGGTCATGCACGTGTTGACGAGGAACTCCCTCTACTCTACTCAATGTAATAATGTATATAATCAAGTTATGGGACAAAGCCAACAGCCATTGTTGTTTCAGGCTATCGACTTACGCTTTGTAGTCCAGGTTGCCAGTTCGAATCTCGTCTTTCGTATTTGTTAGTTTTAGGTCCAAATTTGATTAATGACAAGTGGGACCCCCGTGTGTTGTTCTGATATTTCAGTGTAGGATGGTTTTTTTGAACCCACACTTTGCACGGTTAGACAAGTGACAGCACAAGTTACACGTATTTTGCAAGTTTGCGAACAAAAATGACAGCGGCATAGAATATCACATCCACCCCGCAGCTTGGATGTTATGGTGATACGAGTTTTTACACCGTTGGAAGTGAGATCCAATGGCTTGGGAGTAGTCTTTGTAATTATGCGCAAATTCTAAACTCTCCAAAGGTTCTTTGCAAATAAAACATTCAGGCCTCGTGTGTGCCGCTGCATCTTGGATCCAACGGCTGCCCGTTGCTCATATTAGGTGCTCCCCGTAGCTTAATTACCCGCTATGGTGATATGAGCATCTAGGTCGTATGATCAGTGATCAGATGGCACATGCGTAGTACTTGTACTTTCTGCGCAATTCCCAAACTCTCTCAGCCGTATATTGCAAAAACATTCAAACCTCCTACTGTGGGCCATTAGATCTCCGTGAACTCGTATCACCATAGAATCTACGGTGCGGGAGCACCTCATATTCTCCCGTGCGAGAAAACATAAGGTGCTCTCGCAGCTTGGATGCTATGGTGATACGAGCTTCGAGGTTGTTTGATCTGAGATCAGATGGCGTCTGAGCAGTCTTTGTGCTTGTAATCAGTGGCCGAACTCTTTGGAGGCTTTTCTGCAAAAAACCATTCGAACCACCGAGGAGGTGTTGGGTCACAAATCCAACGGCTCCGAAGAGCTTGTATCACCAAAGCATCTAAGGTGTGGAAGCACATGATATTCTTACATACAGGAGAATATGATGTCCTCCTTCATCTTAGATGCTACGGTGATACGAGTTTCGAGGTCGTTGGATATGGGATTCAAGGGCATCTGAGTAGTTTTTGTACAAATTGTGTGCAATTCCCAAACTCATCAAGGTTTCGTGTAAAAATATTAAAACATCATGTGAGCTGCTATATCTCAGATCTACAAGCTCCAAGCAACTCGTATCAGCATATCTAAGGTATGGGGGCACATGATATTCTCCCGGGGAGGAGGGGTGGTGGTGCACAACCAATCGGTGGTTGGGAGTGTGGGGACAAATATAATCTAAACAACCCTAAACAGAGCTTCACAATTTTATCTAAGGTCGAAGGGGTGACCCCCGACAAACATAGCGCTGCCTAATTAAACACAATATTTGCATGTACTATGGTACTAGACATAATATACATGTTTCAGTTTCATGTTCATTTTAAATATTGAATTGAGGACCATGCATGTCTTACATTTTACTCCCTTCGTTCCTAAATATTAGTCTTTTTAGAGATTTCAAGTGGACTGGCACATACGGATGTATATAGACATATTTTAGAGTGTAGATTCAATCATTTTGCTCCGTATGTAGTCGCTTGTTGAAATCTCTAAAAGACTAATATTTAGGAACATAAGGAGTATTTTTGAATTCGTGTCATACATGCATGGTTTGGAAAATTAGATGCACTATACTTATTGGATTGTTGTTGTGTTTGTGTGTGGGTGTGTGGGTGTGTGTGTGGTCATATGCTTGATAAATATAAAGTTTTCTCACCTCCATATTGTTCATCTTTTAAATGTGAATTTGCATTGAAAATCTTATCAGGGATACTGTGAAATGTGAAATCCACGTTGAGATCACTATATCACAAACTCACTCTAATTCAACAACTCGTCATAAATCAATTACCACGTTGAGATTAGTATTTGCAAGGAAAATACGGGCATTGTAATACACATAGATTCGTTTGGCAATTTAAAAGATTCCTTTCGTATTCTCGAATGGTAGGACCCAACGGCATACCAGCCAGACCTTGGCTCGTGTTGATCCTAAAAAAATAGAAAATAAAAAAACCAGGCTCGTGTCCTTCTGGTGGCGTGCGTGGTACGCACATTAGGCAATCCCAACCAGTCGAGCCTCCCGTTTCGAGTCGAAATATCTGGCGGCCAGAATTCCAGCCCTAGGAAATTCCCCTCATGTCCCCGGTCCATAATGACTACCGATGAACAACGGAGGGATGCTTTAGAAACTAGACAACGTTACCTACCGTGCCGAGCACGGTTTAATTCCCACAGTCGCCGCTCGCCAAGGTCACCCGTCAACTGAATTGCCTAGTACTACTACTACTACTACTACTACTACTACTACACAAGGATGAGCACAGAATTGAGCCCGTTTGTTCGTGCCTAGTACTTGAGTTAATATATCAGGCAATGCACTGGTACGGAGGGATTATCCTTTTGGTCTGCATATATAACTTGTCTGAAGTCTAACTAAGCAAAATGTTTGACCAAATCCTTTCTTAAGAAATACTCCCTCCGTCCCGAAATTATTGTCGCGCGCGCAGTACAATCGTGTTTTTTTACAAAAAAGCACTTGTGATTTCAAAGCTCTCACAAACAAGCTCCCGTCTCCTTCTTCCTCCTTCGCCCGTCGCCCGGCGTCGCCACGGCCAGCCCCCGTCGCCGTAACCAGCCGCCTGAGCAGGTCATGTGTGCCCGACGAGCTCGCCCAGGAGGCCGCCCATGAACAGGCCCTGCGCCGCCCATGAGTGGGACCTCCGCCGGCCTCCCACAAGCGGTACCTCCGCCATCGATTTCGGCGCCCACCGCCGGCGCGCATGTCACCGTGCTGGTCCACTTTGGCCCCAATTCCGCCGCCCACTGCCGGCGCGCATGTCGCCGCGCTGGTCCACTTCGGCCCCGACTCTGCCGCCCGCCGCCACCACGCTGGTCGCCGAGCAGGTCCACTTCAGCCGCCGCGCTGGTCCGCCTCGACCGCCAGCTGCTGGTGGTGGTGGTGGTGGTGGTGGTGGTGGGTGATGCCGACACCCCCGGATCCCCGCCGCCATCTCTGCTGCTAGCTGGCGGCTGCCCCTGCCTCTGATCCCCACCCCCATCTCTACTTCTACGAGCTGGTACCGATCCTGACAATTTGAAAAAAATTGCAGTTCAATCAATTTCAGTTCCAAGATAGGTTCAGTTCAATCAATTTCGTTGTAGCAGCATGTTGTGCGTAAATTTGTGCACAAACTCGGAACCGACTTTTGGAAAGTGCTCAATCAAATTCAGTTAACAGAGAACAACTCCTAAGTTTGGGAAGTGTTCAGTCAAATTCAGTTAATAGTGTACAGGAAATTCACATGATATTTGAGTTGTTCTCACACGTTATATGTTGTCTAATTCAGTTAACAGTGTACAACCCCAAGTTTGTGCAGCACCAAATTTGTGCAGCCCCAAGTTTGTGCAACTGTTGGTACAAAAATTCAGTCAAATTCAGTTAAGTATTGGTACAAACTCAGAACCAAATTTGCGCAGCAAGTTTTTTCCTTACAAGAATCAGTTTACTATTGGTACAAAAGTGCTCAGTCAAATTCAGTCAACTGAATTTACCAAGTGTTAAATGTGTTACCTGAATTTACAAAGGAGCAAATGGGACTTGAAGAGTACTTGCACTTAGTTTTGCAAGGCTCGTATTGTTATGTCAAGATGGAGTATCACCTAGATGTACTACAACTGGAATTTGTCTGTAGTTTTTGGAAAAAAAAACAGTATTTTTGAATGAATTTCAATTCTTAGTGGAAACTGAATATTGTGTTGTAGTTAACATGAAGTAAATTCTTCTGCTAATCACTGATTAAAATTTAGTGGAAACAGAATTGACAATCAACATATAGATCGCAGAACATACTGTTTATTTTCAGTTTCAAAATGGAAAATACACTTCTTCAATACTCCAATTTTACGAACTGAAAATTATGACAGTACAAGCAGATCTCAGTTTCAAAATGGAGTAATTTACAAGCAGGTCTAGAAAATTGCACTTGTTTGTGTGGAGTAATTTTGAAGCAGTTTTGTAGAGTACTCTGAATCCCACCTGTGTGTGTCCCAAAATGGAGTACATGTTTCAAAATTCCAAAAAAATGCACAAAATGGAGTAATTCACAGGTGAGCACAGTACTAAAATTTCCAGTTTTGACATTTTGGAGATTTCGTCAAGCATCCTCACCTTTGATCTGTTGTCGCGGGAGGCTGCTGGGCGGCGAATGCGGGGATGGTTGCTGCTGCCGTCGGGGGAGATATTCTGCCGACTCCAATGGATGAGGTTGACGGCGAGGTAGACGCCGAGGGGGGCAGTCGTGGCTGTTGGGCGGTGAGGCGGGTGTCAGGACCGGATTTTCAGGTTATCAATTTCCTAGAAAATGGCCCTTGTGCTCACTAGTCCCAGGATTACTGTTAGCTAATGAGGCACCAACTTGATACAGAAATTCCAAGCACCATTCTAGCCTGTGAGTACAACACAAGGTTTCCAGTGGCTGATGGCGGAAGCGGTTTGTAGTTCATCGGTGTCTATGGGACTCCATTTCCCACAGGAACAGCTGACTAGGATAATTCCTATCTTCGCGAGGCTGCTATCACCATTGCGTAGGTTCCGGAGCGGTCATCGCAACGTTCCTCTCCATGCAAGAGATCTGGCCAAGACAATAGCCAGGGACAAGCCAGTGAGTACTTTGAATGTACTCGCAAACTGTCAGGGATATGACTAGTGGGTATAAACCGGCTAGGAGGGTCCGGATTACGCTGGTAAGGTTATATTATCAGAAGCCCAGTAGAGTATGTAACAGGAAGTTATAACCCACATAGGTTTAGGGCCCATGTATAAGGCCCATGATCTGTAAACCGTCGTACCATGTAACTTGGGATGTAAGATAGAAAGAGTAGAGACCGAGGTGGACACGTTTGTGAGCCGGCCTCGGGACTCTGTAAACCGGACCGGGCGTCGCCTCCTATATAAAGGGACGACCCGGCGACGGTTCAGGACAAGAAAGAACAACTCGAGACACACGCAAAGCGGATTCGCTCCCTGGTCATCGAAGCCCAAGCAATACCACACCAAACTAGACGTAGGCTTTTACCTTCATCGAAGGGGCCGAACTAGTATAAAACTCCATGTGTTCGTCCGCTTTAACCCCTTTAAGCTAACCCGAGCGATGGCCTCACACCTAAGTCCGTTAACCCGGACATCTGCCGTGCTAAATCCACGACAGTTGGCGCCCACCGTGGGGCTATCGCACGATGGTTTCGAGTTCTTGAAGGGCAGCTTTGAAGGGCTTAAGGGTTATGCAGTGGGCCGGATGACTAAGAGTCATCACGGCCGGATCTACATTGACGATGCAGGTTGGGCCCCCGAGGCTGATTCAATCGAATATGGGTACCGGGCCCCCTTCGACGGCATCCACGTCTTCATCGGCAAGATCGGCGAACTGGGCCCTGAGTCGGACATTGTAAGTGCATCTAGTGCCACCCCTAGTGGTTTTGGAGTATTGACGACAAACCTGGTTGAGGGACTAATGTGTCTGTGAGAATTGCAGGATAACACAGGTAGTAGTCCCTCATTGATTCGGTTAACCTACCGGAGATGACCCCTAAAAATGTATGAAGACATTGATATCAGTGGTGGTATATGAAGATAATCATATTGAAGACTATGACATGAGAAGACATTGTGTGAAGACTATGGAGAGCGAAGACATAGATGTTTCGTTGTTTCCTTTTCTTCTTTGTTGAGTCATAGGAACCACCATACTGTTAAGTGGGGTCCAAGTGAACTAAGTCAGAGTGACAGAAGTGATGCTCAACCAAATCCTATGTCCTCGAGCGAAGACTATGAGAGCAAATCTTATCCAGAGGCGGATGAGTCAGCTTTACTTGGAGCTCAAGTAAAGTTGCCGTGTGTGTTTGAAATCTGACCGTTGGAACATGTGTCAGTTCCGTAGTGACCCAGGGTCACTTCGGACAAATCAGGTCGGGTTGCCCAATGGATATAAATAGCCCACCCCCTACACCATAAATTGGTGGCTGCTCAGAGTTATTGCACGACTTTTTTCGTTTGAGAGCAACCCACCTCCGAAGCATTTGAGAGAGAAATCCTTGCGAGGACAAAGCCCAAACACCCAGAGCCAAAGAGTGTTAGGCATCACTGAAGTCTTTCTGTTTGTGTGACCTGAAGACTTATTACACTTGAGGACTGTGTTTCCTCCAGCCGATTAGGCGTCGCGTTTTGAGCATCCAAGAGTCATTGTGGATTGCCGGTGAACGAAGTCTGTGAAGGTTTGGAAGTCTACCTTGAAGACTTACCAGAGTGATTGGGCGAGGACTATGTGTCCTTAGCTCTAGGGGAACAAGGTGAAGACGCGGTCTTCTGAGTTAAATCTCAGCCTCCCTAACCAGACGTACAGTTGTCACAGCAACTGGAACTGGTCTAACAAATCACTGTCTTCCCCGAGCTACTGGTTCTATCCTTTCCTTCCCTTTACTTACTGATCTATGTTGTGAAGACATTGCATGCTTGCTTTATCTGATTGTCTTCACTGAGTATCTACTTGTTGTGATTGGCTTCATTCCTTATTCCTTTATGATCACTACTGCCTAGTTGCTATTAGTCTTCATGCTTTCACTTCATTGAATACATAACTATGGCTTATCTAGTGTAGTCCACTTTCCACTGCATACTAATAGGCTTGAGCTTATCGTTTGGCTTCAAAACTACCATGTTTTGAAGCATTTCATAAAAATCGCCTATTCACCCTCCTCTAGTCGATATACTACACTTTCAATTGGTATCAGAGCAAGGTACTCCCTTGTTCTGTGTGATTCGGTTTAACCACCTGGAGTTTTAGCTATGTCGACTGCAGGGATAATCAAAGTCTCCGCTGCGTGCCCTGTCATCGATGGCACCGAATATCCCTACTGGAAGAACAAGATGCGCTTGCATCTTGAAGCCATTGACGTGGACCTCTGGTTTGTCGTCAAGAACGGCGTTCCCAAGACTGGTGAAGGTATCACCCCTGCTGATGTCAAGAGGCTCGTGCAATTGGATTCAACGGCCAAAAACATCATCTGTGGTCATCTGACCAAAGGACAGTACGGTCGTGTGAGTGCTCTAGACACGTCAAAGGAAGTTTGGGACTGGCTCTCAAAGGTCAATGAAGGAGTCTCTACCCAGAGAGATCAAAGGATCAGCGTCCTTCGCAATCTCTTCAATCGCTTCAAGAGACATGACAATGAAAATGTCCAGCATACTTTTGATCGTCTCACTGACATCACAAATGAGCTTCAAGCACTTGGCGCCACTGAGATTACCAAGCATGAAATCGTCAAGACCCTTCTGAGATCACTCAACAGCTCATTTGATATCCTTGCCCTGATGATTCAACAACGCCCTGACTTCAAGACTCTCGATCCGTCTGATATACTTGAGAGGCTCAACACACATGAGTTCCAGCTATCTGAGAAGCGTGACATCTACGGTCCCAACTATGGCTGATCTCGCGCCTTGAAGGCAAAAGCAGTTTCCTCATCTGAAGAAGAATCTGACTGCAGTTCTGATGATCCTGAAGACATTGGAAAGGAGCTTGCCATGCTTGTGAAGAAGTTCCAGAAATTCACTAGGAAAAAAGGCTTCAGAAAGTCTTCAAGATCCAGCTCAAGAAATGATGAAGCCTGTACTCATGACTACAAGAAGAGAACATGTCATAAGTGCAAGAAACCTGGTCACTACATCTCTGAGTAACCTCAGTGGGACAACGAGAAGAAGAAACAGAAGAGCAAGGAATATGATTCTGATGACAAGAAAAAAAAGAAATACTCAAAGTCTTCATCAAAGTATTCATCACACAAGAAGAATTCATCTGGCAAGGCTCGCGCTTTTGTTGGCAAGGAGATGGATTCTGAGGAAGAGTCTGCTTCTGAAGAAGCAGAGGTGGAGTCGGAGGAGGAGTCTGATTCTGGTGCTGCAAGTCTGGCTTTAGCCACTGCTTACGTGGGCAAGTCCATCTTCAACACTGAAGACAATGGCCCCGTCCCCAACAATGATGATGAGGACGACGACTCTGCACCCACCTTCTGCTTCATGGCACGCGGTGCCAAGGTAAAATCACGCGATGCTTACTTTCAAACATCTAGTGAAGATGACTCTGATTGTGAATCAAAACCTAGCTACAAAACACTTGCTAAAACTGCCACTAAACAGCAGAAAGCCATGGAACATATTAAAAAACTGTTAGACAAAAGCGATGACCTGTTGGATGCGGAAATGACCCGTTCTCAGTCCTTAATTGAAGACATAAAAAATCTTCATGTTAAGTACCAGGAACTTGAAGGTCTTTATGAATCGGTTTCAAAAACTCATGAAAAGTTTTCCCACGATTACATTCAAAGGAAACGAGAACTTGAGAAAGTGAAAGCGGCTCATGAAGATCTTCAAAAGGAGAATGACTCACTCCGCGCACAACTAATCAGCTCCTCTCACGAAGAGTTTGAACCACCATGTCTAAAATGCATTGAACGTGATAATGCTACATCTGTTGCTGAATGCTCTACTGCTGCCACTGTTGCAATATCTTCAACTATTGATGTGGTAACTAACCCCTCTGCTGAGGAAACCACTACTATTGCTGATGAAAATGCTAGGTTGAAGACTTTGCTTGAAATAGGGATGTACAAAAGTCTCAAAGGGCATCAGACTCTATGTGATGTCCTCAAAAAGCAGATACTGAACCGAAACCCTAGGAAAGAGGGTGTTGGGTTCGATAGGAAAATGAATGTTGATGGTTCATACTGGAAGCCTGAACAGTATCCCAAAACCACATGGGTTGCTGCAAAGGAACCTACAGTGGATCCATCTACCTTATCTGGCTTCACTTGTGCTAATCCTATTATCATTGATGAATCTCTTGATGCAAACTATAAACTGTTTTAGAATCAAAATGGTGAAGTGTTTGCCAGGTATATTGGTACTAGCTGCAGGAATGGACCACCTATGAAGAAGATCTGGGTACCCAAAGGTTGTCTTGAGAAGCTTCCAGCAAATACTGTCATGACACCTCCTGGGATGAAGACAAACCCCAGACCAAAGGCTTCATATGGTCCTAAGGCTTCATATAGACAAAGGACTCGCCTGAGTCACCCTAACACAGATGTTTTGCAGGGAAATCATACTCAGACCCATGAATATGAGCGTGTTTCTTCAAACCGCTATGTTCATAAATCAAAGAACTTTTCTGCCTATTCTTATGAGTATTGTTCTCCTCCTGCAAGACTATTTGCTAGGGCCCCAAAGCCAAAATTCTCAGATGCTGCTCTTAGACTCATTGCTTCTAAGCCACCCTGAAAATGTGGGTGGTTAAGAAGAACTAACTTTCTCTTGCAGGGAAAGGTCTCCAGCCTATAATCAAAGGGTTCTGATGCTATTGCTGGGGACCTTAAACACATGTAGGGCACAAGATCAAATGCCCAAAATGACTTACTTCTCATACTATACATAAATCACTTGCCGAACATCTTATCAGTCCTAACTTACATCTAAAGCTTTCATAATCCACTTATGCATCAAATGTTTATGCTTCATAATGGCTTTTGGTGAAGCCTATCCTCCTAACTGCATTGTAGGGAGTGACACCAAAGTCTTCAGAATGGATTATGGATAGCGGATGCACAAATCATATGACTGGTGATCGAAGTCTTCTCATGGACTCAACTTTACGTCCATCCAACAAGAGTCACATCACATTTGCTGATACCGGTAAAAGCAAAGTGTTGGGTCTAGGTAGAGTTGCAATCTCAAGAGATCAGCACATGGACAAAGTCATGCTTGTTGAATCTCTTGGCTTCAACTTAATGTCTGTCTCAATGCTTTGTGACTTAAACATGATTGTGATCTTTGGTAAATTTCGTTGCATTGTACTAATGGAATCTGACATGTCTTTAGTATTTGAAGGATACAGAAAAGGTGATCTGTATATGGTAGATTTCTCAGCAGGACCGCAGATGGCCGTATGTGTTCTAGCAAAAGCTTCAGAGTGCTGGCTCTGGCATCGGAGGCTAGGACATGCTGGCATGAGGAACTTGCACACTCTCGCAAAGAAGAAGCATGTCATAGGCATCGAGGAAGTCAAGTTCAAGAAAGATCATCTATGTGGTGCATGTGAAGCTGGGAAGATGACTAGAGCCAAGCACCCCTCGAAGACAATCATGACGACATCCAAACCCTTCGAGCTGCTCCACATGGACTTATTTGGCCCTACTCACTACTCCACATTCTCTACCACAGCATGTCTCTATGGCTTCATCATTGTTGATGATTACTCAAGATACACATGGGTGCACATAATACTCTACAAGACTGAAGTGCAAGATGTCTTCAGACGCTTCGCCAACCGTGCCATGAACAATTATGGCATCAAGATCAAACATATCAGAAGTGACAATGACACTGAATTCAAGAACACTGGCCTCGATCTTTATCTGGATGAGATAGGAATCACTCATGAATTCTCAGCCCCATATACACCTCAGCAAAATGGGATCGTTGAGCGCAAGAACAGAACTCTAATTGAGATGGCTCGAACGATGCTCGATGAGTACAAAACACCAAGAAGATTCTGGCCCGAAGCCATTGATACTGCATGCCATATCATCAACCGTGTTTATCTTCACAAGCTTCTAAAGAAAACATCCTATTAACTCCTCACTGGAAAAAAGCCAAATGTAAGCTACTTCAGAGTATTTGGAGCTAAGTGCTGGATCAAGGATCCTCATCATAAGTCAAAATTTGCACCCAAAGCTCATGAAGGCTTCATGCTCGGATATGGAAAGGACTCACACTCCTACAGAGTCTTCAACATTTTTCTCTATAAAACTGTTGAAATTGTGGATGTGAGGTGTGATGAGACAAATGGATCACAAAGAGAATCCCTACCAAATGTGCTAGATGAAGCTTCACCAAATGAATCTATCAAGCTAATGGGAACTGGTGAGATCATGCCTTCTGAAGCACAACTTGACGAGGAACTCATCATCTCTGCTCCAAATCAACCTGACGACAATGCCCAGCCTGAAGACAATACTCCTGATGAAGACAATGTACAGCAAGAGCAAAATCTTCGTCCAGCTCAACCTCGTGTTGCAAATGAAGTAGAAGTTGAGAAGATAATTGATAGCATAAATGCTCCTGGTCCACTCACTCGCTCAAGAGCAACACAGCTTGCAAATTTCTGTGGACACTTTGCTTTTGTCTCAATATCTGAACCCAAGAAAGTTGCTGAAGCTTTTATGGAGCCTGAATGGATTCAAGCAATGCAAGAAGAGCTTCAACAGTTTGAGCTGAACAATGTGTGGGAACTTGTCAAGCGTCCTGATCCTCGAAAGCACAACATTATAGGCACAAAATGGATCTATCGCAACAAGCAAGATGAGCATGGTCAAGTGGTCAGAAACATAGCTCGTCTCGTTGCTCAAGGATACACTCAAGTTGAAGGGATTGACTTCGATGAAAAATTTGCTCCTGTGGCTAGACTTGAAGCTATTCGCATACTGCTAGCCTATGCAAATCATCACAACATACTTCTATATCAAATGGATGTAAAGAGTGCCTTCCTCAATGGAAGAATTGAAGAAGAAGTGTATGTTGCACAACCACCTGGCTTTGAAGACCCAAAACGTCCTGATATGGTATACAAGCTCAACAAGGCACTATATGGCCTCAAACAAGCGCCTCGTGCTTGGTATGACACTCTCAAAGACTTCCTGAAGAGCAAAGGCTTCAAACTTGGATCCCTAGATCCCACACTCTTCATGAAGACATATGATGATGAGCTATTTGTCTGCCAAATCTATGTGGATGACATTATCTTCGGCTGCACGGACAAGAAATACAGTGATGAGTTTGGTCACATGATGCAAGAACAATATCAAATGTCTATGATGGGTGAGCTGAAGTTCTTCCTTGGTCTTCAAATTCGTCAGCAAAGCAACGGCATCTTCATATCTCAAGAGAAGTATCTTAAAGACTGCCTGAAGAAGTTTGGAATGCAAGACTGCAAAGGGTACTCAACGCCAATGCGTGCTAAACATCATCTGGGTCCCGACGCCAGTGGTAAAGAGTTTGATCAACAGGTATACCACTCCATGATTGATTCTTTGCTTTATTTATGTGCATCTAGGCCAGATATTATGCTTAGTGTTTGGATGTGTGCTCGATATCAAGCGGCACCAAAGGAGTCGCATCACTTAGCTGTGAAGCGAATACTTCGATATTTGGCTTACACCCCAACACTAGGATTATGGTATCCAAAGGGCTCAGAGTTTGATCTAGTAGGATTTTCAGATGCTGATTATGCTGGTGACAAAGTTGATCGCAAGTCCACATCAGGCACATGTCACTTTCTAGGACGATCACTTGTCTATTGGTCTTCAAAGAAGCAGAACTGTGTATCACTCTCCACTGCTGAATCTGAATACATTGCTGCTGGATCTTGCTGCGCTCAGCTTCTCTGGATGAAGCAAACACTCAAAGACTATGGAGTCCATCTGAAGCATGTTCCACTCTACTGTGATAATGAAAGCGCCATCAAGATTGCCAACAACCCAGTTCAGCACTCGAAGACAAAGCACATTGAAATTCGTCATCACTTTCTCAGAGATCATGTTATGAAGGAAGATATTGATATCATACACGTCTACACTGAAGAGAAACTGGCAGATATCGTCACAAAGCCCTTGGATGAGAAAAGGTTTTGCAAGTTGCGGTGTGAGCTAAATATCTTAGAATCCTCAAATGTCCTGTAATCAGGCACACATCCTAACACGTATGCATATTGATGACTTAGATGTGCAACACACGAAGCAAAGTATATCTTCAATCAATGAAGACTTACATTCTAAGAGTGAATACATTAACATGGAATTTGACTTTGGAGCACCACGATAATTGTGCGCCGCGTCTGGGTCTAATACTTCCTATACGGTGGGTAACGCCACCACCAAATTCTTGTTTGAAGCGTTTCTTGTGGCGTTACATTTGCAAAGTCTTCGCACTTGGTTTGTCTTCATATAGGACATATATATATATAGAGAGAGAGAGAGTTGTGTTCTGTCCTCAACAGCATTCACTTATAGCTATGTCTTCGTATTTAAATCTTTTGGACTAAGTGAATGTGATCGGACCCTAACCTCTCTATGCTTTCTCATCTCACACTCTGTCTGTCCAAATCATATGCATTCTATTGAAACAGTCGAATATCTTCTCTGCGTCCTTGTCAGCAGAAGATACGGAGACAAACTTTAAATCTGATTTTAATGCTACATCCGTTATGCCTGAAACCCAGAGAAGCCGGAACGACTACTCCGACAGTCGTGGTGTACGTGGGATCGTGGGACAACTCCCTATGCATTACATGACCGCCACATGTCACTCGTACGTGAACCGTCAGGGGCACCTGAGTAATTACACTGTGCCGTCTCCCATGCCTATAAATGCACGTCCCATCACGGTCAAAAGTTTCTTCCACCACCTCTCCACCTCGACCAACCCTAGCGCCTCCGCTAGCTTTCGACGACGCTGGAGACGAAGCGCTTCGCTGCCGCAACTTTGTCGACGCCGTCCTCACGCCGGCCGCGAACATCTTCTTCTCCGCCGTCGCCGTAGCTATCCTCCGTCGCCAAGTTAGGGCACGGAAGACCAAACTGCTGGGCATCCAACTCCTACTCCGTCTAAGCAGTTCATCGTGTGGTAAATAAACTTTCTTTTTACCATCTTCTAGATCCATAAAGATTCATCTATTTTACCACAAGAGGTTTCTGCCTACTTAGATATATAGATCTATCATGTCTGCATCTCATATCTTGCCTAGTACATTCACATATGCTTCAACTATAGTTAGATTCCTCACTTGTACTTATTCGTGGATTCGTACAAATCTGGAACCAACTCCCATGAGTGAATGTCTTCGCACTATGAGGTCAAAGTCTTCAAAACTGTTTTAATCTTCAAAACTTCTGAGAATGCATATGACCTCTTCCCCTTCCCTTGCATCTCTAATGCTGTCATAGGTACATGTCCGTGGGAGAATCCCTTGGTTCTCATAGTCTGCATTCATTTGCAGAGTTTTTGCAGCGTCACATTCATTCCCCTGAAGCCAGTTCCTGTCTGACCAGCAAACCGAAGCATTTGCCAGTTTTGAAGCCATTCAATTTGAAGCCCTTCAGGTTGAAGCAAATGGCAACTGACAAGACAGTAAGAAAGGGTGGCAGACAGCGCCGTGGCAACACCTCCATTGATTTGCCTCCTGATCTCAGTGAGATATACAAGACTGATCTAAAGGAGGATTACAATCAGAGGAAGACCCGAATCCAATGGATTCGAAGATACTGGGATGAACAATGGTTCAAGTATAGGTTCGTGACCCAAGAGTATGCCGAGAAAAACGCCATCAAGCATCCTTGGGGAGATATCACTTATAAGAATCTTCCCCCCAAGACTCGTGCTGAAGCCATTGCTCAAGGCTTCTATCCCTGCATGGTTAGAGGGCCTCAGCCTGCTGATGCTGATCCAAGCTCTCTACTCTAGTGTCGCGACGATAATCTGTTCAAGTGGAATCTTCAATTCGCCAAGAACTCGGCCAAAGAAAACAAGAAGCTGTGGGGATTAGACTTCAATCCTGGCCCCTATGCGCCCCACGCTGATGGAACATGCGAAGCTGAAGCAAATCTGGTTGGGCCCTTCTACAACCTAGAGGGCCTCATCAGTCACATAAGGTTCAAGGGGAAGATGTAGATCAGCCTGAAGCAGATGATGACTCTGAAGAAGCACCTGCAACGCCGAAGCCTCAGAAGAAGAAGTCAAAGGCTTCGAAGACTACTCCTCCAAAGGCGTCTAGAGTGAAGCCTTTGGCCACTGCTCCACCTGCACCAAGTGTGCAATTTGAGGAACACTCTAGAATCTCCAAGAGCAGACAACTAAAGAGGAAGCCAACACGCAACCCCAGTCCAGCTCTCACTCCTGATGCAGTACTGAAGACTGCCAATGATGCCCTTGATCTCTCAAGTGATGAAGATCTTGGAGATGATGCTCTGGAGCTATTGATCAAGAGCAAGCAAGATGCTGAAATCTTCAATGATTTGACGCTCTTTGACGTTGAAGTGCTCAATAACTTCATTGATGAATGGTTTGACACTCCCAACCTGAGCTTCGACGATCTTCAACTTCCAATTGGCCTCAGCGTCTCCTTCCATGGCGCCATTGCTTCTGAGCTGGCTCTGGCTCAAAGAATTGTTGAGCTGAAGCAAAAGATAGATTATGAAAAAGATCAGTTCAAGAAGCATATGGACAAGCTCAGCGTGCAAGAAGTTCAAAACTTCAAGGTTATGATGCAAGAGCTCAAGGAAGCCTTTCGCCAGCGGCGTGAAGAAGCTAAAGGTTCTCGAGAGCGCATCAAGGACTTGGCTGCAAAATGCGTTCAAGCTTTCAATGAAGCTGAAAAGCGCAAGGCACTTGGGCGTCCTGGCATTGATCCAAGGATGGCTGCCAAGAAGAAGAAGAAGCAACCTGTGCCCGAAGCTGAAGAATCTGGGCAGGAAATGCCTCGCATAGTCTTCCCTGCTAGCATGACTGGCACGAAGCCTAAGGCAACTCCAACCGCTTCAAAGCTCAAGAAGACTAAGGTGGCTGAAGCTGAAGCTCGCAAGCGTAAGCAATCTAGTGATGAAGCTCCACCCACCAAGAAGCGAAAGACCAAGAAGGATAAGGCTGCTTCCAAAGATCCTATCTTTGTCGAGCCAATCTCAGTTGCTCGCCCTGCATCTGCCCAGAGAGAACGAAGACTGACTGTTCATGAGCCTGCTCCCACAAAGGCTGAAGACATTCCAGCTGTCGACCCCACCGCAGCTGAAGACATTGGTCCTCAAGACAATGTTGAAGATGACGAAGTCCTTCCTCAAATTGAATACAACATTGACTCTTCGCCTGTTCTCACGAATAGCGAACGCATCAGCATTGGTCGTCCATTGACGCCAATCGCTCAGGATGACTCATGGGCTAATCACCCACATGATACACAAGACACTCCCCAGCAAACTCAAGACACCAGTACGATGCTTGAAGACGAAGACTTTGAGGCCCAACAACCTCCATCTCCTCAGGCGTCGCCAGCTTTTCGCAGGCTTCGCAAAGGACCAAGGCCTCAAGTCACTGCCCCAAGTGCTCCAGAAGGAGTAGAGCAACCATCTGCACTTGATGCTGCTTCTACTGGAAGCCCCTCATAATCTGAAGCCAAAGCGGCTGAAGATATTCCGGCTGCATCAGCCGAAGAAGAACCACCCCAACAAGAAGAAGAACAACCCCAAGTTGTAGAAGAAAGTACTGCCTCACCCCTTGTTCTTGAGGAGAACGTGTCCGACCCTCCAGCTCCTGAAGTGGAGGCAACAAATTCAGAGGCTGCCACCACCAACACTGAAGCCAATGACGTGGTCATGGCTGAAGCTTATGTGGCACCTGAAGATACTGTGGCGCCTGAAGTACCTGCGCCTGAAACAACTGCTCCTGAAGCCAGTGTTGTGCCTGAAGCCAGTGCTGTGCCTGAAGCCAATGCTACACCTGACGCCAATCTGCAGCTTGAAGACAATACCTCTGCTCCTGTTCCGCCTCCACGGCCTCATACCATTAAGCAAGCATACAACAAGGATGACCAGCTTGTTACTGTTCGGTGGCCCATTCTGATTCCGCCACCTACAACTGAACCACGTGCTGCTGGTCCTCGGTTTGATCATCATGTTGCGCACATGCCCGAAGTTTAGAAGCCTAAGCCAAGACTGCCAAGGCTTCCATGTATTGCAACATCTTTAGGGTCATTCAATGCCAATAGCTTCACTGCACACAACACCTTCTTTGACAGCGCCAAGAACCCATATTCCAAACCAAGAATATCATCAGATAGGTTCTGGAGCCATCAACAGCGCATCTACTACTCAAGAGTACTCTATGGTCAAGGGCGCATTTTCCCTCATATGCATCTTGACACTGAAGCTATTGCTGGTCTGCCCTGCTTGGAGGAAACTCTTGACTGCTTCCGTGATGCTGGCTTACTCAATTTTATCCTGGATAAAGAGCATTGGAATGAAGAGCTGCGTCTGCAATTCTATGCAACACTCCACATCCGAGGCTACAGCAGGGATCCGAAGACATGGGTCCTTGAGTGGATGACAAGGAATGTGCATCATGAAGCCAACGCCTTTGATCTCATTGAGCTTACTGGCCTGCCCACTCCAGGCGATCTATATGAACCTGGCTGTCAACTGCACACTGAAGCCTTGGATTGTATCTTTCAGAAACGTCAGCCCGACATGAGCCAAATGCTCAGCATGGTGAAGCCTCTGCCAAGTGATGCTGAATATCCTAAGGAATTCTTTGTTGAAGACCTTGAGTACTTGTCACGCACCATCTATCACATCATAAGGCGTACTCTGTGGCCAATCAAAGGACATTCTACATCAGCCAAGCTTGAAGGACCTATGAAGACTTTGGTCTTCTATATCTTCAATGGCATCAACTTCAATGCTCAAGATTTCTTCATCATGCAAATGGCTATGTCTGGAGCTGATCTATTTGGACTGAAATTTTATGCCCCTTGGATAATGTGCCTCATCAAGTTGCACTCAGCTGTCACTTATCAGCCCTCTGCTTGCAACCATCAGATTTTCTTGCCTGAGGTTGATATGTCAGCTGAAGCCATCTACCAAGAGCCTACTAAAGAACTAGTTAGTCTTCACAATGCTGATCATCAAAGCTTCACTCAGCAGATTGAAGGAGTTCCAGCAGTCTCACGTGTCTATCCTCTGGCTGGCCGTACTCATCTACCTCGACACGCTGAAACCGAAGCCACTGAAACCACCATCGCCCAAAGGCCTCAGAAGCGATCTCGTGTCCTGAACAACCGAGAGCTTCTTGTAGCCCTTCATCAGAAACAGGACAAGCATCACCTCTGGTTAAAGCGTCAGATGCAAAGCCTCTTGGTGGATGTCAATCGCATTCGCAATCTTGCCACCAAGAATGCTTTTGTTGCTCATGAAACATGTCAGAGGTCTTGGAAGAGTTTGACGTTGCTGTGTGCTGAAGCGGATCTTCAAGACGATGGCTTCACTGAGAGATTCAAGTTTGACAACACTCCTCCAAGGACTACTGTTATGCATCAAACTCCATCCCTTGAAGATTCTGAATACTCCTCCTCCGCTGCAACAATTGACGCCAGGGTGATCAATGATCTGGATGATGCTACTTCACCGCCTCCTACTTCAGCGTGCATCGACACTGCACCAACCACCTCTGCACCGCCAAACGACAACACCGACCCTGCATCCTCTTCTGCTCCACCTGGGAACGAGTAGAGGCTCTATGTCTTCAAACCTTTTAGGTCCTTACTGACAAAAGGGGGAGAAGCATACGAGTTGATAGTCTTCAAGCGGGTCCATATGGGCGGGTGCTTTATAATTTGCCTAGTGTTTACAACTCTCGTTTTGCTACATTTGGTTCTTTGAGTTGTAACACTTAAACTGATGGTCGTCTGCTACGTTTTTATGCTACTTTGTAATGCGATGATAAATTCCGCATCTGCTACCTTATATTCCGCACTTAGTCATTATTACAGACGTCCATTTTTCATTATGCATGTCATTATCTTCTACATATCAATTATGCATAATGAATTGTCTTCATAAGTTGAAGAGGATCTCCACAAGTACAACCTGCCATGTGCATTTGCATTCAAAGGCAAATCAACTATATGCACATCTTCAGGGGGAGCCTTTTACTACTTACGAAGACAATACCTTATTCTTTACAATTTCACATATCTTTATCCCCGTTGAAAACCTCAACCAGTTTGTCATCAATCACCAAAAAGGGGGAGATTGTAAGTGCATCTAGTGCCACCCCTAGTGGTTTTGGAGTATTGACGACAAACCTGGTTGAGGGACTAATGTGTCTGTGAGAATTGCAGGATAACACTGGTAGTAGTCCCTCATTGATTCGGTTAACCTACCGGAGATGACCCCTAAAAATGTATGAAGACATTGATATCAGTGGTGGTATATGAAGATAATCATATTGAAGACTATGACATGAGAAGACATTGTGTGAAGACTATGGAGAGCGAAGACGTAGATGTTTCGTTGTTTCCTTTTCTTCTTTGTTGAGTCAAAGGAACCACCGTATTGTTAAGTGGGGTCCAAGTGAACTAAGTCAGAGTGACTGAAGTGATGCTCAACCAAATCCTATGTCTTCGAGCGAAGACTATGAGAGCAAATCTTATCCAGAGGCGGATGAGTCAGCTTTACTTGGAGCTCAAGTAAAGTTGCCGTGTGTGTTTGAAATCTGACCGTTGGAACACGTGTCAGTTCCTTAGTGACCCAGGGTCACTTCGGACAAATCAGGTCGGGTTGCCTAGTGTCTATAAATAGCCCACCCCCTACACCATAATGTTTTTTGACTATAAACAGTAGGGTAAAACCCCACTGTGATTTTTTTAAATAAATAAATAAAGTAAAACAAGATGTCATAGAGGCTTGAGATAAGCCTCCAAGAAAAAGGAAAGAAGAAACACTAAGCTAAGCTACTAAAAGAAAAAAGAGAAAATAAAAAATTACAGAAGGCTCTCAAGCCAAACAGAAAATTGTCCTTCATGCTTCTTCTTCATTCTGAATCTAAGAAGCTTAAGTTCTTCTAGGAATATGAACTTCCATCCTCGGAAAGGAGGTGAAATTTGCTCGAATACTTTATTGTTTCTAGTGATCCAAATGGCCCATGCACCAAGTATGATAATCTCCATATAGAAAGGATAATTTATCTTCTCATTGAGATCTTGAAAAGCTTCTAACACTGACAGGTTTGGTGTTCTTGTTGGGCAGATAAAGTCCCAGCATTCTTGGACAAATGGACATCCCCAAAATAGGTGATGTAATGTTTCTTCTTGAAGACACCCATTGACTGCACAGTTGTAGGATTCAAGTACAAAGTTTTTTCGTCCTACACCATAAATTGGTGGCTGCTCAGAGTTATTGCACGGCTTTTGTCGTTTGAGAGCAACCCACCTCCGAAGCATTTGAGAGAGAAATCCTTGCGAGGACAAAGCCCAAACACCCAGAGCCAAAGAGTGTTAGGCATCACTGAAGTCTTTCTGCCTGTGTGACCTGAAGACTTATTACACTTGAGGACTATGTTTCCTCCAGCCGGTTAGGCGTCGCGTTCTGAGCATCCAAGAGTCATTGTGGATTGCCGGTGAACGAAGTCTGTGAAGGTTTGGAAGTCTACCTTGAAGACTTACCAGAGTGATTGGGCGAGGACTAGGTGTCCTTAGCTCAAGGGGAACACGGTGAAGACGCGGTCTTCTGAGTTAAATCTCAGCCTCCCTAACCAGACATACAGTTGTCACAGCAACTGGAACTGGTCTAACAAATCACTGTCTTCCCCGAGCTACTGGTTCTATCCTTTCCTTCCCTTTACTTACTGATCTATGTTGTGAAGACATTGCATGCTTGCTTTATCTGATTGTCTTCACTGAGTATCTACTTGTTGTGATTGGCTTCATTCCTTCTTCCTTTATGATCACTACTGCCTAGTTGCTATTTGTCTTCATGCTTTCACTTCAATGAATACATAACTATGGCTTATCTAGTGTAGTCCACTTTCCGCTGCATACTAATAGGCTTGAGCTTATCGTTTGGCTTCGAAACTACCATGTTTTAAAGCATTTCATAAAAATCGCCTATTCACCCCCCTCTAGTCTATATATTGCACTTTCAGACGTCTTCCCCGACATCATCGAGCTGGCTCAGCGTGCGAGAACAGCACGGATTCAGCCTGCCGTGAAGCACGTCTTCGTCGGAGCAGTGCATGGAATACAAGCCGAGGACGGATCGGACTCTGGTGGCGAGACATTTGTCTATTCTGATGATGAATCTTCATCCGGAGAGACCGAATCTTTGTATCTATTGCAGGACGGCCGGTCCGAGGGTGTGTCCGATGGCGATAGTATTTCGGACCCCTTTGATCCGCCAAACAGGGTTGCTGTTTTCATGGCTGGATCACAACCTATGCAGCAGCGCACAACGACTGGGGCGTTAACCTCAGAGGCAGCGGGAGCCAGAGTTGGAGACCTTCCCCCGTCGCCCTCTGACGTCCTATCCACCTTAGTCGATAGCTTGACGGCGCTCGCAACAGCAGAAGTAGCTCAGGCCGACAAGGCGCAGCATGATGCGGAGATCGCTCAGTTGAAGAGCAGGATTGAGCAAGCTAAGTTGGATCTGGATGCGGAGAAAGCTAGGATGGCTACAAGACAGGCAGAGCTAGATTCCCAAGCTTTTCGGCTCAGGCTGGATCAGAATGCTTCACAGGAGGTAATGTACAGAAGACAACAATTTCGTTTACTGCCGGTTTATGAGGCAAGGAATCTCTTTGGCACACCAGGAGCGGGAACCAGTAACCGCCCAGAGGTAAACCGGGGAGGAGCTCCGGGGACGGGCGCGTTGGTTCAGCCACCAGCCACAGAGCGGAATCGCCAAGTTGTGCCGACGCCGCACGTACCCACTCCTCCAGGCCATTATTCTAACCCGTTGGACAACATTGTCGCCGCCGCTTCACGGCTGGCCGCTCTTCCCATTGAGGGGACGTCCCCCATAGCAATGGAGGCACGACAGGCTAAGGAGTTGCTGGACACGGTGTTAACTCAGCAGCAAGCATATTCCTATAGCCGGGAGAGGATTCATTCAACCCCCCGCCCGAGCCGGAGTTACATGAGGCACTTGGATGAAGCGGCTGTATCTAGCAGCGCACGGAGACGACACCGACAAAGGCAGGATAATCCGGCAGGAGCAGGAGCACATGCCGAAGAGGTGGTGGACCAGGCCAGACCTACTGCCCGCGACGACACCCGTCAAGCGACACCGGTTCACCCCACCACCACAGAGACAGGAATCATGTCTAGTTCCTTGGGGGTGCAGTGCCTCATCCCCGCTTTACGGAATGTGAAACTACCCAAGGACTTCAAAGGTCCAGGCAAGGTACCCAACTACACGGCGGATCTGGCTCTGGAGGCGTGGGTAGAAAGTTATGAGATGGCCATGGAGATGCTCGACATGGACGAAGCTGCATGCGCCAAATACTTCACAATGATGCTTGAAGGCACGACTCGGACATGGCTAAAGGGTTTACCACCTAACTCCATTGGATCATGGGGGGAGTTACGTCGCCGGTTTATCAATAATTTCAAAGACACGTGCAAGCAACCGATGTCCGTGGTTGACTTAGCAGCCTGTGTTCAAGGAGAACAAGAGACCACCAATAGTTGGGTGCGGCGAGTGTCAGAAATTTTGCATTCCTCCAATAGCATCAATCCAAGCAAGACTATAGTAACCTTGGAAGGCAATTGCCGGTTTGAACCTTTGAGGCAGAAGCTGGGATGGCTCAAACGTGATTGCAATGACATGGGAACGCTCATGGGCGCTTTGGTAAAGTATGGAGACTCCGATAACACCAAGTACCCAGACGCAGACGGAGACAAGTCCGGGAAAGCGAGCAAAAATGGTAAACCGGCGCAAGCCAGTCCGGCGGGTACATGTTACAATGGCAAGTGTAAAGCAGAGGGCAGCTCGGATTTTGTGGCCAATACCAACGTTCAAGACAACGGGCAGCGCCGCAAGGGTGGACCGCCCCCACGCAATGGGAGGCCGCCTATTAGTCTAGATCGCCAGTTGAACGTGCCTTGCCCAAAGCACGATACAGAGGAATACCCGGCTACGCATCTCTGGAAAGACTATTTTATTATGCAGGAGTTTATGAAACAGGCCAAGTATAACCACGCCCCCCCTCCCCCCCGGGCGGATCAGGTCCCGGTTTTCAAGGTCCGGATTATCAGGGTGGTGGATCCAGATCAGCATACAACGGCGGTAACAACAACCACAATGGCAACAATCAGCATCAACATAACCAGCAACATGGTCAGGGTGGATACAACAATCAAGGGAATCAACAGCGTCAGCAGCAGCAGCAATCTGGATATCAGAATAATCCGAAGTAGCTAAGCAGTGGGCAATATCATGTTTTCACCACAAGTTTGTGCAAACGGGATCAAAAGGTCCCGATACCATGTTTTTTACGTTGGTCTGAGCAACCCATTGTATGGAGCAGAGAGGATCACTCGCCACGGGTTGATAATCCGGGTCAGCTAGCCTTGGTGGTGGCACCACGGGTGGGTGGTTACAAGTTCACAAAGGTGCTCATGGATGGAGGCAGCAACATCAATATCCTATACTATGAGACTTTCCGACGTATGGGGTTGACAGATAAGAAGCTCCGACAGTCCAACACAGTGTTCCATGGAGTGATGCCCGGTAAATCGGCTTACCCAGTTCGGAAAATCGATCTGGAAGTTACCTTTGGGGATGAGCATGACTCTAGATCGGAGACAGTGACCTTTGAGGTTGTAAAAATCAGGAGCCCATATCATGCTCTATTTGGGAGACCAGTTTACGCTAAGTTCATGGCTAGACCGTGTTATGTTTATCTGCAGCTCAAGATGCCGGGTCACAAGGGAACCATCACGGTTCACGGGAGCTGTAAGATCGCGTTGGAGTGTGAGGAAGGAGACGCGGCATATGATGAGGCAGTTTGTGCTACGGAAGAGCTGAAATTTTATAAGGACAATGTTGATCCGGCAGATATGTCCCCGTTGAAAAAGCCAACTACAGAGCATGATCCGACGTTGAAGTTCAAATCGGTAGAGGAAACCAAGCAGGTTGACTTTGTTCCGGGTGATTCATCCAAGCAGTTCACTATCAGTACTAACCTAGACCCCAAATAGGATATTTCTCTCATCGAGTTCATCCGTGAGAACCGGGATATCTTTGCATGGAAGCCTTCTGACATGCCAGGTATACTGAGGGAACTCGCTGAGCACAGTCTTAATATTGACCCAAAGTTTAAACCGGTCATGCAGTATTTGCGCCACTTTAATGAGGAGAGGCGCAAGGCTATAGGTGAAGAAGTGGCTAGGCTCTTGGCCGCAGGTTTCATAGTTGAGGTGTTTCATCCAGAGTGGTTGGCTAATCCGGTACTGGTACTTAAAAAAATGGTACTTGGAGGATGTGTGTTGATTACACAGACTTGAACAAAGCTTGCCCAACTGATCCTTTTGCTCTCCCCCGTATTGATCAAATTATTGATGCTACAGCAGGATGTGAGCGGTTAAGCTTTCTGGATGCATATTCCGGTTATCATCAGATTAAGATGGCAATTAAGGACCAGGAGAAGGCAACTTTCATAACCCCCTTTGGAGCCTTCTGCTATGTATCCATGCCCTTTGGGCTCAAGAGTGCCAAAGCAACTTATTAGCGTTGCGTGCAGAACTTCCTACAAGGGCAGATTGGAAGAAACGTCCATGCTTATGTGGATGACATTGTGGTGAAATCCAGGAAGGAGGAGACACTGATAGATGATTTAAAAGAAACTTTTGACAACCTCTGAGTCTATAAGATGATGCTCAATCTGGAGAAGTGTGTTTTTGGTGTTCCAGCGGGCAAGCTCCTGGGATTCTTAGTGTCAAACAGAGGGATTGAAGCTAATCCGGAAAAGATCAAGGCGATCACATCCTTGGCTAAACCGGCGTGCATCAATGATGTCCAGCATGTGGCGGGCCGTATTGCAGCATTGATTCAGTTCATCAGCCATTTAGGAGAAAAGGCGATCCCGCTTTATCAGATGATGAAAAAGACAGATCGGTTTGTATGGAGCGATGCTGCAAACGTTGCGTTCGAGGATTTGAAGCGGCAATTAGCAGAACCACCAGTTCTTGCTGCCCCGGTTGACAAGGAGCCGCTGTTGTTATACGTGGCCGCCAATGCCCATGCAGTTAGCGTGGCCATTGTGGTGGAGCGCAAAGAAGCAGGCAAAGAATATCCGGTTCAACGTCCGGTTTATTACATCAGTGAGGTGCTCATTGAGTTGAAACAAAGATATCCACACTGGTAGAAGTTGGTATATGGTGTGTTCATGGCAAACCGGAAGTTGAAGCACTACTTCCAGGGCCACCCAATCACTGTTGTCAGTTCAGCTCCGTTAGGAGATATAATCCAGAACAAAGAAGCCACTGGCAGAGTGGCGAAGTGGGCCATTGAGCTTAGCCCACATGGATTAAAGTATGTGCCCCGTACTGCTATAAAATCCCAAGCGTTGGTGGATTTCATCAATGATTGGACAGAGTTGCAAGCACCTGAGGAGAAGCCGGATCATACATACTGGACTATTCACTTTTGATGGTTCAAGGCAATTGGAGGGCTCGGGGGCTGGAGTCGTGTTAACTTCCCCGCGATGTGATAAGTTTTGTTATGTCCTACGTTTAATGTTCCCTTGTACTAACAATGCTGCTGAGTATGAAGCTCTCCTCCACGGTTTATGGATGGCCAAGGAGATGAACTTGAGCCGGGTTAAATGCTTTGGTGACTCAGATCTGGTGCCACAACAAGTATCTGGTAAGTGGGACTCTAAGGATCTGCTCATGGTAGCTTACCGGCGAGAAGTGGATGCAGTCTCGAGATACTTCAAGGGATATCAGGTGGACCACAAAGATCGGCGATAAAATGAAGCGGACGATGCATTGAGCCAGCTGGGCTCTCCGCGTAAACCGGTTCCACCTAATACCTTCTTGGATGAATTGCATAGTCCGTCAGTGCAGATACCTTCAGACGAGGACTTGGTTGTTCCTGATCCGGAAGCACAGTTGATCGCAGCACTTCATGTCATTCCAGATTGGACACTCCCTTATCTAGCGTACATGAGTCGAGGTAAGTTGCCAGAGGACGAAGTTGAGGCCCGATAGATAATCCGGCGGTCTAAGTCTATGACTATCATCAATGGAGAGCTTCATCACCGTAGCATTTCTGGAGCATTTCAGCGGTGTGTATCATCAGAGGAAGGCTGCGATATTCTTCGAGAGATTCATGAAGGGGATTGTGGTCATCATGCCGGTTCAAAGTCCTTGGTAGCTAAAGCTTTTCGTCATGGGTTCTACTGGCTGACGGCTCACGCCGACGCAGAGGACTTGGTCAGAAAATGTGACGCTTGCCAGAAATTTTCGCGGCGTGCTCATATACCGGCGCAGGAGCTGCGGATGATTCCAATCACTTGGCCGTTTGTGACTTGGGGGCTTGATATGGTTGGACCCTTTAAAAGATCCCAAGATCAGAAAACCCACCTGTTAGTAGCAGTGGACAAATTTACAATGTGGGTTGAGGCAGAGCCTGTCAGTAAGTGTGATGCGGCAACAGCAGTTAAATTCATCAAAAAGGTAATTTTCCGGTTTGGCTTTCCACACAACATTATAACTGATAATGGCACCAACCTATCTAAAGGAGAGATGGAAGAGTTCTGTCAAAGAGAACATATTCGCCTTGATGTGTCATCAGTAGCTCACCCTTAGTCCAATGGCCAAGCTGAGAGAGCCAACCAAGAGATCTTGAGAGGCATCAAGCCCCGACTTATGGTTCCTTTGCAAAGAACACCGGGTTGCTGGGTAGAGGAGTTGCCTTCTGTCCTATGGAGCATCAATGCTACACCTAACAGATCTACAGGATATACGCCCTTTTTCATGGTGTACGGCGCTGAAGCAGTCCTCCCTAGTGATATCCGGCATGACTCACCACGGGTGGTGGCCTATGTTGAAGCGGATAATGAACAAGCAAGGCAAGACAGCTTGGACAGGCTAGACGAGGAACGGGATACGGCAGCAGCGCGATCAGCGATTTATCAACAAGATCTGCGCCGGTACCACAGCTGCCGGGTTAAGACCAGAACGTTCCAGGAGGGAGATCTGGTGCTCCGGCTCATCCAAGACCAGACAAATATGCACAAGCTATCCCCACCTTGGGAAGGACCCTTTGTGGTCAGCAAGAACCTGCACAACGGATCATACTACCTTGTCGACGTTCGAGAACATAAGGACTCACGTACGATGGAGGAAGAGACGAAGCGGCCGTGGAACATCGCTCTTCTTCGACCTTACTACACTTGAGCCATTGGCTCCGTTTTATGTACAATGTATATATTATAATTAATAAAAAACTGGCGCCCCCGGAACACCGGGGAATCAGCCATTTTCTTCGCAAAAAGAGTATCACATGGGGTCTTCCAAGGAAACCTTCCCTGGCCTCTTAAACCGGCGCCCCTGATAGAGTCAGGGAATCAGCCGTGTCTTTTATACACAAGAGTATCACATGGGGGCTTTGAAAGAAACCTTCCATGGCCTCTTAAACCGGCGCCCTTAATAAATCAAGGAATCAGCCATCTTTTATATACAAACAAGAATCACATGGGGGCTTCCGTGGGCAAGGGAGTTTCCCATGGTCTCTTGAGCCGGTGGCGGTATGAAGCCCATCATAAGAGCACTGCTCTGGTTGCTTTGGCAATTTCCACATGATGATGAGGGGTAAAAGAGAGTGTTGGTGCCTAACCCAGCTCAAACATATGCCCCGATGAGCAAAACGGCTCACACACTACCGGGGGACTCACAGAGAGTTGAATACCCTTGTAGTGAACATGGTTTGGAAGCCCGGTGCATGCACCTAAAACCCCGGATTAACCTGCCTGCCTCAAGTAAATCACGCCGTCCAGGTAAACCTGGTATGACCTGTCGAACCTGCCACAAGTCAATCCTTCGGGACCCTGAACTTGGCCACGTTAAATTGACGATCATCGAGTTGATTACCTAAAGACAAAATCTTTACGAGATTTTGAAACATTGGGTAGCTTGTCATCGATGATTTGGTTAAGGATTGCGGAGCATCTTGACAGGCTTTGCTAAAATGGTTAATGACAGTAGCCTGGCAGCTCATAAAAAGCCTCGACTACATGGTCTTATTTGCCCAAAAAAACCTTATTTTTATTTTTTATGATTTCACATATCTTTGTCATCAAGATCATTGGTTTTTTAACCAAGTCCATTGATGCGAGACTGGGCAACTACAAGGTTGACCATATGTCTACAAAGTTAAAGTCTAGGTCATGAACACCAGCGAGAGTTAAACCGGAGTTCATGATAATCCGGATCGGCTATTATGCTAAACCAGCAAGAGAGCCAAGGGCCTCATCAGCGCCTGTGCTTTAAGTTCTTCCTACGGGGTTAAGGTCTACAGGCACACTTAATCAGAGGTATGGTAGATGTTTGCGTTTCATATGCAGTTCAAAGCTATCTATTTTGAAACATGTATAAGGACAGTTTAATCCGTCCGGTGGTAAACCGCCAGGACATCTTTTTAGCGTTGTTCATGCAGACACAGGTGGTATAAGCTATTAAAGCATTGCAAATAAAGGTTAATTGGGAGTGCCAATCAAAATAATACCATGACAGTGGGACAAAGGCAATATCTCTATTACAAGGCACTCACAGGCCCGAATGGATCAAAGTTTTTTGCAAAGTATTCAAACAACTATAAATCAAATCGGACGGTTTACGATTCTTCTTCACGCTGCTAAGGCTGAGGGTTAGCTTGTTCCGGGTCTTTGTCGACTTCTGGCAGCTGCTGGAAACCAGGAGCGCTCTAGTCAATCTTGGAGAGGGCACGGAAATACACTTCATCATTTATAAGATCTGACGGGTCAATATCTGGAGCGAAAGTGTGATTACGAACTGTGGGATCAGATTTTCACTGTCGTAAACCGGCCGCTCCACCCGCGAATTCTCTAGATCGTAAGCCGGATGATACCTTGTCAAATCTGCTTCGTCAGCAAGCTTACTAGCAAGAGGGCGCATGTCCTTGGTTAAAGTACGAAGATCTTCAGCTGAGAAGGCTGACCCGTCCTCCTTCATGCTGGGGTAGCTGTTCATGGCCTCCGCCGGATCAAAATTAGGGACCCATGCTTTAGCCCGGGAAACGCCATGAGAGAACTAGCTCGTGCAGCAGACTTTTTCACTTCAACAAGTCGCACGGGCAAGACAGATAGCTTTTCCAAAGTGGCTTGGATGGTGGTCGGCGCCGGTTTATTATGCGACATGGCACTGATAGCCCTTTGAGCACCGGAGTAGAGCTGCTCCACCAGGGTATAAGCAGCCTTGAGCTTCTTTCGAATGTCATCTCCAAGATGAGTTATGCTCCTCCCTATATACAATTGGCGAGTTAAACCGGAGCAGGATAAAGATTGCAAGGATATAAACATACAGGTACTCCCCGAAGATAGCAGATGTCATGCTTTCAATTTGTTGTTTCAACCCGGATAGCTCCTGCGTAACCAGATTGAGAGCAGCTTCGGCATCCTTTGCTCTTTTTTCTAGAGTGTCCCTTTGCACCTCCCATGTGGACCGCTCCGCTTCAAAATCTTTCTTCAATTTTTCCATGTTAGTTAAAGCAAGGACAAGTTCTTCCTTAGCTTTGGTTGAAGCAGTCTCATGGAAGTCCAAGCTACTCCAGAGCTCAGTTGCCTCCGAAGCTCTCCGGTTCAAGTCAGCCTGCAAGGAAATCAAACGGGTTTGAAGGACAGATCAATCAAAGTCTCAAGCACATAAAAATTTATGCACTTTACCCTTGGGGGCTAATGTACAATTGAAGTAAAGGAAGCAAAAAAATTCAGACAAGTCCCAAGCCCATAAACAAGTTATGACATTGACACTTGGGGGCTAATGTACATTCATTCTCAGACATAAGTAAAGTCTCGATTCACCTACAATGAAGCTAAACCGGCACTTGGGGGATACTATGGTCTAAAGGTAGGATTGGTAAGTACAAAGCAGAAATGGAAAGCAAAAGGAAAGAAAGTCACCTCATATTTATCTTTCATCATGTTGACTAAGCCGGCTTCATAGTCACGGCTGGTGAAGAGCCGGTTCAGATACCCAGAATGGAGCTCCTGGGCACTCAGCTGAGCATAGCTTGATAAGTCTGTGCTCCACTTGCCTTTATCTTGTTGAAGTTTTTCTTCCTTGGCAGTATGCCTAGCCAAGGCAATAGGCTCGATGGGAGCAGAGAATCCTATCCCGGTTATTTCAACATCCGCCGTTGAGGTGGCCATTGGATGAAGGGGACCAGTAGTGCGCACTGGGCTGACAAGAGCCGGGCTAGACCGAGGAGGACTAACCCGGACAGGGCTTGCCGGTTCAGCCATGTTTTCCATATCATCACCCCCCGGAGCAGCAGGATCTTCATGATCCATAGGGGCGGGATCATTGAGCTGAACTTCAAAATTGTCCTCTGGAGGGTTGGCCACTTCAGGGTCCTCAGCCGGTTTAGCAGTGGTGGTCTCAGCAGCCGTTTATTTGCTCTTTCCTTTTTGCTAGGCTTGGGCATTCTGATAAAGGTCAAAAGAACAATGAGAATCACAAAGTTAAAACAGGAAGATAAACCGGACGTTTGAAATGATAACTTACCCAGGAACGGTCTTAAGCACCGGGATCTAAGTGGCAGTAGACTCGCCGGAAGAAGACAGAGGAGCCTCCTGATAGTTGGGATCAGACGGTTTAAGAGGTTTACGTATAAGGCTTGCTTTTCGATGAAGAAGGGTTGGAGTGAGCAAAACCTCTGAACGGCATCGGCGAGCAGGCGTGAGGGGTATCCCGGACGATTCAACCACATGGCCGCTATGGCGCGTGGTCCGGCGAGCTTCATGCTGCTGTTTCCTCAAAAGAAAGTTGGGATCCAATTGAGCATAAGGGTGAGAACATGGATATTTCCGGGATACCCGGCGGATCTTGGGTGGCAACGGTTCTGAATCAGATGAGGGAGAAATTACTTCAACTCCCTCCGCTTTACTTCCCTCCGCCAGATCCTGCGAAAAGGCATTGTTAACATAAATTCACACAAAGGGAGATCAAAGGACATAAGAATCAAGCAGTACCTCAGAAGCCGGATCATCTTCCTCAGGGTTTGAACCGGAAGCAACAACATCTTTCTTTTTCTTCATAGCAAAGGTTTTCTTGCGTGTTGGCTTCGCCGGTTTATCCTGTGCTTTCCTCTTCCAGAAGGGATCATTGGCCCGTGGAAAGGAACAAGAACATGTTGAAAACAAGTGATATGAATAGATTAAACCCAACAGAAAGGGTCGGAAGAGCTTTACCGATGGCGGTTTGTTGGTTAAACAGAATGGAGCTAAACCGGTCCGGCTGCAATCCTCCAAAGGGATGTTCAGCATTTTCTTAGCAGATTTAGTAACTTCATCATGAGGAAGTACTATTTTTGTGTGGCGTTGAGGATCTTCCGGCTTGCCGGTATATTTGCACATCAAGGTTGAGCACCGGCTTAGTGGAAGAATGCTCCAAGAGAGACAATAGCGAACGAAATCGACTTCGGTTAAACCGTTTGCCACGAAAGCCCTGAGCTTGGAAAGTTGAGGGGCATATCGAGCCCGGTCTTGGGCACTTAGACGCTGCGGCAAAGGATGAGTTGACGCCAGACGGTAAGCGCAGTAACCTGGTAGTGGGTTTTCTCCTTCTGGCGAAGTGTCTTTGCAATAGAACCATGTCTGGTTCCAATCCTTAGGGTGGCTGTGAAGAGTGGCATGAGGAAAACTGACGTTCTTCCTTTTCTGGATGCTGATACCACCCAGCTCAGTGTGAAGCCCATCAGAAAACTCAGTACGGCGGTTCAGATGGAAGAAATCCTGGAACAGATCCACTGATGGTTCTTCTTGAAGGTATGCCTCCGAGAAGACTTGGAAGTTATAGATGTTCGACACAGAATTCGGGCCTATATCTTGTGAGTGGAGTTGAAAAGCGGTTAACACAACACGGAAGAACTTTGAACGGGAGGGCTGAAACTCCGAGCCAGATGATCATAGAAGACTATGATTTCTCCCTCCTTAGGCTCAGGAGGACACTCATTTCCAGGGGCTCGCCAGTGCAGAACTTCTTTGGAGCCCAGGACACCAATTGAGGCTGCCTCTACTAAATCGTCTTCCGTAGTTCGGGACGGAACCCAGTTGCAGGCAACAAATTGTTTCGCTATGGAAGCCATTTTCTTTAAAGGAGCACTGGAAAATATTACACAAGATCCGGTTTACCAACTGCTAGATATAAACCGGTGCATTCTATGAAGATATGGACTCAATTGTCGGTTTAAACAAGGGACTAATGGTATCTACTAACCCGGAAGCAGGTATGAACGAGACAGCTACCGGTTTATAGCAATAGAAGGAGAAAGTTAAACCGTCAGTTATGGAAGTAGGCTTAAAAATCTAAACCGTCGGGGTAAGCATATGAAGCGCAAGTTATGACTAAACCGGCGATATAAGCGGACTAGCTACGGATCTAAAGTGTGGGAAACATTATTTACATGAAACAGAGGTAAAATATGGATCTACAGCGCAGGAAAAAGACAGAATAATGCAAATTATATTCAGTGAAGGCAGCAGAAGTTCTCTACAGATTCAATCTAAACTAGAAGTGCTGGAGAAGTTAAAGTATAACGATGGAGCGGAAGCGCATGAATGAGGGTCAAGCTTGACGAGTTTTATATCTACAGCTAAGACTAACCTACGGCGGTGAACTACGAAGAAACGAGGGTTCGCAACGAGCTATAGAAGAAACCCTAGAACTAAGATCTATGGGGAAGAAGATAGCATACCCGAGGAAGCAGAGGACGGCGGCGAGGTTTCTGGACGCGTTCAGGTCGATGCAGCGGCCGGGCTTGTGGACGACGGCGAGCTTGAAGAACAGCGGCGGAGGTTCGAGTGCTGGAGACGGAGGAAGAAGAAGCAGAAGGGGAAAAGAGATGGGCCTTGGCTGTATTTATAGGCCGAGGGGATAAAACGGCAGGCGCGGGAATCAAGGAGGCCAGAAATTGGATAAAGATTGAGCTGTCGCCTCGATTTTCGGTGCAGCAATAAAGAAAGGTAACAAACAGATGCGGGCGTTAAATGCGCAGATGATGTCACGACAGATTGAAGCGATTTCAGGAAATGACGTCATGGCCGGTTTATGAAGTATACAAGAGTTGCAGAAAGGAAATTCGTACGAAGACTTGGAAGACCGACATGAACAAGTTCAAATCAATCTGGGGCCTAATGTTAGGGATATGACTAGTCGGTATAAACCGGCCAGGAGGGTCCGGATTACGCTGGTAAGGTTTTATTATCAGAAGCCCAGTAGAGTATGTAACAGGAAGTTATAACCCACAGAGGTTTAGGGCCCATGTATAAGGCCCATGATCTGTAAACCGCCGTACCATGTAACTTGGGATGTAAGATAGAAAGAATAGAGACCGAGGCGGACACGTTTGTGAGCCGGCCTCGGGACTCTGTAACCGGACCGGGCGTCGCCTCCTATATAAAGGGACGACCCGACGACAGTTCAGGACAAGAAAGAACAGCTCGAGACACAAGCAAAGCGGATTCGCTCCCTGGTCATCGAAGGCCAAACAATACCACACCAAACTAGACGTAGGCTTTTACCTTCATCGAAGGGGCCGAACTAGTATAAAACTCCTTGTGTCCTTCGTCCGCTTTAACCCCTTTAAGCTAACCCGAGCGATGGCCTCACACCTAAGTCCGTTAACCCAGACATCTGCCGTGCTAAATCCACGACACAAACATTATGAACACAGGTACAATATAACAAAAGATAATCATGCTCTGCATATTTCATGATCACAACGTCAGTCACGAAATAAAAATCCATGATGCACGCAAGCAGGTTGTTCATATACAATATGGATATGCAATAAGGGAGTAGAAATGAAATGCACCAATCGGGTGTCTGAAGCGACCCTTCGAAAGGGTAATAATATAAAGCATGCCTCAGTCGGGCATCTGAGCGACGCCACCTAAAGGGCTTATAAAGAAAATAATAACAAACATGCCATAGTCGGGCGTCTGAGCGACACCACATAAAGGGATTATAAGGATAAATAAATAACAACATGCCACAGTCGGGCGTCTCAGCGACGCCACATAAAGGGCTTATAAAGAAAGTAAGTAACAAGCATGCCACAGTCGGGCGTCTGTGCGACACAACATAAAGGGCTTATAAAGAAAATAATAACAAACATGCCACAGTCGGGCGTCTGAGCAACACCACATAAAGGGCTTATAAAGGAAGTAATTAACAAACGTGCCACAGTCAGGCGTCTGAGCGACACCACATAAAGGGCTTATATAAGAATAATCACAGTGAATATCCAGGAGGTAGAACCGTCCCAGGGATACTCAATAATTCAAGTAATATACATGGTTAGTCCACAATAATAATAATCACAATCATCTTATGTCACAAGTCATGATCAATGTTCTGGTTTAGTAGTTTTTCCTCCGAAGACCGACACTAAGACCGACACTTGACCCATCCCATACTGCTGTCCTTAACCATGGATACGGCTATTCTAATAGATATAATCTCTGCAGAGGGTGTACTCTTTACCCACAAGTAACGGATTCCTTTAGTCCGTCGGGACTAATTCCGTCTACAGTCTTTTAATTGAAAACACACCTGACCGTACACACCAGCCTAACTTACCGGTGTCTGGAATCACCCATGACACGCGTTAAGCGAAACTCTAAGTGGGGAGGCTACAACCTCGACTAGCATGGGATCACAAAATTTATAACGCGCACAAACTAGGGGAGCTACCCCTTCGGCTCCAACCGAAAACACCCATGCCCCCGGACCAGGTGGCATGCCTACCGGATGCAGCCGATATCTTCCACCATGGCCTCTCTGTATGGTGTGTGCTAGAAAGGGGTTGACAACTTACTGAACCGTACCCTACCTATGGCAGGGACAAGTGGTTGTACAAAACAAGTATGGGGGTTACTGGAACAAGACTCGATCTACGACCGACTGAGGAGGTTTAAGTATTCCATGCATGATTAGCATAACAAATATATTTCAACCAACAGACAGAATCACCACTCATCATACCTCACCATGCCATACCGGACACAACCGTCTCGACGAGGAACTAGGGACAAGCTCGTGTCTACACAAGACAGAGGCTTTCCCGGATTCCTTCCGGTAGGCATGAAAGGCATACGAGGGTGATTACTATCAGAAACATATCAAATTCCAATAGCACGGAATCATCAATATGCACTCATGAGTACGATCATATCATCACATAAAATAATGAAAACTCCGTGTCAAGGTGGTGTTATAACCGTATCAACAACACACAACAATATTATGCCAGGGTTCAGAATGCTTGCCTTCAAGAGTATGCAAGTTGGGGTGCACTTTTTGAAAGTTGCCTTCTTCTTCAAAATCCTATTTTACGAAAGTTTGAATTAACACATAGTTTAAAAACAGTACAAAAAAGCTGTTTGGAAAATTTTCAAATAAATATGAAAATAAACTAGACAAAATTTGAGACACAACAGAAAAAGAATCAAATCAATTGGACTTATATTTAAAAAGTTACAGCTAGTCAAAGTTTACTCAAAATCTATTTTTAATAAAAAAACAGAAAAAGAAAATGTTTTGGCAGCACTTATGTTTTTCTCTAGCGAAGGTGTATTTCGTGGAATACGCTTCCACTTAAAACATGTTTCGGCGGGCTGGGTCACAGACAGTGGGTCCCTTGGGCCCACTGGTCAGGTTTGACCAGTCGCCCGCGCCTCCTTCCTCCTCTGTCCGAGTGGAGGCAGAGCTCCCGCTATCGCCGTCGACGAACGCCGGCTCCCCACGGCATTCCGAGGGCAGGGATGGATCTGCCAGTCCAGGGCGGTCCTCCCGGTGGTCGATAGGCTGGCGGGGACGAAGGGAGTCGCCGGCAGCGAGCTCCGCGGTGGACGACGGCTTCGGGAGGATTGGGGACTCAAGCTACGGTGGTTCCCGATCAGGTTTGAGTGGTGGGGTGGCTCCGCAAGGTCGAGGGGAAGAGGATGGTGGCACTGGATGGGCTAGGGAGGCTCTGCTTGCGATGAACGGGACCGGACGGTGGCGGCGGCCGATCTGACCGGAGATGGGGAAGACGGCCTCCCTCCATCGATTGCTAGCTGTTGGAGCACTAGGGTGATGGTATGAGGTCGCCTGAGGATCGGGACGAGCTCGGGGCTCCTTTTATAGGCGGTCGAGGTCGGTCCCCGGGCGGCAGAGGATAGGAACGGCGAACCGCCATTCTGTAGCCAGGGGGCGCGTGGCGATGGCTGACGGGGTCTGGTAGGGCGAGGGGATGAGCTCGAGCTGCTCAGGGGCGAGCTAGCGCGCGGCTGTGGCTCGGGCGGCGCCGTCCATGGCAGGAGCCTGCTGCGGCCATGGCGGCTTGTGGTGGTGGTTTTTGGGGTGCCAGGAGGTGGCCAGGGCGGTTCTGATGAGTGGAGGAGGACAGACGTGGCTCTAAGGGCGAGCAAGGTCTAGGGCGCGGGGGAAACGGCAGCGGGACGCGGTGACTCGGGCGCACGCACGTGGAAAACGCGTGCTCTGACCGCGCCTAGAGCACGCACACCAGGCGTTCGACAAAATGCCAATGCCTGCCAGGGGGCTCTAATCCACATGAGGTTTAGCAGGGTGGGGCTATAGACTAAGGTAGAGCCATGAGACATGCTGGTTAGGCAAAGCAAGCAGGTTCAAAATGCAAACTAGGGTTCATGCCAATTCTGTTCATGCACTCAAGGTGTTTGACAGAATGCTATGGTCGTCTAGGCACCTCTTGGGGTGGCCAAAAACTCCAGATCATAGTCTCTTTAGATGATAAAGAGGGTGGCAAGGTTAGTTTGGCAAAACCAGAAACTTGTTAGTGCAAAATTTTGAGAAAACCAAATCTGGACACAAAATAAAGGCTATTATTGCATGGACCAAAAATATTCCAATGGGTCCAATCTCCTGGACTTAAGGGTTTGGTAGGGTGGACTATAAGCAGGAGAAAGATCATGGGCACTAGAGCAAAACAAAATAGGGTTGCAGTAGAAAATACCAAACTGACCAGAGAGCAAAAGAGGATGGTTTGCTCAAATCTTTCAAAGAACACCAGTGGGGGTTCTTGCATAAAGTTGAACTATATACTCCTACTAGCATCTCCTAACTTTGGTGGAATCTTTAAAGAAAAATTTAAATAGGTTGCAGTGCAAACCACAAACTGATCCAGATTTGAAAACCCGAGGTAGGGCTCAAAATCCCAAGTGATTAAGAGAAGTTTTTGCATAAAAGTGATTTAGGAACCTCACATGTCATCCCCAAATTTTGGTGGAATTTTTAAATAAATTTATCAAAGGGTTATAGTGCAAAAGAGGCTCCAAAACTTATGAAAAATCATTTTAAAAGAAATAAAGCTCGGGAAAATAATTATAGAAATAATTCCACTGATAGAAGAAATGTTTCTCGAGAGGGTATACAAGTCCAACAACATTTTTGAGAAGTTTTCCTTTTAGGAGGGAAAACTCCACAATTCAGAAGAAAAGAGTGGTTCTGAATTAGAAGAAACTCCAGAGAATAAAAATTAAATTTACCATGGCAAATTTTTAATTAATAAATCATGGTTAAATTTTTGGGGTGTTACAGCGGGGACCGGCTACGTGGTCGACGGCGGCCAGCCGGCGAGGAGGAGGTCGACGAAGGGCAGTGCCAGCTCCGGTTCGCCTCCCTCGGGGAAGGACGCCGCCATCGGACGGGGCACCACTGGTGGAAGGCACCGTCCGTGGAGTGGAGAAGGGGCACTCGTGCTTCCCAGTGCTCGGATCGACGGCGTCCATGGAGGGGCGAGCTTCATGGTCGGCGGAAAGGAGGTGGTCAACGACGGGCACAGGCGGAAGGAGAGCGTGGACTGCGGATGGTGGTCTCCAAAATTGAACCTTCGCAGGCGGCGGGCGAAGGGGAACGAGGCGGCGAGCGGAGGGGAGGGGAACGAGGCGGTTGTGCGGGATTGCGGGAGGGAAGCAAGCCGGAGACAGCGATGGGTGGCGGTGGGCGGGAGGGGGATGGGAGCAAGGCGGGCGGGGCGGGGCAACCAAATCGCCCGGCGTCGGAGGAGATTGGGGAAGGACGAGGACCGCGGGTTTGGTCGGAAAAACGACGAGGACCAAATTGCAAAAAACGACCCCGCGACAAGAATTATGGGACGGAGGGAGTACAACAGGACAGATGTATGGCTTGAAAAATTATTGCATGATGCAGGTTATGATATTGTTTCGAATCCTGGATCTTTAATTTCAGAAAATCCAAAAGTGACCATAAATTCTTGAAACTGAGCATGGTCATGTGATATGGCACAAATATTACTTCATAATTTTTTCTTCAATTTGAGACAAGCTGCTTATGACAAGTTGCACAAATGAAGAGCCAAGGTATTTTGGAACAAAGACCTGTCACTTTAAGCCGAACGCTTTCACTATTGAAACCGTGGGCGTTTACGTGCCGCTGCGAGTCCCGCTTCTCATCGGCAGGTGTCGTCCGACCAAGCGTGTGAGTCGACGGGAGGCGTGTGAGCAGACCGCTGCGCTGACTAATAGGGAGGCGTGCGAGCAGACCGCTATGCAGGCTCACTGGGAGGCGAGCCCTTTGACCAGGCTCTGCCACCCACCTTCGTCCCGAATGCTCCCACTTTTAATGTCGTCGGTGCCGCAGTTTATAATCAACCCCGCACTACCTGGTATCGCTACAATCTTCTCTCTTCCTCTCCGATTCTCCTGTCGTCTACCTCCAACCAGCCTGACCTAAACGTATGCCATGCCGCATCATGATGGTCTGCCCTTAGTCTTCCAGTTTCCTGAGGAAGACACCCAATCAGAGTCTCAAGAACATAAGGCGCTCTGGGACGAGCTTGAACTGGCCTTGCGGAAAGACGTCGCGCCTGTCCCCTGTCAGGACCCCGATCCTAAGTCACATCGATCTAGCTTGTAACACGTCATATCACTTTGCGGCCTCACGCACGGTATCCCCACGGGTGCCACCTTACCTGGCTCGGGACCGTTTGCGCATTTTGGCACACGTATATGACAGTGTCGCTAGAATCCACATGACAGAGAACCCGAGCCGACATGGCTAGTTATAAACCAAAAGTGGCACTAAATTACAAAGACAGGCATCCATGACCCAGCAACGAACGTGTCGGTCATCAACGTATGAACCCAAGTCGTAGCAAGCTACATGGACTTAAAGGAACAACGCGTGACATTTCCCCTAAGGGACAGACACAGGAACGAAGAAGGACACATGCTGGCCAGCCTACGTGTTCCGAGCAGTAGCAAGCTACCAAGGCTCGTCGGAAGCACTAGGAGGCATTTCCCTGTAAGATAGGCTACCAAAGGAAAACAACTAGGTGTCGGATCCCACACATACCAAGCATTTCAATCATACACACAATATGCTCAATATGTGCGAATACAACATTGCATCACAACAGAACTGTATGACTCAAAGTACTTTATTTAAGAGGCTCCAAAGAGCCATACATAACATATCCATACAGGTAGGGGTCACATGACCCAACACTCAAGTCATACAGTCATAGAAACACAAGCGGAAGCTAACATGTGTGAGTATAGACAACTTAGAAAATAATACAGGCTTGGTGTAGCCTGACTATCTACAAGGCCCTTCACAAGCTCAAGATCTCTGTCTAGGTAGCAAGCTACTCGTCGACACCAACGTCTATGTAGAACCCATTAGAAGGGGCAGGGTTCTCCTCTGCAACAGTTATTAAGCAAACATGAGTACAAAGGTACTCAGCAAGTCTTACAATGGAACCTATCATACATGCAACATTATCAACAGGGGTAGTGGAGTTCATAGAAGAAAGCCAGCTTTGACTCTTGGCTAATCTATACTACGACTCTCAACAGATTGCAAGATAATACTACGTACACGAGTCCTCTACTCACCACAACAATACACCACCGTGGATCCTCTTCCGTCATCCTACGGAAGGGCCATCCACGGCACTCACACTTGTTTTGAGGCTTTTAGTAGTATCCATCAACTTGTCTATGAACTATAAGAGTAACCAAGTAGTCCGTACCGCGAACAACGGCTATTCGAATAGATTGGTAACCCTGCAGGGGTGTACTTCTTCACACATGCTTCCACCACTTATCGCCGTTTACTCGACATGTACTCGACAACCTTCAAGCGGAAGCCCGGCGAGGGTGTCGGCCACAACCTGACTAACTACACAAGTCTCTCGTCCAGGTTTATCGCCTATTTGGGTTCCATCCGTGGGGAGATCCAGCCGGGGTGTCGCTCACGGCCCCAAACGATGTGTACAGGGTTCCCGAGTCACCAAACGGGCAACCGGTACACCGTGCCACGTACCTGTCGCATCACAGCCCACCCCGTGGGTCAGCGCTGTGCACGACCACCAGTAAACTACAAACACCAGAAACTAGTTGCAACTCCTGGACAGAGAACAAGGGCAGTTAATAAGACGAGAGGGCTTGGAGCGCCCGGAGCCCAATGCATGGTAGTAACTGTAACTTGAATCACACATACAGATCTCGGGTCCTATGGACGGTTCCAATGAAACAACCCACCACGTAATCCTACATGGCCTTTCATCAATACCTTTACCAAACATTTTCCACACTTCCCTCCCTTTCCCGATATGATCATTTCATTCTGATCCATCACCCAGATGAAACAGACCTAACACAACTCTAAGCATAGCAGGCAACATAAACAAATAGCATGGTGGATCACACATCACATGGCTCAATCAACTCCTACACATGCTAGTGGATTTCAACTATTTACTGTGGTAATGACAGGTCATGCAAGGGAATAGGGTTCAACTAACGCAGCAAGTAGCAGTTCACACGTTGTTGCCTTAATGCAGTAAAAGAGAGCAGGAGCGAGAAGATGGGTTTGTATCGGAATGATCAATGGTTGCTTGCCTGACAGAGTGGTTGTCGGGTACTGCTCTTCAGTTGTATACGCAGAAGTATCCTCGGGACCAGGACCTAACACGGAGAACATCGGTGATACAATCAATAAGCAAAATAATGCAACAATATGATGCATGCTCATGATATGGCAAGATGCATGTGTTTTGGGCTAATGCATCTATAAACAGAAGGGTTTGAGCCCATTTGAATCAAAGATTCAAATTGAAACCCAAACTATTATTTATTTAAGTGCATTATCATGTTTTAAAGTAAACAGCAAAGTTAACTTGCTCAAACATGCATGAAACCAGTGTTATTGGAAAGATTGGATTTTTCTGATCAATTTTCATATATAAATCTTTTCCATCTGAGCTACTTTTGAATTTATACGATTTTTTTGAAGTTTAAAGCATTTTCTGGAATTTACTGAATTGTTTTAAATCAACTAATCCCAGAAAAGCATTTACTGCATCAGCATGACATCAAGCGGACGTCAGCAAGTCAACAGGGTGGCCCAGGTCAAACCTGACCAGTGGGACCCACTGGTCAGTGTCACAGTTAGTTAACTAACTAATTAAAATTAGATTAGACTCTAACCTAGGTTTGACTAACAGGCATGGCCCACATGTCAGTGACCCAAGGGGGTCAAACCCTTGGTCAAACGGGGCTAACTCGCCGGCATTTAGCCGCCGGCGAGGCCAAACGCGGCGGTGAGGTGCGGGATTTCTGCTCCGGCTACCAAAACGACGGCGGAGCACACCTACGGGCAGCTGGGAGTAAGCCGCATCGAGTGGTGGTGGTGCCTGGCCTCGGGGTCGCCAGAAACGACGCCGTCGACGAGTCCAGCGGCTGCCGGAGTTCGGGCGAGGGCGAACTCGTCGGTGTGGTGCTCGTGGAGGCGCGTGGAGTGACCCTACAACACCTACGCGGGACGGTGAAGCTGGTGGGCACGATGGTCGGGCCGTTAGGTGGCCGGAGCCTCGTCGGCGACGAGCTCCGCGGCGGCGCGTGCAGGTGAGCATCGTGCGGTGTGTACGATGTAGGAGAGAGCTAACGGAGAGGGGGAGGACAGAGCTGAGCTCACGTCGGTTGTAGTAAGCATCGAGGTGGGCTCGGGGACGGTCGGACCTGAGCGGGGCGGCGATGGCGATCTCTGCGGCCGGAGTTGGGGAAGACGGGGTCGGGGGCGACTCCAGAGCGGGCGAGCGCTCGGGGCTCGGCCTGCTCGACGTAGTCAATGACGACGGAGCGAACGGACGCGATGGCGAGGCTCGGGAACGACGGTGGACGCGGCTATCACGACGGCGCGGGCGCGGCGGCGTCAGCCATGGTGCGGGGGAAGGCGAGGGAGAGGAGCTGGGGAGGAGTGGGCGTGTCAGCGAGCTCGGGGAAAGAGTGGGTGGTCGATCCTGACCACCAGAACGGCGAGTGGAGGAAGCAGGGCGGCGGGCAGCTGCGTGGCGCGCGCTGCGGCCGCCGTCGAGCACCTGCCTGCCTGCCTGGCCAAGCCAAGCAGCTCGCTGGTGCGGTGGCTGGGCTGGGCCGGCAGGTGGGCCTGTTAGGCGCCAGGTAAGTTTTTCTCTCTCTCCTCTCTTTTCTATTTTCTTTCTGTTTCATTTATTTCCCAACATTGTTGAATTAATAAAAATGCCAGAACATTTTTATAGCTCATAAAACTAGTCATGCCCACTGTATATAATATGAACAACATGGAACATTTTAGTTTATGAATATTTGGGCACATAAAATATTTTAGAGCATTTAAATGTCCAAATGCAAATACCATATGAATTAATCCAGAGACCTTGGATGTCCTAGAAAATTGTGCACCATTTTTGGCAGAGGTTTAAGACCAAGGCAGAGATGATGAACATTTTTGAAGGGCATTTTGGGTACATTGGAAAAGTTTTTATTAAATCCTAGTTGTTAGAAGAGGGGTGCTGGGGTTTCTGTCATTCCCATTTCAAGTTTCTGTGGAAAGTAAACATGATGCACACTCTAGCTAGTCCTAATGCAAGCACTGACTAGGGATGTGACAACTCACCCCCACTCAAAAGAATCGCGTCCCGAGATTCGGGTTCCTCCGGAAAGAGGGTGGGGTACTCAAGTCGAAGACAATCCTCCCTTTCCCAAGTAGCTTCACTCTCGGAATGATGTGACCATTGAACCTTGAGAAACTTGATATTGTGACGTCGAGTGGTACGCTCGATTTGATCAACAATACGAACGGGATATTCTCGATATGTGAGATTGTCCTGGAGATCAAGCGTTTCGTGGTCCACTCCGCGGATAGGATCCGAGAAGCAATGCCTGAGTTGAGATACGTGGAAGACATCATGAACTCTGGAAAGATGCGGAGGTAATTCCAATTGGTAGGCAACTTCTCCTCGTTTGGAAAGAATGCGAAAAGGACCGATGTAACGAGGGGCCAATTTGCCTTTGATACCGAAGCGATGGGTTCCCTTAAGAGGAGTAACCCGAAGGTAAGCCTTATCGCCAACTTCAAAAGTCACAGCCTTATGATGACTATCATATTGGCTCTTCTGGCGAGATTGGGCTGTTTTCAATTTCTCACGAACGATGCGAACTTGCTCTTCGGCTTCCTGGATCATATCCGGACCAAAGAATTGTGTTTCCCCGGTTTCTGACCAGTTAAGAGGTGTTCGACACCTTCGTCCATATAGAACTTCGAAGGGAGCCTTGCCCAAGCTGGCTTGATAACTATTGTTATAAGAGAATTCGGCAAATGGAAGACACTTCTCCCAATCCATACCGAAAGAGATGATAGAGGCTCGAAGCATATCTTCCAGAATTTGATTGACTCGTTCCACTTGACCACTTGACTGAGGATGAAAGGCGGTGCTGAAAGAAAGATGAGTCCCCATAGCATTCTGGAAACTTTCCCAAAATCGTGAAGTGAAAAGACTTCCACGGTCTGAGTTAATCTCCAACGGCACACCATGTAGTGATACTATCCGAGAGATATACAAGTCTGCTAGCTGGCTAGCGGTAATACACTCTCGAACAGGCAGGAAGTGGGCTACTTTGGAGAGGCGGTCGATAACGACGAAAATAGCATTATTCCCTTTCCTGGTCCTGGGAAACCCGGTAATGAAGTCCATACCGATCTTATCCCATTTCCATTCGGGAATAGCTAAAGGTTGGAGGGTGCCAGCAGGCCGTTGATGCTCTGCTTTGACTCGACGACAAACGTCGCAGTTAGCAATGAATTGAGCGATTTCTCTCTTCATCCTAGTCCATCAGAACCTCTGGCGTAGGTCCTGATACATTTTGGTACTACCGGGATGAATCGTGAAAGGAGATTCATGAGCCTCCTTAAGGATTAACTGCCATAGATGTTGGTTCTTGGGAACCACTAAATGGTTCTCGAAGGAAACAACACCTCTGTTATCAATGGAGAAACAACCTGCAACTCCTTTGTGGATGTTTCTCTTAATTCGGGAAATCCCTGTATCTTGTTTCTGGGCAGCTATGATTTGATCCGTAAGGGTAGGTTTCGCCACCAAGGTGGAAAGGAATCCTCGAGGAACAATGTGAAGGTTAAGCTTACGAAATTCCTCGTGAAGAAGTGGTTGCCCTTGTTGTAACATCAGGTTGTTACAATAAGACTTACGACTCAGTGCGTCAGCCATGACATTGGCCTTCCCAGGGGTGTAAGTGATTCCTAAGTCGTAATCTGTGAGCAACTCAACCCAACGTCTTTGCCCGAGATTCAAATCTGGTTGGGTGAAGATGTATTTCAGACTTTGGTGATCAGTGAAGATTTCACAGCGATTACCAAGAAGGTAATGTCGCCATGTTTTGAGTGCGTGGACTACATCTGCAAGCTCTAGATCATGTGTAGGATAGTTATCCTCATGTGGACGCAACTGTCGAGATGCGTAAGCAATCACTTGACGATCTTGCATGAGTATGCAACCCAGCCCTTGTCGCGAGGCGTCGCAGTAGATAATAAAATCCTTAGAAAAGTCTGGTGGTACCAGTACGGGTGCAGATGTCAGGCGTCTTTTCAGTTCCTGAAAGCTGGACTCGCACTATGGGGTCCACTCAAACTTTTTATATTTCTTGAGGAGTTCAGTTAGAGGTTTAGCAACCTTGGAGAAATTCTCGACGAAGCGTCGGCAATAGCTTGCTAAGCCAAGAAAACTCCTAACTTGCTTGATCGATTCAGGGGGAGTCCAATCAAGGACGGCTTGAACTCGCTCGGGATTGACGGCAATGCCCTTACCAGAAATTACATGGCCTAGATAGGTCATTTCCGGCAACCAGAATTCACATTTAGAGAATTTGGCATAAAGGCGGTGCTCTCGAAGTTTCGTCAATACCAGCCTTAGATGCTCGGCATAATCTTTCTTGTTCTTCGAGTAGATGAGTATATCAACGAGGTATACCACGACGAATTTATCCAAATACTCCATGAATATAGAATTCATTAGCCGGGAGAAGGTGGCTGGGGCATTGGTTAACCCGAAGGACATGACGGTGTACTCGTATTGGCCATATCGAGTAACAAAAGCCGTCTTGGGAATGTCCCCATTCTTGATTTTGATTCGATGGTAGCCCAACCTCAAATCCATTTTGGAGAAGATTGAGGATCCAGCGAGCTGATCATACAGGTCGTTGATCCTGGGGAGCGGATACTTGTTCTTTCTGGTGACCAGATTGACAGGTCGGTAATCTACAACCATCCGTTCCGTTCCATCCTTCTTCTTGACGAAGAGGACGGGACAAGCCCAAGGGGAAGAACTAGGAGAAACCCTTTTTCAAGGACTCATCGAGTTGTTTCTTAAGCTCAGCTAATTCTAGGGGTGCCATCTTATAAGGTCTCCTAGAGATTGGGACAGTTCCAGGAATAAGATCTATCACAAACTCAACATCTCTGTCAGGTGGAACACCTGGCAGTTCTTCTGGAAAGACATCTAGAAAGTCACGGACTATCAGAATGTCTTCGAGTTCTGGTAGAGAGCTGGCATTAAGAGAGTAGAGCTGACGCTCGGCCATTCGGGTCAAAACATTGACTGTCTTGCCGGATGGGTGTGTAAGTTGAACGGTCCTAGTGTAGCAATCAATCTTGGTGTAATGAGCATTCATCCAGTCCATACCCAAGATGATGTTTATGTACGAGGACTTGAGAGCGATTAGTGATGCAAGAAAAACAAGTCTATCGACAAGAATTTCATTTCCATGGCTTACCCTAGAGGTTTGCCACTTTGAACCAGGAGTTTGAATAACCATGGAAGTAGGCATGTCGCAAAAAGTCATGTTGTGCATTCGAGCATAGCTCTCAGATATGAACGAATGAGATGCTCCAGTATCGACAAGAACAGATGCCTGATGGAAGTTAGCGAGAAGCGTACCAAGGTCGACGTTAGGATCCTCATAAGCTTCCTCAACAGAGACATAGTTGACATGACCATGTGCAGTGGGGATTGGCTTGACATAGTTGTCACGACCGGTCTTTCAGTAAAATAATTACCGGAAGACCGACCTTTTTATTTAAACCAACGAGGAATATCATCCCTGCTGGCAGACAATTCCTTGATACAGAATTCCAGTACACTGAATATTATACAGGGTTGAGCTAGGGTTGCTCAACAAATTTATTACAAGCGCGCCAATATATTACATAGAGGCGGATATGCCACAAGGCAGGGTGGCATACAAATGACTCGTAATAAAAGGTGGTGGAATATGTCACAGTGAAGTGGGTGATATGACTCCAATATAATACAGTCCATTGGGTGTCGGGGTGAGACCCAATGAATTTATTTGGTGGTAGGCGGAAGCGATTATAAAACAGTGATCAACTCCAGGATCGCAAGAGACTGACTGGGACTCCTCTAAGCGTCGGACTCGCTATCGAACTCTTCATCCATGAGATCGCCTTCGTCCACATCTGGCCAAATCAACAAGCCAGGTGAGTACTTTGAATGTACTCGCAATACAGTTCGGACTTAAGATATAATAAATGCCAACATGAATGCTTATGGGTATTCCAGCAAATATGCGACCGGAATAAAATGTGAATGCGCTGAAGGTAAGGATGGAAGTCGGGCGGTAATCCTCCCGAAATCCAACAGATAAAATAAAGAGACTAAACGAGGGTCTGGGTGATGCCTCGTAGGGGAAATAATAAATGATAACAAGCCACAGTCGGGCGTCTGTACGACACCACATAAAGGGCTTATAGCAAAAATGAATAACAAGAATGCCTCAGTCGGACGTCTGAGCGACATCACATAAAGGGCTTATAATTAAAGGAATGCCACAGTCGGACGTCTGAGCGACATCACATAAAGGGCTTATAATTAAAAGAATGCCACAGTCGGACGTCTGAGCGACATCACATAAAGGGCTTATAAATAAAAATAATGCCACAGTTGGACGTCTGAGCGACATCACATAAAGGGCTTATAATTAACAAAAGTATAATGATGAAATATTCTGAAAGTAATTCAATACAGGTATAGATGGTGAGTTCATCAACCAAATGAACTTGACGAAAACACTACTCTGGTCACCAGCGAGAATATACTAGAGATGGTCACCGGGTTGACATGAAGATTGACCCTAGGCCATAAACATGGCTACTGAAGGAAATTAACTCTGCAGAGCTTGTACTAATAACTCATAGCCAACGGGTTCTACTAGCCACGTGGGCTAGCCCCGTTTACGGTGTTTTAGTAGAAACCCAACTAATCCAGTACACACCCATTTAACATCCTGTCGTCCGGAATCACCCGCGACGACATTCACGGAAAACTTTAAGACAGGGAGGCTACAACCTCGAATAGCATGGGATCAAATTTATATATGCGCGCTCTAAGGGGTGCCCCCCTCTCGGTTCCAACCGGAAACACCCATGCCCCCTGACCGGATGACGGGCTTTAATCCAGGGCCATGGAACCCTCATCTCGGCCCCTCTACTTGGTGTGTACTCGGAAAGTGGTTTACAACCGACTAGACCATAATCCCAACGGACGGCCTATGATAGTACTGAAAAGGAGACAAACGGAATCATGACATGATCTCCGTTGACACTGAGTTGACCAACTACTGGCATGCTCCAACAATACCAGCATTCCACCCATCATATCACCATATGATCGAGGTGGTTCAACATTCTCCTTCGGGACTCACCCGAAGCTCACTTGCATGAAATATGCCATACACATATGCCCATATGATCATGCTTATGAAACGAGCTACTCGAGCAAACATGCAACACACTCATCATATCAAGAGTACAAACATGCTTGCCTGGTTCTGAAAAGTCGGAGCCTAACTCGGCGTGATTCGCGTCTCCGTCACGGCCTCCGGTATCTATGTATTTAAACAAAATATATACTAACATAAATACCGTGCGTGCAAATAAAGTTGCTCAAAATATTTCCACAAAAATATGACAAAAAACTAGGCAGAAAACTAAAGAGGACAGAAAAAGAATCAACTAAAAATCACTTTTAGTTTAAAAGATATTAAGGTTTCTGTCCAGGGAACCATCTGTAATGAAACAGAAAAGATCCAGGGGCTAGAACAGAAAATAACGAAGCGAACAGGTACGCAGTACGTCACCCACAGAGGGAAAACGCACTTTTCTTAAATACGCCAGCAGAAAATGGTTCGAGGGGGAGATCTGAGAGACTCACAGAGGGCCCCACGCGTTAGGTTTGAAAAGAGGAAACAGAGCCGCGCCGGCGCCGGTGCTGCGGTGATCGCCGGCGTCGATCCACGGTGAGATAGGGGAGTGGAGAGGTACCTACGGCTTCACGGTGTTCTCCCGCGTCGAACGGTGGTAGAGTTGGGTGTCGGCGAGCCCCACGTCGACGGTGAGCTTATCTCCGGCGGATGGCGGCTCTGGTGGTCGTGGACCTCGTCGGAGAAGGTTTCTGGAGTGAAATTGAGTTGGGGGTTAGGACTAGGTGGATGCCAGAGTGCTACATTCAAGTTCACGGCGGCAGAGAAGCCCTCATCGAAGTGAACGGAGCTGGAGCCCGAGGCGGAGGTAGCTGGCCGGAGCCGGGGAAGAAGGGCCTCTCGGGGCTCTTCCAGAGGCTGGGCGCGGTCTAGGGAAGTAGTGGAGGCGTGTGTGCTTGAGCACGAGCTCGGGGGCGCCTTTTATAGGCGGCTCGAGGTGGCTGCGGCGACCGGATAAGTCCGGCGAGCCAATTACGGCGCTGCAGTGGTCGGACGGCGGGGCTAGGGGCTTGAGCATCATCTATGATCTGTAGGAGCTCCATTCCCGCGCTTAACTCAGCAGTAGAGGTGGAGTTACGGCCTGTCCTCGACGGAACGGCCGCGCGGCTTGTCGGCGGCAGAAACGGCGCTCTGCGCGTGCCAGGCCACGGCGACGGCGTGCCAGGTGTGCGTTGGCTGTGGAGAGGGACACGCGGAGCACTGGGGTGGTCTGGGCGGCGCGAAACAGCGTGGAGCTGCGGCGTTGCTTCTGTCAGCCGCCACGGGCTGCGCTGTGGCCGTGGCAGTCGCCGGCGCGGTCGGGCCAGGGCGCCACCGACGCCCAGAAGCTGCCAAGCGACCGTGCGGCGGATGGATAGGAAGAAGCTGCAGTGCAGCGTCGAGCCAAGGAAGATACAGACGAGGTTTTGTCGCCACGCCCGACAACTGTCGAAACTGACGAAGTGTTGAACTGTCGACATTTTCAGTTAACAGCTAACAGTTCAGTGTAGGCTAGGTGTTTGATGAAATGATTCTGGTATGTGTGCAATGTTTCAGGGGCTGATTTTTGGTGGAGTGGCCTCTTGATGCATCTAGGGGCTGCATGATTTTTCACAGAATTTTTGGAAGAAGTTAAATATGAATTTCACCAAATTTTGCAAATCTGGTCCAAACTTGCAGTAGGTGAAATTTGAAAATTTTGAACCGTGGACCAGTGAAACAAGATAGGTCTAGGTTGTGGGTACTAAATACCATCTAGGAGAGTTGGTTTGGAGTCAAATAGTAGATGAAAATGGTGGTTCCTTTGTAAATCACCAAGGACCACCATAAAAGACAGAATTAGTTTTGGAGTGAAATAAATAGGAGAAAAATCCCAATAAGCTCACAACTTGTTGGAATTGATGAAATGCTTGTCCCATGGTGTGAAGAGAGTCTTGGAAAGGATTGTTCCTGTTGGGATGATGGCAAGGTGAAGGTTGGAGGGGAGATAAGTCAAGGTTAAACTTGAGAATTTTAAATCAAGAAGTGGAGAACTCAAACAACTTCTTATGAATCTCAACTTGTGCTTGAGCCAAACACAAGAGGAAAACTGCAAGGCCAAAAACCAAGCTTGAGAAGGCACACAAACTTTGGCAAAAAGGGATTTTAGAAGGGCAAAAGAAAAGATCAAACAATCCCCTTCGAAAAAGGCCAAAAGTTTGCAAGAAAAGCCAACTCAAAAATTTGGGGTGTTACAACACCTACCCCCTTAGGAAAAATCTCGTCCCCGAGATTTCATTTGATCCTCAAATAGGTGTGGATGTTCTAACCGAAGGAAATCTTCCCTTTCCAATGTTGCCTCATCCTCTCTGTGATTACTCCACTGAACTTTGAGAAATTTAATAGTTTTCTGACGGGTCCTCCTTTCAGACTCCTCCAAAATCTTCACTGGGTGTTCTCGGTATGTGAGATCTGGTTGCACCTCAAGGTTTTCATGTGACACATGTTTCTCTGGGTTGCTTACACATTTCCGAAGTTGCGAGACATGGAACATGTCGTGGACGTCGGACAGTTCCTTGGGAAGGTCCAGTTGGTAAGCTACGGTGCCTCTTCGTGCAACTATATGAAAGGGTCCGATGAATCGAGGTGCCAGTTTCCCTTTGACTTTGAATCGTTGCAGTCCTCTCATTGGTGACACACGCAGGTATACGTCGTCACCGGGCTCAAAACTTATTTCCCGATGCTTCTGATCGTAATAGCTCTTTTGTCGGCTTTGGGCGGTTTTGAGTCGATCCCGAATTATTTTTACTCTCTCCTCGGCTTCCTTCAACATATCCGGGCCAAATATGTGACTGTCCCCTGTTTCCGACCAATTCAATGGAGTACGGCATCTTCGTCTGTACAAGGCTTCGGAAGGTGCCATATGCGAACTCGGCATATGGTAAGCTTTCCTCCCAACTGGTCCCATAGGTGAGGACACATGCCCTTAGCATGTCTTCGAGTATTTGATTTACTCGTTCCGTTTGTCCTCCTGTCTGGGGGTGGTAAGCCATGCTGAACGTTAGTTGTGTCCCGAGGGCTTGCTGCAACTGATCCCAGTATTTGGATACGAACTGAGTGCCTCTGTCGGATATTATAGTCTTGGGAACACCATGTAGGCATACTATCCGGGCGAGGTAAAGCTTGGCGAGCTTTTGGGTGGTGTGCGTTGTCTTGACGGGTATGAAATGTGCCACCTTGGTCAGCCTATCAGTGATGACCCATATGGCGTCGTTGCCGTGTTGTGACCGTGGTAGTCCAACAATAAAATCCATTCCAATATCGTCCCATTTCCATTCTGGTATCTTGTTTGGCTGTAATAGTCCTGCGGGTTTTTGGTGCTCGGCTTTAATGCGTTGACATGAATCGCAGCATGCGATAAATGTGGCTATATCCCTCTTCATGCCGTGCCACCAAAATCTTTCCTGAATATCTTTGTACATTTTCGTACCTCCAGGGTGGATCGAGTATGGAGCGGTATGACTTTCCGCTAGAATTTGCTGTTTAAGGTCGTTGCTGTTTGGTACGCAAAGTCTGTCTCTGAACCATAATATTCCTTCACTGTCTATGGTGAATTCTGATGCCTTGCCCTGACTTACTTTTCTTTTTATCCCTTCGATGCTGGGTTGTCCATGCTGAGCCTTCTTTATTTTCTCTATTAGCGTAGGCTGTATTTCTAGCTTGGATATTTCGCCTTCCGTGATCATCATAAGGTTGAGTCTGGCGAATTCCCGCTGAAATTCGGGTCTCAGGTTCTGTATGCTGCCGCTGTTCGGGCTGGGGTTACGGCTGAGAGCATCTGCTACCATGTTTGCTTTCCCTGGGTGGTAGTGGATACCAACGTCGTAATCTTTTACCAGTTCCAGCTAGCGTCGTTGTCGTAAATTGATTCCTGGCTGTGTGAAAATATAGGTGAGGCTCTTATGGTCCGTATATATTTCACAGCGATTTCCAAGCAAAAAGTGCCTCCACTCCTTGAGTGCATGAATGACTGCTGCCAACTCCAAATCGTGAGTAGGATAATTTTCTTCATGTTTTCATAGTTGCCGAGAAGCGTAGGCGACTACCTTGCCTTCTTGCATCAGTACGCATCCGAGGCCCTTCCGGGATGCGTCGCAATATACTTCAAAGCTCTTGTGTATGTCTGGTACAATTAATACTAGGGTTGTGGTTAACCTCTTTTTTAGCTCTTGGAAGCTTTTCTCACATGCTTCGGTCCACTCGAATTTCTTATCCTTCTTGAGTAGCTGTGTCATTGGTTTGGCTATGGTGGAAAATCCTTCAATAAACCTTCTGTAATATCCGGCCATACCGAGGAAACTGCGTATATCCGTTACACTGGCTGGCGACTTCCAGCCAAGTACAGCCTTGACTTTATCTGGGTCCACAGCAATTCCTTCTTGCGTTAATACGTGTCCTAGGAAACCCACTTGTCTCAACCAAAATTCACATTTGCTGAATTTGGCGTAAAGTTGGTGTTTCCTTAATTCTCCCAGTACAATGTGGAGGTGTTCAGCATGTTCTTCTGGTGTCTTTGAATATACCAAAATATCATCAATAAATACCACCACGAATTTGTCCATGAATTTCATAAATACCTTGTTCATGAGGTGGACGAAATATGCGGGGGCGTTGGTCAGTCCGAACGGCATCACTGTAAATTCATAAAGTCTGTATCTTGAGGTGAATGCTGTTTTCGGGATATCTTCTGTGCGTACTTTTAGTTGATGATAACCTGACCTTAAGTCAACTTTTTAGAAAACCTTGGCTTGCGCGAGCTAGTCAAATAAATCATTTATCCGTGGCATCGGATATTTGTTCTTGATTGTGACCATGTTGAGTGCTCGGTAGTCTATACACAGCCTCATGGTCCCATGCTTCTTTTTGGCAAATAATACCGGTGAGCCCCAAGGCGAGGAGCTGGACCGTATAAATCCCTTGTCCAGCAGCTCCTTGTAATGCCCCGGATGTAATACTTTCCCTTTTGGGCAATATATATATATCTTTGGCTTGATCAATTCCATTCCGGGTTCTTCGTCTTTCGAGTTTTCGTCGTTTTGTTGTGTGCATGTGTGGCATTCATCCATATCATGTAGTCATGTGCATCGCATTGCATTTGTGTTGTCGTTTGCATTCGGTCCCACTCGTTTCTTTCCGTTGTCCGTTTCGAGTTCCCGAGCTCTCTCACGTGTTCGTGGCATCCCCGAGGCCTACTTTGGTGTTTGGCCATGTAACGTTTCCGGTTTAGCGTGAGTCTTGTCGTGCGTTGTTGTTTTGGTGTGTGTAACCCGCCTGTCGAATCTCGTCGCGTTTGGAGTTCGTTTGCTACTCCAACAATTATTCTCGTGGGCTGAAAGTACCCCCCCCCCCTCTTTGAGGCCCAAGACACCACTCCAACAGCCCACCAAACTTAACCAAACCCTTCCCTTCATCTAGGCCATCTAATTGTGATCATGTGGCTGAAAACCTCACCTCATTTGGACAACCCTAGCTCCTTGTGCCTATATAAACGTCCATCTCCCCCAATTTTCGCGTCTGAAACCCTAATGCTTCCACAGTTCGCCGCCGGTGCTTCCACCGTTGACCCGCGGTACTTCCACCATTGAAAAACCATGCTTCTGACGTCCCAGAAAAACCGTGCTTCCGAAGTCTCCACCGTGCTTCCGTAGTCCCGTCGCCGCGCTTCCACCCGACGCGCGGGCCCCGCGGTCCCGAGGTCGTCTTCTCCGCCGCCGGCCTTCGCCACCGCCGCCGGGTCTTCCCTGCCGCCGCGCTCCGGCCAACCTCGCCGCCGCCCCGCGTCCACTCACCTTTGCCGCCGCCGCCGCGGGCCTCACCTGCCTCCGGCCACCGCCGCCCGGGGCCCCTGCGCCGCCGGCCCCAACCCGCCGTTGGCCCCGCCTCTCCTCCCGTCCAGCGCCGCCGCTCGGTCGAGGGGATCGATCGATCCCCCGATCCGATCTGGATCCGCCCCGCCGCCAGCCTTGGGCCTCCCCGCGGCCCACCTCTCCACCGGCCCGCTCGACCGCCAGGGCCCAGCCGCCCTGCGCCAAGGCCGGCCCAGGCCAGCACCAGGCCGCCCGGCCCCAGCGCGCCTAGGGCCGCCTCCCTCTCCCTCCGGGCCTCCCAGGCCGCAAGGCCCAGCTGGGTGAGCCCCTTAAGACCCGCCCCGTGCGCGTTTTATTATTTTGCGCCTGTGTATTTTTTTCTTTCCCCTAGTCAAATTCTGCTAAGTCCCTGTTAATTTTAGTTCCTGATGCTGTTTTGCAATGGTGATAACTTTTTGTGTGATGGTCCGATTTGAGCAAATGATATGTCAAAATGATCGTGGAGACTTGTACTACGTTTTGTTACATTGTGCCATGCATGTTTGAGGTCATCTAGATGCTTAAATATCTGTTGCAAGAGTGCTACTTGTTATAAACTGCTGTTAGTAGTTGTTTTCATGCCATCTTTGCAATGTGATAACTTGGTGCATGTTTATCCAAATGATGCAAATGATATGTCCATGTGTTCATTCGTGGGGTTATGTTTGACTTGCTTTAGTTAGGATCACTTCGTGATCATTCTCTCGACCGAGGCACCTTCTCTTCTCGCTCTCTTTTACGTAAGCTAGGCTAGTGCTGCTGCAGACTCTTGTTCATTCTTCAGCCTTGTCCCACACCCAAGGCTGGGATAGTCGTGTTACCCGGGAACGGGATTGCTGAGTCCTCTGTGGCTCACAGTTACTTCAACACCCCAGATGCAGGTACGATGGTGAGCTACACAGGCGATGGCACTGAGCTAGACTGGGAGTATGACGAGGAGCATAGCCGTTACTATGTGAACTATTCGGCTGATCAGTAGAGCTTATACTAGGATTCGATCTAGACATGTGGTTTAATGTTATGTTTGGTATCTTGTCATTTGGATCTTTACCCTTAGATGGGCTGTGATGTTTATCTGAATGATGTTTGAACATGTAATGAATTTGTGTGATGTGGCGAGTCTAAGCCAACTATCTTTTCAGTTTTCCATCCCTATTTTTACATGAGATGTGCAAAGGTACCAAACTTGCGATCATTCCAGAATGGGCTTATATCTTTAAGTTGTGCCTCGACACGTAGGAGATATAGTCCCATCCTGGGCATTAGACTCCTTTATTTGCTTCTTTAATTCAACCAACTCGGATGGTGCCATTCTGTATGGTTTCTTATATATGGGTGTGGTTCCCGGTGCTAGCTCAATAATGAATTCTATTTCTCCGTCTGGCGGTGATACGTCCAAAACGTATCTATAATTTCTGCTTGCTCCATGCTTCTTTTGTGTGATATTGCTATGATATTTATGCACTTCCATACACTTTTGATCATATTTGGACTAACCTATTAACTCAGCGCACCACAGTGCCAGTTCCTGTTTTCTATTGTATTTCTATTTCAGATTCCCCCCATATTAAAAGTGCTCCAAAAATTCCGGGAAAAATACAGAAAAAATCAGCGTACAGGAAGCTTCGAGAAAAACCAAAGTGGGGCCAGAGGGGAGCCAGGGGCAGCCCAGGCGGCCCCACCCCTGGCCGCCCTAGGGGGGCGCCTGGGTCCCCCTCTCCGCTTCTGGTGACCCCCTTTTGCATATATATTCCTCGCGTCCCGAAACCCTCGAGGACGGAACCCTTTTTCGCGATCTCGTCTATGTTCCGCCGCCGCAACGCTTCCAAGATCGGGAGCATCAGGAGAACTCTTCCCGGCACCTTGCCGGAGGGGAGGACCACCACCGGGAGCTTCTCCACCACCATGGACGCTTCCCGGATGAGTTGTGAGTAGTCCCCCTTGGACCATGGGTCCATGACCAGTAGCTATGTGATGTTCTCCTCCCCTCTTTGTTCTTCATGGATTAGACCTCGTGAGCTGCCCTACATGATCGAGGCACATATGTAATCTTTTTGCTGTTGCTCTGTTGAGTTTGCTGGGATCCGATGGATTATGAGATTATGTTCAGATTGTGTGTGAGTAATATATTTGATTCACCTCTTTTATATTTTAGTTCTTGAGTAATTCTTGCATGTTCTTCGTTGCTGTGTATTGCTTTGGCCAAGTAGTAGGTAGTAACTCCAAGAGGGAACGTTATGCTTGATTGTGGGTTCATGCCCCCTGATGACTAGCTTGAGTGACAGAAACATGAGTCTAGGGGATGTGCTGTTGCCACGAGGGGGAAAACAACGGTGCTTGTACTTGCGGGTGCAAGGATAGTTTACTTTACGCAAAGTTCTTTTAATGCAGTTGTCTGTTTCTTTGAGTTTACACTTTGGGTGGGACTCGCAACTTAATACCAGCGAGATGTTCTGGATAGATATCTCAAGGTGGATGGTTAGTAGTAGATGCAGATGGATTTCGGTCTACTTGCCTTGGCGTACCGCCCATGCTTTTGAGCCTCTACCTTTCTTTACAGCATAGTTAGCATTGGTTTGCGCACATAATCATGTCAATTGCCCAGCTGTAATTTGTTTACCTCGCTTAGCTGTTTTATCGTCTTTTGGGAGAGAGACATCACTAGTGAACATCATGGGACCCCGGTCCATATTACCACCACTGATCACACCCTATATTTACTTCCTGTTTCTATTTCCTAGTTGCAGTCATAGCTATCATTATTATCTCTTGTGTTTGATCCTTTGTAAACAGCAAGGCCGGAGGGATTGACAACCTCTCTGTACTCGTTGGGAGCAAAGTTATTTGTATCTGTGTGCAGGTCCTGTCAACCGCTAAGTATCTGGCGCCGTTAGCCGTTGACACCTTCTTGTCGACCATCGGAGTCTCACGGGATTCGATCCTTGGTATCTTTGCCAAGGGAAACTTGCCGTTACGCTACATCTCAAACCTTCCACTTGGGGTAACCAACAAGGGGCGAGAAGCCATCAAGCAAAGTTTCTGGCGCCGTTGCCAGCGACTCCACTCTTCAAGATAGGGGAGTTGCACGCTATCTTTTATCTTTGCTTTTTAGTCTTGTTAGTTTACCTTTCAGTTTTTTGCTTTAGTGTTCTTTATCAAAAATCACAAAAATAGTTATCTTGCTTGCTGCTGCTATGGGTTCCACCGAGAACACCAAGTTGTGTGACTTCACTAGTCATAACAACAATGACTTTATCTGCACGCTTATTGCTACACCTGCCACTTCAGCACCTTCTTATGAGATTAAACCTGCTTTATTGAACCTAGTTATGAAAGATCAATTCTCTGGTGCTGGAGATGATGCTGCTTTGCACTTAAATAATTTTGTTGAGCTCTGTGATATGCAAAAGTACAAAGAAGTAGATAGTGATATTGTTATGCTTAAGCTTTTTCCTTTCTCCTTGAGAGGAGGAGCTAAAATCTGGTTTCAATCCTTGCCTAGGAATAGTATAGATTCTTGGGACAAGTGCAAGGATGCCTTTATTTGGAAGTACTATCCCCCTGCTAAAATTATCCAATTAAGGAGTAACATAATAAATTTTAAACAATTGGATAATGAACACGTTGCCAAGCTTGGGAACGCATAAAATCTCTTGTCAAGAACTGCCCTACTCATGGTTTGACTACTTGGATGGTTATCCAAACTTTTTATGCAGGCTTGAACTTTACCTCGCGGAACTTGTTAGATTCGTCCGCGGGAGGAACCTTTATGTCAACTACACTTGGTGCTGCCACGAAGCTTCTCGACGAGATGATGACCAATTATTCCCAATGGCACACCGAACGCGCTCCAACAGGTAGGAAGGTAAACTCTGTCGAGGAGATTTCCTCCCTAAATGAAAAAGTTGACTTGATCATGTCTCTACTTTCCAAGCAATTTCCTATTGATCCTCATGATGTTCCTTTAAATTGTTTGATTGCTCAAGATCAAGTAGATGTGAACTTTATCTCTAGAAACAATTTCAATAACAATGCTTATAGGAGTAATTTTGGTAGCAACCCTAGACCGTTTCTCTAATTCCTATGGGAACAACAATGCTTATCCTAGCACCAAGAACTCCACCCCTAGAGATAGAGACATGCCTAGTTATGAGAAACTTCTAGAAATAGAGAAGGCCACTAAGAACTACATGCACACCCAGTATGAACAAAACAAGACCTTCTCGAGGCAATTAGATGAGCATACTGCTATCTTGCAAGACATTGGTGGACAACTGGAGAGCCTAAATATTGAGATTTCTAACCTCCAGACTAGGCTCACCATCACTGAGACCCAAGTTTCCAATATGTCCCACAGACAAGCCACTTTGATAAACCGAATGGCAGCTAAACCTGAAGTGGTTGCACCCCTAAAGGAGGAAGAAGATAGAATTAAGAGCCTTCCTACCCACCACACTGTTGCTACTATCCAAGTTGTTGAGGATATCCAAACTCTTAGCACCCAATGCACTCCTAGTCCCATTGGACCTATTAATGGTGATGCTATGGCCTCAACCGTAAAAGAAACTCCCATGGCCATAGAAGCTACCAAACAAGTGAGCCTAAAGGACACCACTACCACTTTACTTGATAGTAGTGACCTTGATTTTGATAATTGCACCCTTTCTGAAGTTATTAGTTTTCTTCACAAGATGTCTAGAGATCCCCACACTAGCACACTTAATCTTGCCTTCACGGAGCATATCACTAATGCTCTCATCAAAGCTAGGGAGGAGAAGCTTAGGGTAGAAGCCTCCATACCTAGAAAGCTAGAAGATGGTTGGGATCCTATGATTAAAATTAAGTTGAATAACTTCTCTTGCTATGCTTTATGTGATGTTGGAGCTAGTACCTCCGTTATGCCCAAAAGAATGTATGATATGCTTAAATTGAAACCTTTTGATCCTTGTTCTTTTGGTGTTCGTCTTGTTGATTCTTCCATAAAGAAACCTTTGGGGAAGATCGACGATGTTCTTATCATTGTCAATGACAATTATGTTCCCGTTGATTTTACTATGATGGATATTGAATGTGAACCTTCTTGTCCAATTATTTTGGGACGTCCTTTTCTTTGCACCGTTGGTGCTATCATTGACATGAAAGAGGGGAATATAAAAATCCAATTTCCTCTCAAGAAAGGGATGGAACACTTCCCTAGAAAGAAGATTAAGTTACCTTTTGAGTCCGTTACACGGGCTAGCTATTCTCTTACTCTTGATAAAACTTGATCTTCTCTCTTTGCATTATGCCTAGCTTAAAGGCATAAAAGAAAGCGCTTTTGGGGGGCATCCCACAACGAATTAGGTTTTATTTTGCTTTTGTTGTGTCTTGATGTTTGTTACTACAGTAGCATCATCATTGTATCTTTTCTTTTCAGCTTTGTGCCAAGTTTAGCCTCTGGTTGCAAGAAAGTTCAAAAGTTGTGACGTGCTGTCCAGAAAACAGATTCTGTCCTTGGACAAAAAAATTCGTATAAAATCACCAGATCATCTTTTTGATCTGAATTTTTGTTGACAGCGTGCTCTATACAATTAGCTTTTGAACGTCTGTTCTGAGTTTTTTGATTTGAGTTGCAGAAGTGCCCCGAAAAAATTATTTACTACCCGCTGGTCTGTTTTTCACAGATTCTGTCCTGTTTTGCCTTTTCTTCGTTTTACAAACCTTGAGCTTGCTTTTTCTTTGCAAAAACCTTTTGGCAATCTTGAGAAACAGTAGCTCTTCAAGATTATCCTTATTTCCAGTAGGGAAAAGTTATTTTATTATGGATACTAACCTCGCTAATCAGATTATGATGAGTTATGTATGAAGGGAGTTTTCAAGTGTGCGAGGGAAGATGATAAAAGAAGATCCCGGAGGGTCAAACGCTCAAGCTTGGGGATGCCCCCGTGCACCCCCAAGAAATATTCAAGAAGGCTCAAGCGTCTAAGCTTGGGGATGCCCCCGTGCATCCCCTTCTCCATCAACAATTATCAGTTCGTCTTTTGTTCCACTATATTTTAATCACTTCATGCGTTATGTGCTATGCTTGGAGCGTCTTGCTCTTAGTTTCCTTTTTAGTTTTCTTTAGCTTTGCTTGCTGTTCGTAACAAGTTAGAACCCAGCTTTCTTTGTGTGGGAGAGAAACACGCTCCACTTCAACCTAGAACACAACATAGGATTTTCATGCTTATCTTTGTTGTGTGTGTTCTTTGTCTTTCCATAGCTGATGTCATGTTTAGCTCTTAGTTTTCATGCTTTTCTTTTTAAAGAGCTTTTGTTTAGTTGGTTGCTGAACTCTCTTGAGTTTTCATGTTTATCTTGTTAAGAGAGTTTGCCTGTTGCACTGAGTTGTGTGTCTTGACTTAAAGTAGGTAATTGAGGTTGCTATTTAATTTTAGTAGTAACTTGCAATAGTTTTGAGGTATTGCCATGAGTAATGTCTGAACTTTTGGTGTCAAGAGCTTTAGCCTATTAGTGATAGATGTCGTATTTTGGGAAATCCGTGTTTATTTTCAAAAACCTACAAAATAGTTGAGAACTTTAGCTACTAAATGGATCACTAATCTTTGGAGGGATCGAATATTAGAGTACACTCACGTACCATGGGTCGAGGATGCGCAAGGGTAACCAAACCCCCATACATACCTCCTCGGGGTACTTCTCTCTTTGTGAACCTCCTAATTAGATTGAGAGTTACCGATAATAAGTGCATGAGTTCTTCGGACTAATGTGAGTATTCGAAAGTTGACACTTCCACCTATCCATATTTTTCTAGCCTCTTCGGTACCGTGCATTGCCCTTTCTCACCTCGAGAGTTGGCGCATACTTCGCCGGTGCATCCAAATCCTTGGCACGATACGCTCTGTCATCATAAGCCTCATTATATCCTTCCTCAAAACAGCCACCATACCTACCTATCAAGGCATTTCCATAGCCTTTCCGAGATACATTGCCATGCAACATCCATCTTCTCATGACTTGATCTTCATGTCATACATGCTTTTTGCTTGATCGATGAGCCGCATGCTAGTTGGGCCTTACCCTAATCATTTCTACATGACGCGCTAGTATCATTGCATTTCCTGCTACACTGGCAGAGGCATACATTTGCATACATCATGATAGTTTCATTTTCTTTATGTTGAGTACTTTTGTAAAGTGTGAAAGGATCGATATGGTTGACTAGAGGGGGGGGGGGTGAATAGGCAACTAACATTTTTTTGGCTTTTCTTAACCACTTAAAATTAAGCGACAAAATAAGTTGTCTAAATATTCTACTAGGATGGCAACTAAGATAAAGAAGGACAACAACTACACATGCATGCTATAGGAGTTGAACAAGTAAAGCATACAAAAGTAAAGATAAGAAATAACCACAAGTGGAACCGGTGGAGACGAGGATGTGTTTCCGAAGTTCCTTCCCTTTGAGGGGAAGTACGTCTCCGTTGGAGCGATGTGGAGGCACAATGCTCCCCAAGAAGCCACTAGGGCCACCGTATTCTCCTCACGCCCTCACACGATGCAAGGTGTCGTGATTCCACTAGTGGTGCCCTTGAAGGCGGCAACCGAATCTTTACAAACAAGGTTGGGGCTATCTCCACAACTTGGAGGCTCCGAACAAACCACGAAGCTTCACCACAATGGAATATGGCTTCGAGGTGACCTCAACCGTCTAGGGTGCTCAAACACCCAAGAGTAACAAGATCTGCAAGGGATTAGTGGGGAGAATCAAATATCTCTTGGTGGAAGTGTAGATCGATGCGGAAATGGAGCTTTTGGAGCAACAATGGAGTAGTGGGGGAAGAGGTAAGTCTTCTTGGAGAAGAAGACCCCCTATATATAGTGGGGGGACAAATCCAACCGTTATTGGAGTTTTCAGCCCGCAGAGAGCGGTAGTACCGCGCATGAGTTGCGGTACTACCGCTCGCTAAGCGGTACTATCGCTTGGGAAGCGGTACTACCGCATAGGCAAAAGATTGCGACATGATTGACAACCACGGATGAAATAAATTACATCCGTGGCTACATCCGCAGGGAAAACGGTAGTAGCAAAACGCGACACGGTACTACCGCTTGAGATAAGCGGTACTACCGTGTTGTATGCGGAAGTAAAAAATTACTTCCGCATCCACTTCTGTACTTAGACTCAGCGCCTGGGCCAGATACACGGTACTACCGCTCTGGGGACGCGGTACTACCGTGGGAGCGGTACTACCGTGTCGGCAGGCGGTACTACCGTGTAACTGCGCGGTACTACCGCTTGCCAGGCAGTTGATCAGTTAAGAAGCCACAGTTTTGCATAAACGAAAAATAACCGGTTGGACCTCCAGAGAAGCAAGGAAAGGTGGTGTGGGCGACGGATGTGTACGTGTTGATTCTACCCAATCCTTTCCGACGCGGACCCCCTCTTAATAGTACGGCTTTCCTATTACTCAAAGCCACCGACAGGGAGCAAAAAGAAAACACCGTCCTTCATAGAATCCGAGGGGCAAGCAATCGTGTTGTGCCATAAGGGAGATATACCTGTATGAGCTTAGAGCACACGATCAGTCCGCAAATGTATTGTCATCAATCACCAAAACTACTTAGGGAGAAATATGCCCTTACAATCTCCCCCTTTTTGGTGTATTGATGACAACACGAGATTTGCACAGAGAAGAAATAATAGAGTATGCAATACAAGCCCTAGAGTATAGGTGAGCTCCCCCTGGATGTGTGCCTTCACACGATTGTGCTTTGGACTGCACAACACACATACTAGGTATAGTGCTCCCCTATAATCTACACACGAGATACTCTATATAACATTGACTGCACTGGATAAACATTAAAGACATAAAGATAAGTTCAACGATAACGGGGCATATGTCTTACACCATATGATAGTCTCACGCACACGACACAAACACGCAAAATAAACCAGAGTTCAACGCAAAACACACGAACAGGTACAAGACGGCAAATCACTCTCCCCCTTTGTCATCGAGACACCACAAAGGGGAAAAGAGGACACGAAGACGGGTGGCAGCCCGGAAGAAGCTCAGTCGTCATACTCATCATCAAACCCCTGCTGCTCCTCCTGATACTCATCATCAGATCCCTGCTGCTCTGGCTGATACTCCTCATCAGACTCTGACCACTTGTACCCCTGGCGAGCCATCCAGGTAGCCTCAGGTGTGATGTTGTCCTCGGATCCATTGGAAACCTCCTCTCCATACAAAGCCAGAATCTTCTTGTCATGCTGACGTGTCTTCTTGTCAGTCACATGAGCACGATATTGCCCCTTAGCCTACATGCAGAAGAGGGCCTTCATATTCTGCTAAAGCCTTTTAGCCCAAGAAGGCTTCTCCACTGCAGAGGAAGAAGAAGGGGCAAATCTGCCAGGGCGCACATCAGCAGTCTCCTCCACAGGCTCCTCCTCAGTGTCCATCTGGGCAGCAGCAGCCTGAGCACGAGTAGTGGTGTTGGCCCAACGAGTCTTGACGCGAAGCCGGATAGGGTCATGGCGGTAGCAGTCGGCCTCGAACTCCTCCTCTGGGTACAACTTCTCCCAAGTCTTGGAGATAAGCAGAAATACGTATGGACCATAGATGGGTACCTTGCGAGAGTAGATGGCAAACCGGATTTCATTCCACATGATATGGGAAATGTCAAGCGGTGCAGCCTGGGCTGAGCGAGCCTCTTAACACATCAGAAGCATATCAACCAGATAGGCATGGACCTTGTCCTTATCGCCAACACGAGGGAACAGAGTGTTGCGAAAGATCCGATACATGATGTCCAAGAAGGGGTTCAACACCCAAGTCGTTTTGCCACTAGCAAGAGTCTTTGCCTCATAAAATGGAAGCAGTTTGTCTTTGTTTGCTGATTCAGGATTGGCGTGAGGCCAAAAACCAATTGGGGTATGGAGACCCTCATCAGGAAGCTGAAGAAGATCCATGAACTCCTTCCAAGTAGAGGTCATCTTGTGACCATTGGTCATCCAAGTCATGGGGCGATCCTCCTTGGCCTGGAAATTGACAGAGGCATAGAACTGCGCAATTAGCTCAGGGTCAAAGTCGTTCTGGAAGGTCATGATGTGCTCCAGACCCAACTGCTCGATCAAATCAAGGGCTTCTGCAAAGTATGCTCGGTTCTTGTCCTTCCTCATGTGCTCCACATCCACCCAGTGAGCATCCACATAAAGATTGGCCTTGGTCTTGAGCACCTCATGATAGATGCGAAACTGCTGCTTGGTCCAGAAGATATCATCTCCAGGAAAGTGCTCACGGGGTTCTCCATACGGGTTGATCTTCCTACGAGACATGAACTCAGCAGCAGGCATCTCCTCCATAGACATGGAGGATTCCTTACGCTTGTTGGATGAAGTCTTGTACCGGCGCTGGGGATTGGAGCCCTCTGGCACGTCACTTGGGGTACGCAGGCGCTTGGAACTAGTGTCGCGGACAGGGTTGGTACGACGACCCTCAAAACCGGAGCCACCACCTAAAAACACAAACACAAGACCACAACAACACAAACACAAGAAGAATCAATGCCAAAGCCTCGAAAGACACAAGAAACCAGGAGAAATAGGAAAGAGATCATGCTACAAAGTAAATATGATACAAGCGGTAGTACTGCTGACCCTTGCGGAAGTAAAAAATTAGTACCTCAGGGTAAGCGGTAGTACCGCATGTCACATGCGGTAGTACCGCATACGCTGTGGTAGTAATATTTTACTTCCGCCAGAAGAGGCGGAACTAAAAAATTAGTACCGCAGGGCAAGCGGTAGTACCGCAGGTGGATGCGGTAGTACCGCGTACACTGCGGTAGTAATATTTTACTTCCGCCAGAAGAGGCAGAACTAAAAACTTAGTGCTGCATGCGGAGCGGTAGTACCGCATTGGGTCGCGGTAGTACCGCTCGGCAAGCAGTGTTAAATTTTTACTTCCGCCCGAAGGGGCGGAACTAAAAACTTAGTGATGCATGCGGAGCGGTAGTACCGCATTGGGTCGCGGTAGTACTGCTCGGCAAGCAGTACTAAATTTGTACTTCCGCCCGAGCGGTAGTACCGCTGAGGACAGCGGTAGTACCGCTCAGGTCAGATCAGATCTGGATTACATCGTGCGGTAGTACCGCGGTTCTCCAGCGGTAGTACCGCACGAAACAGATCTGAGAAGAGCAGATCTAGAAACTACCAACGAGATCGACACACGGTACTACGGCTGATCATAGTAACTTCGTAGCAACAGATCTAATCATATTTCTAGTGCACAAACACTCTCCCACATCCTAAGCATCCATGGATGAGATCACAAAGAACACAAGAACACTAAGCATCTCCCCTAACCCTAAAAACTCAGTCAGGGCAATAAGAAGAGGGGAAAAGGGGAGAAACCTGCATCCATGGCAAGAGGACGTGGTGGGGATCGATTCCACCGGTCGGAAAGCGAGAAGAGTGGCCGAGGGAGGAGATCCGGCGAGGTCCTCCGGCGGCGTTCTTGAGAGAGAGAGAGACAGGGACGACGTGGGGGTTAGGAGTGAATGGGTATGGGGGAGATGGAACTCCCCCTGCCTGCTTATAACCCCCACACGTTCGGATATGTGCGGTAGTACCGCGGTCATCACGGTAGTACCGCTCGCACGGTAGTACCGCTCGCCGGGCGGTAGTACCGCCCTACCAGCGGCAGTATAAAATTACTGTCATGCTGGAGGTGCGGTAGTACCGTATGTCCTCCGCGGTAGTACCGTAACCAAGCACGGTAGTACCGCTCCCTCAAGAAAATGCACGAAAAAGGCAAGAGGCTTTAAGCACTAGAGAGAGTAAAAACACCATGTGCACAAGCAAAACACGAAACACAAATTCCTCACAAGAGGGCGGTGGCCGAGGCCACCTATGTTTGAGTTTTATAGATATGGCACCGCGAAGAATTATCCTTGGGCCCATGATCAAAGCTCGACTTGAAGCATTTAAGCCAACTATGTATGGCAAATGAAAAAGTTTTGGTTAGTTTATGCATAATGGGGGGAGGAATAGTTCATTGAGAGAACAGTACTCCCCCTAAGTCCATGCCTACATCTAGACAAGATAACTATGTCGAGTGTGAGGAGCGTGTGCACAGATTCAAACCACATTGCTCAAATCAATGATATTTAGCTCATGCCTTAACTCGCGAAATCTTGCTTCATCTAGAGGCTTCGTGAAGATATCTGCAAGGTTATCATGAGTGTTGACGTAGTGAAGCTCGATTTCTCCTTGCCTTATGTGATCCCGGATGAAGTGATACCGAATCTCAATATGCTTCGTCTTGAAGTGTAGTACCGGGTTGAGAGAAATCTTGATGGCACTTTCATTGTCACACCAAAGAGGCACTTTGTCACAAGTGACACCGTAATCCTTTAAAGTTTGCCTCATCCATAAGAGTTGAGCACAACAACTGCCAGCGGCCACATATTCTACTTCGGTGGACGAGAGAGATACACAACTTTGCTTTTTGGAAGACCAACTAACAAGAGAGCAACCAAGAAATTGGCACCCTCCCGAGGTGGACTTCCTATCCACTTTGTCTCCTGCCCAGTCAGAATCAGAGAAACCAACAAGGTTGAAATTTGCTCCTCTTGGGTACCATAAGCCAAAGTTTGGGGTATGAGCCAAATATCGAAAGATTCGCTTGACGGCCACAAAGTGACTTTCCTTAGGTGAGGCTTGAAACCGTGCAAAAATTCCCACACTCAACATAATATCCGGTCTAGATGCACAAAGGTAAAGCAAAGATCCGATCATAGAGCGATATACCTTTTGATCCACCGCTTTACCATTGGGATCAATGTCAAGTTGGCATTTGGTTGGCATTGGAGTAGTAGCCGGCTTGACATCACTAAGGTTGAACCTCTTGAGCATGTCTTGAGTATACTTGGATTGTTTGATGAAGATGCCTTCTCTTCATTGTTTGATCTCAAAACCAAGGAAGTACTTCAACTCTCCCATCATGGACATCTCAAAATGTGTGGTCATGAGTGCGGCGAACTCATCGTTGAAAGCTTTGTTAGGAGAGCCAAAGATAATATCATCAACATATAGTTGGCATACAAACAACTCCCCTTTGACCTTCTTAGTAAAAAGAGTGGGGTCGATTTTCCCAATTTCAAACCCACGATCTTGTAACAACTCGGTAAGGTGCTCATACCACGCTCGTGGGGCTTGTTTAAGGCCATAGAGTGCCTTATCAAGTTGATACACATGATTGGGGAACTTAGGATCCTCGAACCCCGAGGGTTGTTTAACATACACCAACTCATTAATGGGACCATTAAGAAATGCACTTTTCACATCCATTTGTTGCAATTTAAAGTTATGATGGGAAGCATAGGCAAGCAACAAACGAATGGATTCAAGACGAGCAACGGGGGCAAAGGTTTCACCGTAGTCGATACCCTCGACTTGGGAGTAGCCTTGAGCCACCAGACGTGCCTTGTTGCGGATGACAATGCCATGGGCATCTTGCTTGTTCTTAAAGATCCATTTGGTTCCAATGACATTATGGTTCTCCTTTGGTCTTGGCACCAGACGCCACACTTTGTTGCGCTCGAAGTTATTGAGTTCTTCATGCATGGCATTGAGCCAGTCAGGATCTTCGAGCGCCTCATAGACCTTCTTAGGTTCAACAAAGGAGACAAAAGCTTGATGAGCACAATAGTTTGCTAATTGTCTACGAGTGCTTACCCCCCTTTTTATGCTTCCTAAAATGTTCTCGATGTGATGCTCGTTAGAAGCAAGCCTGGAGGCAACTTTTGCAGCACGACGCTCGAATTGCTCTTCAAGTGATAACTGAGGAGCATTGAGTTGATCATCTTGAGCGTCATTATGAGGAAGATCTTGATCTTGAGCTTCCTCTTGACCTTGATCTTGCTCGGGAGACTGAACTTGGCCTTGTGCATCAATTGGTGGTTCTTCACCAACTTGAGGTTGATCTTGCACTTGGCCTTGTTCATCAGGCTGAGGGCCTTCACTTTGTTCTTCGGAAGCGTGTGGGTCTTGGGTTGGTGATGGTTCCACTTGAGTGGAACATTGTCCTTCTCCTTCGGCCACAAGGGGTTCCTCAACGGGTAGGATATATCCAACACCCATTCTTCTTATGGCTTGAGGAGGAATTTCATCACCTGCATCACAAGTACCACTTTGCTCCACTTGGGAGCCGTTATTTTCATCAAACTCTACGTTACTCGTCTCCTCTATGAGTCCAGTGGACTTGTTGAGGACACGGTAAGCATGAGAGTTTGTAGCATAACCAACAAATATGCCCTCATGAGCTCTAGATTCAAATTTAGACAAACAAACACCTTTCTTGAGAATGAAACACTTACACCCAAACACCCGGAAGTACTTGAGATTGGGCTTGTTACCGGTAAGAATTTCATACGGAGTTTTGTTCAAGCCTTTGCGGAGATAGAGACGATTTGACGCATGGCAAGCGGTGTTGATGGCTTCGGCCCAAAAGTTGTATGGAGAGTTGAATTCAGCCATCATGGTTCTTGCAGCATCTATTAAGGTTCGGTTCTTTCTCTCCGCAACACCGTTTTGCTGAGGGGTATACGGGGCGGCATATTGATGTTTGATCCCCTCATCACCAAGAAACTCATCCAAGGTGTAGTTCTTGAACTCGGTGCCATTGTCACTTCTAATCATCAAAATCTTTGCTTCATGTTGTCGTTGAGCTTCATTTGCAAAGTTGATGACGGTTTGTTGGGTCTCACTCTTCTTCTTGAAGAAGAACACCCAGGTATATCTTGAGTAATCATCCACAATCACCAAGCAATATTTCGTACCCCCAAGACTATCAAAAGTGGGAGGCCCAAAGAGATCCATGTGGAGGAGCTCTAGAGGTCTCTTTGAATAGATGATAGTCGTGGGAGGGTGAGCCTTCTCATGTAATTTTCCTTCAATGCACGCCCTGCAAGCACGATCTTTGGCAAAGCTAACATTTGTTAGTCCTCGGACATGGTCCCCCTTGAGAAGACTTTGCAAAGAGCTCATATTGACGTGGGCCAAACGGCGATTCCAAAGCCATCCCACATCAACCTTAGCCATTAGGCATGTCGCGACCTTAGTGGGTTGCTTCGAGAAGTTAACCACATAAAGACCGTTCTCGACATGCCCAACATAGGCTACTTTAAGAGTCTTGCTCCACAAGAGGGCCACAGAATCAATATCAAAGAATGTAGCAAAGCCCATGAGTGCAAGTTGGCGAACAGAAAGTAGATTGTATGCAAGGGACTCAACAAGCATGACTTTCTCGATCGTGAGATCATGAGAGACAACAACCTTGCCAAGTCCCAATACCTTAGAAGATGAAGCATCACCCCATTCGACGTTGGTGGCCATAGATGAACCGAGATGCACGTCCACCACCAAGTCTTTGCTTCCGGTCATATGATTTGTGGCTCCGCTATCGAGCAACCATGATCCCCCACCGGAAGCAAACCCCTACAATAGATCAATGCTTGGATTTAGGTACCCATTTGGTAATGGGTCCATTGAGGTTAGTGACAAGGGTCTTAGGAACCCAAATGGACCATTCAATGTACTCATAATAAGAACCAACAAATTTAGCAAACACATGGCCATCACTAGCACGGCATAAAACATATGAAGGATTAAAATCGCCGGCCATGTTTGATGGTATGGTGGAGTTTTTCTTGACACCACTACTTTTCTTCTTGGTTGACGTGCCCTCTCCTTCTTTCACAAAGGATTGTTGGAGAGGGGGTGGTTGCTTTGTCTTGTCATTCTTCTTCTTCTTGGGCTTAGGAGCAAACCCAATTCCTTCCTTTGCCACAACTTCCTTTTGATTGCTCAAAAGGGCGTTGAGGTTCTTCTCACCTTGTATGCAAGTCACAAGGCCTTTCTCAAGTTTCTTCTTTAGTTCAGCATTTTCTTCAACAAGATGCACATGCTCACAAGATGGGTTAGTAGCATTTGCATTATCAATTAAAACCATGCGAGGAAAGATAGCCTTTTCCTTGGTTAGCGAAACTTGGAGTTGATCATGAGACTCCTTGAGAGTAGCATGCATTCCTTTCAAGGCCTTGTGAGCCTTGTCAAGTATGTCAAACTCCTCTTTGAGTTTAGCATGGTCAACCTCAAGTTTTGCCTTCTCAGAGTTAAGGACACGAGAGACAACTAAAGCATGATCAAGATCTTTCTTTAATTTAGCATGATCATCGTTGTGTGACTCCTCAAGAGTCAAATGAAGACCACGCTCTTCCTCTAGGGCGTTAGAGAGATCCGATATCTCATCGGCATAGTCTCGACTATGCCCTTCCATTTTAGTAATGGTTTCCTCGTGAGCCTCGATAATGTCATTGGCCTCACCGAGTTGTTCCAAGAGAGCAACAAAATGCTTCTTGGGTTTGCCCTTGAGATTCTTTATGAACACATCAAATTCATTTTCTCCCTCCTTAATACCCTCACCCTCATCAATACAATTAGTCAATGAAGGGTTAGAAGAGATAGTAGTATTGATGTTTGGGGTTACCTTGTTGGTGGCCTTGGCCATGAGACACTTGGCGGTGATGTTCTCGTTTGGTGAGTTGAAGAGAGATGAGTGCGGAGTGGTAGCAATTGCAATTGTGGCCATAGTGGTCACCTCATCGTCTTCATCATTGTCATCATCCTCCACATATTCTTCTTGAGCCACCAACACTTTCGGAGGAGTCTTCTTGATGAAGTTGTTCTTGTTGGGATAGGACTTTGACTTGTCCTTCCGAATAAGCTTGCCTCCAAAGTCTTCTCTCTTCTCATATGGGCAATCCACAACGAAGTGACTTACATTTCCACAGTTGAAACATTTCCTTACTCGTTGCTTCCCTTTGTTCCCACTGGAGTTGTTGCTGTTAAAGTTGGACCTTGAGTTCTTCTTGCCCCAGAACTGCCTTGAAGCAAGAGCCATGTGCTCGTGATAGGCATATTTGGTGTCCTCGGGGCAACACTCATCATCATCTTCCACTTCCTCCTCTTCCACACAAGCCTTGGCCTTCAGAGCAAGATTAGGCTTCTTGGATCGTTGAGCTCTTAGAACCGCATTGTCGGCGGTTACGTCAAGGATCCTCATGGCAACAAATTCATCCAACACTTCGTTTGAGGATAAAGTGTGGAAGTCCGGTCTCTGACGAATGACAGAGGACATGGCCTTATGATAAGGCATCATGGCCTTGAGGAACTTGCGCTTGATCCAATTGTCATCCGTATCCTTACTGCCATGATCTCGAAGAGACACTGCAAGAATAGTGAATCTTCGATAAAGTTCACGAGGATCTTCATCTTTGATCATAGCAAACTCATCAGCTTCATCTTGCACCACTTCATAGTTGGAGCGTTGAATACTTGTGCTTCCCTTGTACATTGTGCCAACATGCTCCCATGCTTCCTTGGCCACAGTGAAGGGACGAAGGTGAGCAATGTCTTCAGGAGGGATGGAATCTTGAAGAATGCAAAGTGCGGACTCGTTGAACTGATGATCGGCAGTTTCTCTTGGAGTCATGTTGTCGGGATCATACGGATAAAAACCTTGCTCAATGATTCTCCAAAGGTTAGTGGAACAATGATTAATATGACGTTTGAAACGAAACACCCAAGTAGCAAAATCAGTATTTTTAACAAACTTGGGAGGGGGCCCAACAGAATTTAAATGCGGTGTGGGAACGGGTCCTCCATAGTGAATAGGAGGAGCAGATTGGGCAAATTTCCCACTCCCATTCTTAGTGACCGGGGCTTGCTCACTACTAGCTTCTCCCTTGTCGGGATTAGCCTCCGACACATTGGTAGCGGGACGACCCACTTCCAACGGTGAGGTGGATAATTTAAGCCCCTCAAGCATTTCTTTAAACATGCCTTTGACCTCGCTCGCTAGTGATTCTTTCAATGTGGTCAAAGCCACATTGAACTCTTCACGAGTGACCGAGGCACCCCCATCTGACGTAGGCAAGGACGGATTTCCACCGGAATGGTCCTCCGTCTCGACTACGTTGTCAACCATACTCTTCGGACGGTAAAGTCCTTAAAAAGAGACGAGGCTCTGATACCAATTGAAAGGATCGATATGCTGACTAGAGGGGGGGTGAATAGGCAACTAACAATTTTTTGGCTTTTCTTAACCACTTAAAATTAAGCGACAAAATAAGTTGTCTTGATATTCTACTAGGATGACAACTAAGATAAAGAAGGACAACAACTACACATGCATGCTATAGGAGTTGAACAAGTAAAGCATACAAAAGTAAAGATAAGAAATAACCACAAGTGGAACCGGTGGAGACGAGGATGTGTTTCCGAAGTTCCTTCCCTTTGAGGGGAAGTACGTCTCCGTTGAAGCGATGTGGAGGCACAATGCTCCCCAAGAAGCCACTAGGGCCACTGTATTCTCCTCACGCCCTCTCACGATGCAAGGTGCCGTGATTCCACTAGTGGTGCCCTTGAAGGCGGCAACCGAACCTTTACAAACAAGGTTGGGGCTATCTCCACAACTTGGAGGCTCCCAAGAAACCACGAAGCTTCACCACAATGGAATATGGCTTCGAGGTGACCTCAACCGTCTAGGGTGCTCAAACACCCAAGAGTAACAAGATCCGCAAGGGATTAGTGGGGAGAATCAAATATCTCTTGGTGGAAGTGTAGATCGATGCCTCCTCAAGCAATCCCGAGCAAATCAACAAGTTTGATTGGCTAGGGAGAGAGATCGGGCGGAAATGGAGCTTTTGGAGCAACAATGGAGTAGTGGGGGAAGATGTAAGTCTTCTTGGAGAAGAAGACCCCCTATATATAGTGGGGGGACAAATCCAACCGTTATTGGAGTTTTCAGCCCGCAGAGAGCGGTAGTACCGCGCATGAGTTGCGGTACTACCGCTCGCTAAGCGGTACTACCGCTTGGGAAGCGGTACTACCGCATAGGCAAAAGATTGCGACATGATTGACAACCACGGATGAAATAAATTACATCTGTGGCTACATCCGCAGGTAAAACGGTAGTAGCAAAACGCGACACGGTACTACCGCTTGAGATAAGCGGTACTACCGTGTTGTATGCGGAAGTAAAAAATTACTTCCGCATCCACTTCTGTACTTAGACTCAGTGCCTGGGCCAGATACACGGTACTACCGCTCTGGGGACGCGGTACTACCGTGGGAGCGGTACCGTGTCGGCAGGCGGTACTACCGTGTAACTGCGCGATACTACCGCTTGGTTGAGCGGTACTACCGCTTGCTAGGCAGTTGATCAGTTAAGAAGCCACAGTTTTGCATAAACGAAAAATAACCGGTTGGACCTCCAGAGAAGCAAGGAAAGGTGGTGTGGGAGAAGGATGTGTACGTGTTGATTCTACCCAATCCTTTCCGACGCGGACCCCCTCTTAATAGTACGGCTTTCCTATTACTCAAAGCCACCGACAAGGAGCAAAAAGAAAACACCGTCCTTCATAGAATCTGAGGGGCAAGCAATCGTCTTGTGCCATAAGGGAGATATACCTGTATGAGCTTAGAGCACACGATCAGTCCGCAAATGTATTGTCATCAATCACCGAAACTACTTAGGGAGAAATATGCCCTTACAAAGTGTGAAATATCTTCTATACTTCTTGTAATACATAGAGTGTTGCCCCTAAAGTGAGGAAAAGATCCCAAAGAGGACAAAATCAAAAGATCCCAAAGAGGACAAAATCAAAAGATCCCAAAGAGGACAAATGAGAGTTAAATAGAAAGAGCCATTGAGGCCACAAAAAAAGAAAAAAAAGAAATAAAAAGAGAGAAGGGGGCACGATACTATCATTCATGCATATAGCTATGTGGGGACCTTTACACTATAGAACTTGGCTTGTATATTGCAATGATGAGCCTCCACAAAAGAGCTCTAGGTCTTCTTGAGAAAGCAAGTTGGATGCACCCCCATTAGTTCCATTGGAGAGCTTACCTTAGCTCATATGTGCATCCGTTGCATGGCAATCCCTACTCCTCACATCATATCTATCATTTGGCTTTCTCTCGCCGATGATTGTCCTCATTGATGTGAGCCCTTCACACCTTTTTTGTCTTCCCCCTCCATCATTTTTCTCTCTTTGCCATCCTAAGTGTCGACTTTCTTGCTTACGCTCATCCATTGCATGAGTGCTCAAAATATCGAAAGGGAGTGGATTATTTTGACTTGTACCTGGCTGTTGGTCTGGGGATGAGTCAAGATAAGATTCCGAAGAAGAAAAAGTGTGAAACTTTAGTAGATTAAGTTCTCAACAATATAAAAACAATGTTTTACTCTCTCGTATATCCCTATCCCCTTTCTTGCACGCAAACACCATTTGGATACATTCGAGTCACGGACAGCGAGAGCTCTTGCACCTTTATGTTCTTATGTTACTTGTTACAATGCTAATATAGACTCTTGCTTGTTATGACTTGAATTGAATTACATGCCTTGATTGCTTTACTTAAAAAGTTCTTATATGGTTGATAGCATGTCACCACAGAAATTATGCTCGTTATCATTTACCTACTCGAGGACGAGCAGGAATTAATCTTGGGGATGTTGATACGTCCAAAATGTATCTATAATTTCTGCTTGCTCCATGCTTCTTTTGTGTGATATTGCTATGATATTTATGCACTTCCATACACTTTTGATCATATTTGGACTAACCTATTAACTCAGTGCACCACAGTGCCAGTTCCTGTTTTCTGCTGTTTTTCTATTTCAGATTTCCCCCATATTAAAAGTGCTCCAAAAATTCCGGGAAAAATACAGAAAAAATCAGCGTACAAGAAGCTTCGAGAAAAACCAAAGTGGGGCCAGAGGGGAGCCAGGGGCAGCCCAGGCGGCCCCACCCCTGGCCGCCCTAGGGGGGCGCCTGGGCCCCCCTCTCCGCTTCTGGTGACCCCCTTTTGCATATATATTCCTCGCGTCCCGAAACCCTCGAGGACGGAACCCTTTTTCGCGATCTCGTCTCTGTTCCGCCGCCGCAACGCTTCCAAGATCGGGAGCATCAGGAGAACTCTTCCCGACACCCTGCCGGAGGGGAGGACCACCATCGGGAGCTTCTCCACCACCATGGACGCTTCCCGGATGAGTTGTGAGTAGTCCCCCTTGGACCATGGGTCCATGACCAATAGCTATGTGATGTTCTCCTCCCCTCTTTGTTCTTCATGGATTAGACCTCGTGAGCTGCCCTACATGATCGAGGCACATATGTAATTATTATGTTGTTGCTCTGTTGAGTTTGCTGGGATCCGATGGATTATGAGATTATGTTCAGATTGTGTGTGAGTAATATATTTGATTCACCTCTTTTATATTTTAGTTCTTGAGTAATTCTTGCATGTTCTCCGTTGCTGTTTATTGCTTTGGCCAAGTAGTAGGTAGTAACTCCAAGAGGGAACGTTATGCTTGATTGTGGGTTCATGCCCCCTGATGACTAGCTTGAGTGACAGAAACATGAGTCTAGGGGATGTGCTGTTGCCACGAGGGGGAAAACAACGGTGCTTGTACTTGCGGGTGCAAGGATAGTTTACTTTACGCAAAGTTCTTTTAATGCAGTTGTCTGCTGCTTTGAGTTTACACTTTGGGTGGGACTCGCAACTTAATACCAGCGAGATGTTCTGGATAGATATCTTAAGGTGGATGATTAGTAGTAGATGCAGATGGATTTCGGTCTACTTGCCTTGGCGTACCGCCCATGCTTTTGAGCCTCTACCTTTCTTTACAGCATAGTTAGCATTGGTTTGCGCACATAATCCTGTCAATTGCCCAGCTGTAATTTGTTTACCTCGCTTAGCTGTTTTATTGTCTTTTGGGAGAGAGACATCACTAGTGAACATCATGGGTCCCCGGTCCATATTACCACCACCGATCACACCCTATATTTACTTCTTGTTTCTATTTCCTAGTTGCAGTCATAGCTATCATTATTATCTCTTGTGTTTGATTCTTTGTAAACAGCAAGGCCGGAGGGATTGACAACCTCTCTGTACTCGTTGGGAGCAAAGTTATTTGTATCTGTGTGCAGGTCCTGTCAACCGCTAAGTATCTGGCGCCGTTAGCCGTTGACACCTTCTTGTCGACCCTCGGAGTCTCACGGGATTTGATCCTTGGTATCTTTGCCAAGGGAAACTTGCCGTTACGCTACATCTCAAACCTTCCACTTGGGGTAACCAACGAGTGGCGAGAAGCCATCAGGCGCCATGCCTGGTAATTCCTCGGGAAATACGTCCGGAAATTCACATACAACTGGGACTTTGCTTAACTCAGATGTATCAAGTTTGTTTAATTTTGGTTGCCGGGATACTGGTCTCTCCTGAGCTGCGACTCTTATTGATTTTCCATGATGATGAGTAAGAATCACTGTTCTGTTGAAGCAGTCGATAAATCCTTTATTGGTGGTTAGCCAGTCAATACCCAGGATAACATCCAGTCCTTCGTTTTCCAACATGATGAGGTTTGCGTGAAATTTTAATCCCTCAATTTCGATGGTCAAACCCTGGCAGTAGTTCTGAGTGATCTGCTTACTTCCGGGGGACTTGATGGTCATTGATTTTCCCAAGGGAAGCATTGAAAAACCATGTTGCAAAGCAAAAATCTTCGAAATGAACGAATGAGAAGCTCCAGAATCAAACAAAACCGTGGCAGGTATTGTGTTGACAGGGAACGTACCGAGTATGATATCCGGTGCATCCTGTGCCTGCTCCTTGGTCACATGGCTCAGGTGGCCTTTCCTGTGATTGTTATTGGGGTTTGTAGGATCGAAGTAGGTCTAGAGGGGGGGGGGGATTAGACTACTTGACAATATAAAAAATCTGCCTTTAGATCATGCAAAGTTTTTGGCAGTTTCACAAACAAGATCAATTCAAGTAACACCCTACACATGCAATTCTAGAGTATATGCAGCGGAAAGTAAATTGCACATGTAAAAGAGAGGTGGAGAAGATCAAACGCAGTTTGGTGACACGGATATTTTTGTCGTGGTTCCGATAGGTGGTGCTATCGTACATCCACGTTGATGGAGACTTCAACCCACGGAGGGTAACGGCTGCGCGAGTCCACGGAGGGCTCCACCCACGAAGGGTCCACGAAGAAGCAACCTTGTCTATTCCATCACGGCCTACGCCCACGGAGGACTAGCCTTACTCGGGGTAGATCTTCACGAAGTAGGCGATCTCCTTGCCCTTACAAACTTCTTGGTTCAACTCCACATCATCAAGACGGAGGCTCCCAAGCGACACCTAACCAATCTAGGAGGCACCACCCCCCAAAAGGTAATAGACGGTGTTGATGGTGATGAACTCCTTGCTCTTGTGCTTCAAGTGATAAACTCCCCAACACTCAACTCTCCTCACTGATATGGCTGTGGTGGAAGAAAGATTTGAGTGGAAAGCAACTTGGGAAGGCTAGAGATCAAGTTTCATATGGTAGGAATGGAATGGCTTGATCTCAACACAAGGGTAGGTGGTTCACTTCTCAGAAAGTGTATGGTAGAAGTGGTGATACTTTCTGATGGCTCTCCTCACGAATGAGGAGGGGGTGGAGGGGTATATATAGCCTCCACACAAAATCCAACCGTTACACACACATTTGACCAATCTCGGTCAGACCGAAGTGAAAACTCGGTTAGACCGAAAGTTCAAATATAGTGAACGTTGGGATTTTCGGTGGGACCGAAAATACCATCTCGGTGAGACCGAAGTGAGTCAAAGGTTAGGGTTTGCCATTTCGGTGAGACCGAAAATATAAACTCGGATATTCCGAATTGATGTCAACTGATCACAGAAGGTTGGCAGCCCTTTTTCGGTGAGACCGAAACTCAGAATCGGTTTGACCGAGAAGCTAGGGTTTGGAGAAACAACTGAAGTGGTTCATCTCGGTGGGACTGAGTTGGAGAAATCGGTGTGACCGAGATGTTAGGGTTTGAAGAGATAACTTCATCTCGGTGAGACAGAGTTGGTTTGACCGAGATTACTTATGGGTGTGTGTTAAGTAGTGAATAGTGCTGATAGTTGAGGGAGTTAGATCACCAAGCACTTGAGCAACAGGAACATTAACACAACCTCATCCCCTTTTAATAGTATTGGCTTTTCCTATGGACTCAATGTGATCTTTGATCACTAAACCAAAAAATGGAGTCTTGAGCTTTTGCCAATGCTTGTCTTAGCATTTTGAGGGGTCCACTTCTTCAGACATTTCCATACCCATATCATCGAACTTCTCTGAAATGATTCTCAAGATAATATTAGTTCAATGATATATATGTTGTTATTAATTACCAAAACCACCCGGGGATTAGTTGCACTTTCAATCTCCCCCTTTTTGGTAATTGATGACAACATATAGATCAAAGCTTCGACAAAAGATATAATCAATGAATAATATCGTCGCTTTGAGAAGTATGTGATAAACAAGAGCTCCCCCTAAATTTGTGCATTATTTAAAATTTGCGTTTGAATGCAAATGCACAATCGATTAGGATTATGGGTCACTCTTCCATGTCACATACATCTTGGTGGAGCGCACAAAATGATAAGAATGAATAACATGCACTTAGTCACCAAGACAAGAGTAAATAGCCATACAATAAGGAATAGCATATGATAAGCAATAAGCACACATTAAAGCATAGTATGGCTAAGCACTCATTAAGGTAGCAAGCACACATAAAGTATCTGGAACCAAAAGAAACCAATGTATCTCAAGGAAAACCGGCAAAAGAACGAAAAGACGAAAGAGCACTCTCTCTCTCGAAGCCCTATGATCTATAACAATTTCTCCCCCTTTGGCAACAAGTTACCAAAAAGTTCGAAAAGGTATAGAGCTAAACGTCACTGCGGGCTCGGCTGGCGGCTCCCGTCTGGGTCGATGTCGGTGTAGAGATAGCTGCATCTGCGAAGACCTCTGCTGTTGTCTGCGGTGGAGGAGTGGATGCTGGAGCTGTAGGAACTGCTGGAGCTGTAGCTGGTGCTGAAGTGGTAGCCCTGGAGTCTGTCACTGGGATAGCTGCAGATCTGGATCCTCTGGGAACCGGAGCAGTCTGGCGATGAGAGTCCTGGACTAGATCATCCTGCATAAGCTCTGCTCTCTCCTGCCTAGTCTCCTCCATGTCTGCCTCAAGCTTGTTGACAGACACCTGAATCTCAGTCAGCTTCACGTCTAGAGCGTGGATCTTGTCCTCGACAATCCTCTCAAGGCTCTCCTGAGATTGCTCAATGCTGGCCAGGCGTTGTTCAATTCTCTGGGTTGCTTCAAGAATCTGTTCTCCAAAGCTCTTTGGCTTAGCTGCTGCTGCTGCTGCCTCTTTATCAGCTTTGGCTTTCTTCGCAGCTTCGATCTTGGCTTGCCCTTCAACTGAGGTGGGATCCTCTTCATCCATCACAACTACGTTGTCCTCATGCTCTGGCTGCAGTGGCAAGTGCTTCCTATCCAACATGAATTTGCCCGTGCCAAATTTGGCGTTGATAAGCATCTGTATCTGCGGAGCAAACCCACACGACCTCTTCTGGTCAGCTGCAGTCCTCTTAATGGTCTCTACCATCAAGTCCATCACCTTAAAAGGTGCCTTCTCATCGAGAATGTGCAGCATGTTGATAGAATAGCCTCGTATCATCCGGTGGTCACCTGACTTAGGCATCAAAGTATGCCTCAGAATAGTGTTAGTAGTGGTCAGACCTGCCTGGAGATAATACACTGAGCCGAGCTTCCATCCCTCCAAATCAGCAGCTGGGATCTCCTTGTACATATTCTTCATAGAATCATGACTCTTCTTAGGAATCCCATAGACATCAATGTCGTCCTCTCTCTGCACAGGAGCGTTCAGAAGTTCTGCCCATTCTGCAACAGTTGAAGAAAACCTTTGACCTTCAGTCATCCAGGTGATCTTGCCATCAGGATAGAAATGGGCAGTGGCATAGAACTGCATGATCATCTCGTCATTCCATGCTGTCAGTTCTTGACCCACAAAATCAGCAACTCCACATGCAGTAAAGCTCTCATGCACATGGGGAAAGAAGTCCCGGTGCTCTTCACTGTCAATGTACTCCCAGTCAACATACCTGGTGTCAGCAACAATGGGCTTCTTATCCATTAGCACGGTCTCATAGAAATCCTGCTGCTCTCTGGTGTGGAATCTGGGGTCCACAGCAGTCCTTCTTCTTACGGCATATGGATCAGACTGTCTCCATAGCCTGAGACCTTTGTCCTTCCTTGCCTTCATGTCCTCAGCTTGAGGATGAGCATCATTGTGGAGTGGCAACTTTGGATGGAGCTTGAGCAACACATGCTCTTCATCTGACTCAGAAGGTGGCATCTCACCTTTGTTCTTCTCAGAAGCTGGAATGCTTCTGGTTGTTCTCTTGGGCTTGGCTGGAGCTGCTTTGACTGGAGCAGGCTTCTTGGGCTTGGAGGAGGCTTGAGCCCGAATGGCATCACCCATGAACTTAGCTTTCTGAGGAGGAGGTTGGGGTGCATCTTCTTCTTCTTCTTCAGCAACATCAACTTGAGGTTCAGCATATACAACTCTCTTCCTCTTGGAAGTCTTCTTCACCTTGCTTGGAGCAGGCTCTTCCAAGATGAGCTTCTTAGCAACTGCAGACTGTTTTACCTTGCTTGTACCTTTCCTTGTTTGCTGCCCTTGGTGCTCTTTGGCAACCACATTCCTCTTGGGCTTGGAGGTAACTTCCTCAGCAACAAAGTCGGAATCCTCATCATCAGAGGTTCTCTTCTTCCTGGTTCTCGTAGCTGCGGGAGGCAAACCACTAGGGGTGCTCCTCTCACCATCATCACTAGAGCTGCTTGCAGGACTTGTATTTGCCTCTGGAATTTCAGCAAACGGTGATTCAGACCTGTTCTGGGTGTCACTGACATCTGACATGGCTGAAAGACCTGTGAAAAGATAAGGTATAGGCAGAATGGAAGAGTTATCACAAGTGCAGAAGTTTTTGCAAAGAAAAATGAGTTAAAAACTTAGTTTTGAGTTTTCACAGAATGTATTTCGGTCAAACCGATTTCAAGTTTCGGTGTAACCGAAGTGTTCAACAGAACCTACACACCACTTTCGGTCAGACCGAAATGGGTTTCGGTCCTACCGAAAACTTAGGGTTTCACAGAAACTTCAATTCGGACATTCCGATTTCCACAACTCGGTCAGACCGAACTGTGTAGTGCAATGGTCAGAGACCAAATCGGTCAGTCCGATTTTCAGGAATCGGCTTCACCGAGATGCATTCCGTGGAAACCTAAACCTAAGAATTTTCCTCGAAACTAGAAGATCTGAACAATGTATTGGGATCATATCAAACGTGGATTGAATCAGGGCAGTCCTATCATGCAAGAATCAGAAGTGGAGCATCAAAGGGATCGGGACACACCGTAACTTGGTGGTGTCCCTCTACGGCGGCAACGGCGGAGTAGATTACCGTTGACGGCGGCGGAGGCCTGCGGCGAGGGCGCACAGGCGACGACGGCGACGATCCTTGGATCAGGGCGACGACAGCAGGGGTCTTGGAGGGCGAACGTTTGAAAGGAATAAATCGCGCGCAGCCCTCAGTATATATAACCCCGTGCTGTCGGTGGGACCGAGTTGAAAAACTCGGTGTCACCGAGATGCATATTTGCAGTGCAGTTAGGCATATCGGTCAGACCGAGATTTTGAACTCGGTTTCACCGAGATTAAACCTAGATCAATCTAAGTGTTTCGGTTGGACCGAGATTGGGAAGCCGGTCAGACCGAAATGGACTTAGAAGGTTTTGGAAGTCAGCCTTAGACGAATCGGTGGTTCCGAGTGCTCCTCACTCGGACTGTCCGAAAAAGACTTGTTCAAAGTTGTGATATAAGCATGAATAGAATTTGAGACAAGATAGCATAGATAGCTAGGGAAGGTGCTTAGGCATTCTTGTCCATCCATTTGGCCAGAAAAAGAAACCAAAACAATCAAAACCACAAATGGATGTCCTTGAATGAATAGAATCATGCATTCAACATGCTCACACAATAAGATAGCAACTGAAATATGTGTCAAACATGCACAACCAAAACTCTAGCTACTAGCACACAATTTGTCGATGACTAGGTCATCTATATATGAGTATATTGACTTAGGAGCCAAATGAGAACATTTGATCATAGGTCATACTCATCGTTTAAGCACAAGTGGGGTTACCACTTTTACATAAAGCATTTATGTGTTCACATCATTTGGAGATGCTTTAGCTCAATTTTTTAGAGCAAAGCTCCCCCTAGATGTGAGAACCCCTTTTAAAGGGTCAAACTAACCTTGGGTTGTCGTAGAAGACTTCATGTAGATGTTGAAGATGTGGATGCTCAATGTTGATGTAGATCATCAAGAGTTGAGAGCTATCCTTGGATTAGGGCACTTTCAATACCTACATGGGTTAGTCCCACAAGGAACAAACAAGAATATCCATGGACATAGAGTGAAGTACACAAGAGATGATGTCCATGAAAGCAATGATTACCTTGTCCCTTGACTTACCGACAAGAGGGTTTGTGACTCCTTGAACAAGTGCATGATGTGGAAGTTGATTTCACAAGTTCTTGCCAAAATGAATATGAGTGAAATTTGTTGGCGGAGTCACCCTCAAGAACCTACTAGTTCTTCTTCTTTGGGATCCACATCATCTTGATGGGAATCCTTGGTGTTGTAGTTGAGCTTGACGAAGTAGAACTTGATGTGTCCTTGGGAACCCACTTGACCATGGCTTGAGGTGCTTCAATGAATGCATCAATCTCCTCTTGAAGCTTGTCCTTGGCCTTTAGCTTGTGGTCTTGTGGTGGAAGGTCATCTTGAGCTTGTTCCACATTGGAAGAAGTAGGATCATACTTCTCCTTTTGTGAGACAAACTGTGGAGTAGGGTATTGACCTTCTTCCCACTCAACACCTTTGGCGTTGAACTTTCGCTCAAAACCAATTCCTTGATTCTTCCGGTGTCTTCCTTGTTTGCGAACAATCTCCTCAAAGTTCTTGCTTCCGGCAAGACTCTTGTAGACACCTTTCTCTATGATTTCCTTCAATAAGCTATTTTCTTGCTCAAGTGTAACTTGGCTTGAAACATTGTTAGTGGAATCAAGAGAACTACTAGAAGTAACAACATTAGATTTAACATTGTTATTGTTACTACTAGAGGAAGAATTTTTCTTATGTTTGTCATGCTTAGTCTTAATAGGTGGCAAGAAATTAGACAAGAGAAGTCGTTTGGCAAGATATGAAGAACTCTTCTTTCGAGGATCGTCATTGATCTCTTTTAGAAACTCATGTTCTTGCTCTAGAGTGAGCTTCTCGAAGCGTAGCTTCTCATGAGATCTTAGGAGCTCTCTATGATCTTCTTGAGTTTTTTCATGAGCTAACTTAAGAGTGTTTAGTTCTTTAGTTAGACGCTCAATCTCCTTCATAGCATTGTCATTCGACTCTTCTCGACTATAAAGACTACTAGCATTTTCATCATTACTAAGCTCACTAGATTTATCATGCAAGAGCTCATCTTCACCAAGTAAGTCATCCTCATCACTATCAAAGTCAATGAATTCAGGGTGTGTTACCTTGGGGCCTTTAGCCATGAAGCATCTTCCAATTCCCTCATTTGGTGAATCAAATAAGTCGTAGGAGTTGGAGTTGGAGGATACGAGTGCAAGTCCGGCAACACCTTCATCTTGACTATAGTCGGAGTCGGAGTGATAGCTTCCATCGGATTGACTGTCAGAGTCGGAGCCGGAGACCCATTCACCAACATGAGCTTGATGTCTTCTTCTTGTGTAGCTCCTTGATGACTTGTCTTTCCTCTCCGAATCCTTGCTTCTCCGAGAAGGTCTTCGTTCATAACGATCATCTCTACTCCTTCTCTCTCTCCGAGGTGACTCATCTCTTGCTCTTCTTCTTGGAGATTCTTCTCTTCTCTTGTGGGGAGCCGTACACTCATTTGAGAAGTGTCCGGGTCTTCCACAATTGTAGCAGTTTCGATCACGACTAGAAGATCTCTTTCCATCATATGATCTAGACTTTGAGCTTCTTTCTTTGCCTCTATTCTTGTAGAACTTGTTGAAGTTCTTGACCATTAGGCTTATCTCTTCATTGGAAACTAGCTTGTCACTTGAGGTAGTAGGAGCATGACTTGTAGCTTTGTAAGCACCACTTGACTTGTTGTGAAGCTCTTCCTTATCCTTAAGTGTCATCTCATGAGCAACAATTCTTCCAATGACTTCAGTTGGCTTGAGAGTCTTGTAGTTTGGCATCATTTGGATCAAAGTGCACACGGTGTCATACTTTCCATCCAAAGCTCTGAGAATCTTCTTAATGATGAATCGGTCGGTCATTTCTTCGCTTCCTAAGCCTGCAATCTCATTTGTGATGAGAGCAAGCCTAGAGTACATTTCAGCGACTCCTTCACCATCCTTCATCTTGAACTTGTCAAGTTGACCTTGAAGAATATCTAGCTTTGATTCCTTCACAGATTCAGTACCTTCGTGCATTTCAACCAAAGTATCCCAAATCTCTTTAGCATTCTCAAGACGGCTGATTTTGTTGAATTCTTCGGGACACAAAGCATTGAAGAGAATGTCACAAGCTTGAGCATTGTTTTGCAACATTCGCAACTCTTCGGGTGTAGCTTCGCGATCCGGAACTTTTCCTTCTTCAAAGAAATCACCTTGCATGCCAACACAAATAATGCCCCATGCGGCTGGGTTATGACCAAGAATATGCATTTTCATTTTATGCTTCCAACTAGCAAAATTTGTACCATCAAAGTAAGGACCTCTACGATAATTACCCTCACTAGACGCCATACTCTCCTAGGTTGTGAAACCAAGCTTATGGAGTCCAATGCAATGGAAACCAAGGCAATGGAGACCAAAGCTCTGATACCACTTGTAGGATCGAAGTAGGTCTAGAGGGGGGGGGATTAGACTACTTGACAATATAAAAAATCTGCCTTTAGATCATGCAAAGTTTTTGGCAGTTTTACAAACAAGATCAATTCAAGTAACACCCTACACATGCAATTCTAGAGTATATGCAGCGGAAAGTAAATTGCACATGTAAAAGAGAGGTGGAGAAGATCAAACGCAGTTTGGTGACACGGAGATTTTTGTCGTGGTTCCGATAGGTGGTGCTATCGTACATCCACGTTGATGGAGACTTCAACCCACGGAGGGTAACGGCTGCGCGAGTCCACGGAGGGCTCCACCCACGAAGGGTCCACGAAGAAGCAACCTTGTCTATTCCATCACGGCCTACGCCCACGGAGGACTAGCCTTACTCGGGGTAGATCTTCACGAAGTAGGCGATCTCCTTGCCCTTACAAACTTCTTGGTTCAACTCCACATCATCAAGACGGAGGCTCCCAAGCGACACCTAACCAATCTATGAGGCACCACCCCCCAAAAGGTAATAGACGGTGTTGATGGTGATGAACTCCTTGCTCTTGTGCTTCAAGTGATAAACTCCCCAACACTCAACTCTCCTCACTGATATGGCTGTGGTGGAAGAAAGATTTGAGTGGAAAGCAACTTGGGAAGGCTAGAGATCAAGTTTCATATGGTAGGAATGGAATGGCTTGATCTCAACACAAGGGTAGGTGGTTCACTTCTCAGAAAGTGTATGGTAGAAGTGGTGGTACTTTCTGATGGCTCTCCTTACGAATGAGGAGGGGGTGGAGGGGTATATATAGCCTCCACACAAAATCCAACCGTTACACACACATTTGACCAATCTCGGTCAGACCGAAGTGAAAACTCGGTTAGACCGAAAGTTCAAATATAGTGAACGTTGGGATTTTCGGTGGGACCGAAAATACCATCTCGGTGAGACCGAAGTGAGTCAAAGGTTAGGGTTTGCCATTTCGGTGAGACCGAAAATATAAACTCGGATATTCCGAATTGATGTCAACTGATCACAGAAGGTTGGCAGCCCTTTTTCGGTGAGACCGAAACTCAGAATCGGTTTGACCGAGAAGCTAGGGTTTGGAGAAACAACTGAAGTGGTTCATCTCGGTGGGACTGAGTTGGAGAAATCGGTGTGACCGAGATGTTAGGGTTTGAAGAGATAACTTCATCTCGGTGAGACAGAGTTGGTTTGACCGAGATTACTTATGGGTGTGTGTTAAGTAGTGAATAGTGCTGATAGTTGAGGGAGTTAGATCACCAAGCACTTGAGCAACAGGAACATTAACACAACCTCATCCCCTTTTAATAGTATTGGCTTTTCCTATGGACTCAATGTGATCTTTGATCACTAAACCAAAAAATGGAGTCTTGAGCTTTTGCCAATGCTTGTCTTAGCATTTTGAGGGGTCCACTTCTTCAGACATTTCCATACCCATATCATCGAACTTCTCTGAAATGATTCTCAAGATAATATTAGTTCAATGATATATATGTTGTTATTAATTACCAAAACCACCCGGGGATTAGTTGCACTTTCAGGGTTGAAATTGTTACGCTTGGGCGCGGAATTGTTCCCGTTGCTGTTCGGCTTTGGCGCTGAGTTTCTTGGCTTAGGGCATTGTTTAGCATAGTGTCCCTCTTCTCCACATGCGTAGCAGGTAACACCCGGGTGATAGATGAATTCCTTGTCTCTTGCATGAAAATTCTTATTTGGACGTGTGTCGTTGGTCGTGGGTCTGTTCACAACGTTCCTCTAGAAATTTATTTTATTCTTGTTGTTGCGGGGGTGGTTGGCCTGATCCCTTTTTCTTTTGCGAATATCCTCCAGACTGTGACGTTCATTTTCCAGTGTAATGGCTTTGTCTACCAGTGTCTTGAAATCTGGAAAAGTGTGTACGACTAACTGGCATTTTAGTGCTGGTGCCAGTCCGTCCAGGAATTTATCCATCTTTTTATTTTCTGTCATTCGCTCTTCGTTGGCATAACGTGATAGCTGCACAAACTGACTGTTGCACTCCTGTACTGTCATGCCTCTTTGCTTGAGATCATCAAATTCTCTTTTCTTGATTTTCATAATACTCTTAGGGATGTGTGCCCCACGAAAGCCTTCTTTGAAATCTTCCCAGGTGATATTATTTATGTCGGGATGCATAAGCAGAAAATTTTCCCACCATGACACGGCTGCTCTCGTAAGATAATGCGGTGCGTACAACACTTTTTCACGGTCTGAGCATTGGGCCACAATTAATTTCCTTTCAATGTCTCGAAGGCAATCATCGGCCTCAAGAGGCTTGTCTGTGTGTGAAAATGTTGTTGGACGCGTCTTTTGAAATTCAGACAATTTTGAGTGCTGCTAGTATGGTTCGCGGTGATTTCCCATGTTAATGACATGGTTCATCATTTCTTGGTGCTGTTGCTGACTTTGCTCGTAAAGGCGACATACTTGAGAAAATGTTGTCTCACTGCCCTGCTGACTTGACTGCCCCTGTGAGAAATTGTTGTTTGTCTGTGTGCCATAACTTTCCTCTGGCGGACTTGGCATGGAACATGTCCAGGGACGAGTCATTTCTTACTCTGGGGTAACAAAGCAGAAAACCTGAGAAGAACCGAGCAGCAAAATAAACCAACATTTTGCAAAAGCAATCAAACACGAGCTCGAAAAAGATTTTTGAAATAAACTGGTTGATTGCGCACGGAGAAGGCTGCTAGTACATATATTACACGCCGGTTCTAATTATACATACGTCACTCAGGGTGTGCGTACACATCCTGACATGTTATTTAAAACTAGTGCACTCCTCCAAGATCCTACATGATGCGCAAACAGACTACTCCCATCAACCTATTTTACATATCACACAAATATTACAAGCGAGCGCGGTGCGTCACGAAATGACGCGCTAGTCGGAGATGTTGAAGATTTCCCTCGGCCTGCCGAGGGTAAGGCCCAGTGGTGCTGGATACTCAACTTCCTCCTCACTGATGGGCTCCAGGCGTGGAGTATGAGTACGAGGTGTCGAAGCAGGTGCAGCAGGCGGTGCAGCTCTGACTGAAGTAGGAGCAATGACTTGGTCAAACTCCTCAGTGGTAGGCAGACGGCGAGCGATGGCTACGATGGAAGGTGCATAGGATGCGGCGGACGAGACAAATGTCATTGGTGGTGCAGTATGGAGCAGCTCCCTCCTGTTGGCGGAGCCACTCTGGACCATCTCCATACGGGTGGCCACCAGGTTGTTCACCAGATTATCAAAGGCTGCCTCAAGCGCCTTGAGGTATTCAACCATTGATTCAATGGCTTCGTCACGCTCCCCATTTGCGCATGCAAATGCATAGTGGCACGTATATGGCACATGGCACGGGAGGTAACGGAAGCGACGAGTCTTCATCGATGAAGGATGTCCCGGAGACGAGCTATCGCCTCACGGGCAGCCATCTGCATGGCATGCCTCTCCGTAGGCATGGCCCTGCCCACAAAACGAAGGTGGCGCGCCTCAGAACACCCACCTTTGAAGTGTACCACAGCCTGATGCATAGACACGCTGTCGTTGAGCTTGTGACGGTAGAGTGCAAATTCAGGACGTGTGGATGGCCTGATTGCGACTTTGGTGATGGCGATGAGGAGCTTGGCAAACCCCTCAGAAATGTTGGCGAACACCTGGGCATCACAGTCGTTGCTGGCCATCTACAAAAGTAGACAAAATTTCCAAATAGTCAGGCCATAAATTTTATGCTGACCAACAGAAAATTGCTACAGATGTAAAAATGTTGAAAGGCAAATTTTTCGCTAATAACCGATTAGCGAGCGCACCTAGTGGCTTCCTACAGTCAGCCTGGCTCTGATACCAAGGTTGTCATGACCGGTCTTTCAGTAAAATAATTACCGGAAGACCGACCTTTTTATTTAAACCAACGAGGAATATCATCCCTGCTGGCAGACAATTCCTTGATACAGAATTCGAGTACACTGAATATTATACAGGGTTGAGCTAGGGTTGCTCAACAAATTTATTACAAGCGCGCCAATATATTACATAGAGGCGGATATGACACAAGGCAGGGTGGCATACTAATGACTCATAATAAGAGGTGGTGGAATATGTCACAGTGAAGTGGGTGATCTGACTCCAATATAATACAGTCCATCGGGTGTCGGGGTGAGACCCAATGAATTTATTTGGTGGTAGGCGGAAGCGATTATAAAACAGTGATCAACTCCAGGATCGCAAGAGACTGGCTGGGACTCCTCTAAGCGTCGGACTCGCTATCGAACTCTTCGTCCATGAGATCGCCTTCGTCCACATCTGGCCAAATCAACAAGCCAGGTGAGTACTTTGAATGTACTCGCAAGACAGTTCGGACTTAAGATATAATAAATGCCAACATGAATGCTTATGGGTATTCCAGCAAATATGCGACCGAAATAAAATGTGAATGCGCTGAAGGTAAGGATGGAAGTCGGGCGGTAATCCTCCCGAAATCCAACAGATAAAATAAAGAGACTAAACGAGGGTCTGGGTGACGCCTCGTAGGGGAAATAATAAATGATAACAGGCCACAGTCGGGCGTCTGTACGACACCACATAAAGGGCTTATAGCAAAAATGAATAACAAGAATGCCTCAGTCGGACGTCTGAGCGACATCACATAAAGGGCTTATAATTAAAAGAATGCCACTGTCGAACGTCTGAGCGACATCACATAAAGGGCTTATAATTAAAAGAAGGCCACAGTCCGACGTCTGAGCGACATCACATAAAGGGCTTATAAATAAAAATAATGCCACAGTCGGACGTCTGAGCGACATCACATAAAGGGCTTATAATTAACAAAAGTATAATGATGAAATACTTCTGAAAGTAATTCAATACAGGTATAGATGGTGAGTTTATCTACCAACTGAACTTGACGAAAATACTACTCTTGTCACCAGCGAGAATATACTAGAGATGGTCACCGGGTTGACATGAAGATTGACCCTAGGCCATAAACATGGCTACTGAAGGAAATTAACTCTGCAGAGCTTGTACTAATAACTCATAGCCAACGGGTTCTACTAGCCACATGGGCTAGCCCGGTGTACGGTGTTTTAGTAGAAACCCAACTAATCCAGTACACACCCATTTAACATCCCGTCGTCCGGAATCACCCGCGACGACATTCACGGAAAACTTTAAGACGGGGAGGCTACAACCTCGAATAGCATGGGATCGAATTTATATATGCATGCTCTAAGGGGTGCCCCCCTCTCGGTCCCAACCGGAAACACCCATGCCCCCTGACCGGATGACGGGCTTTAATCCAGGGCCATGGAACCCTCATCCCGGCCCCTCTACTTGGTGTGTACTCGGAAAGTGGTTTACAACCGACTAGACCGTAATCCCAACGGACGGCCTATGATAGTACTGAAAAGGAGACGAACGGAATCATGAATTATCTCTGTTGATACGGAGTTGACCAACTGCTGGCATGCTCCAACAATACCAGCATTCCACCCATCATATCACCATATGATCGAGGTGGTTCAACATTCTCCTTCGGGACTCACCCGAAGCTCACTTGCATGAAATATGCCATACACATATGCCCATATGATCATGCTTATGAAACGAGCTACTCGAGCAAACATGCAACACACTCATCATATCAAGAGTTCAAACATGCTTGCCTGGTTCTGAAAAGTCGGAGCCTAACTCGGCGTGATTCGCGTCTCCGTCACGGCCTTCGGTATCTATGTATTCAAACAAAATATATACTGACATAAATACCGTGCGTGCAAATAAAGTTGCTCAAAATATTTCCACAAAAATATGATAAAAAACTAGGCATAAAACTAAAGAGGACAGAAAAAGAATCAATTAAAAATCACTTTTAGTTTAAAAGATATTAAGGTTTCTGTCCAGGGACCCATCTGTAATGAAACAGAAAAGATCCAGGGGCTAGAACAGAAAATAATGAAGCGAACCGGTACGCAGTACGTCACCCGCAGAGGGAAAACGTACTTTGCTTAAATACGCCAGCAGAAAACGGTTTGAGGGGGAGATCTGAGAGACTGACAGAGGGCCCCACGCGTCAGGTTTGAAAAGAGGAAACAGAGCCGCGCCGGCGCCGGTGCTGCGGTGATCACCGGCGTCGATCCACGGCAAGATAGGGGAGGGGAGAGGTACCTACGGCTTCACGGTGTTCTCCCACGTCGAACGGTGGTAGAGTTGGGTGTCGGCGAGCCCCACGTCGACGGCGAGCTTATCTCCGGCGGACGGCGGCTCGGGTGGTCGTGGACCTCGTCGGAGAAGGTTTCTGGAGTGAAATTGAGTTGGGGGTTAGGACTAGGTGGATGCCAGAGTGCTACGTTCAAGTTCACGGCGGCGGAGAAGCCCTCACCGGAGTGAACGGAGCTGGAGCCCAAGGCGGAGGTAGCTGGCCGAAGCCGGGGAAGAAGGGCCTCTCGGGGCTCTTCCAGAGGCTGGGCGCGGTCTAGGGAAGTAGTGGAGGCGTGTGTGCTCGAGCACGAGCTCGGGGGCGCCTTTTATAGGCGGCTCGAGGTGGCTGCCGCGAACGGATAAGTCCGGCGAGCCAATTACGGCGTTGTAGTGGTCGGACGGCGGGGCTAGGGGCTTGAGCATCATCTATGATCTGTAGGAGCTCCATTCCCGCGCTTAACTCAGCAGTAGAGGTGGAGTTACAGCCTGTCCTCGACGGAATGGCCGCGCGGCTTGTCGGCGGCAGAAACGGCGCTCTGCGCGTGCCAGGCCACGGCGACGGCGTGCCAGGCATGCGTTGGCTGTGGAGAGGGACACGCGGAGCACTGGGGTGGTCTGGGCGGCGCGAAACGGCGTGGAGCTGTGGCGTTGCTTCTGTCAGCCGCCACGGGCGGCGCTGTGGCCGTGGCAGTCGCCGGCGTGGTCGGGCCAGGGCGCCACCGACGCCCAGAAGCTGCCAAGCGACCGTGCGGCGCATGGATAAGAAGAAGCTGCAGTGCAGCGTCGAGCCAAGGAAGATACAGATGAGGTTTTGTCGTCGCGCCCGACGACTGTCGGAACTGACGAAACTGACGAAGTGTTAAATTGTCGACAGTTTCAGTTAACAGCTAACAGTTCAGTGTAGGCTAGGTGTTTGATGAAATGATTCTGGTATGTGTGCAATGTTTCAGGGGCTGATTTTTGGTGGAGTGGCCTCTTGATGTATCTAGGGGCTGCATGATTTTTCACAAAATTTTTGGAAGAAGATAAATATGAATTTCACCAAATTTTGCAAATCTGGTCCAAACTTGCAGTAGGTGAAATTTGAAAATTTTGAACTGTGGACCAGTGAAACAAGATAGGTCTAGGTTGTGGGTACTAAAGACCATCTAGGAGAGTTCGTTTGGAGTCAAATAGGTAGATGAAAATGGTGGTTCCTTTGTAAATCACCAAGGACCACCATAAAAGACAGAATTATTTTTGGAGTGAAATAAATAGGAGAAAAATCCCAATAAGCTCACAACTTGCTGGAATTGATGAAATGCTTGTCCCATGGTGTGAAGAGAGTCTTGGAAAGGATTGTTCCTGTTGGGATCATGGCAAGTTGAAGGTTGGAGGGGAGATAAGTCAAGGTTAAACTTGAGAATTTTAAATTAAGAAGACTCAAACAACTTCTTTTGAATCTCAACTTGTGCTTGAGCCAAACACAAGAGGAAAACTTCAAGGACAAAAACCAAGCTTGAGAAGGCACACAAACTTTGGCAAAAAGGGATTTTAGAAGGGCAAAAGAAAAGATCAAACAATCCCCTTCCAAAAAGGCCAAAAGTTTGCAAGAAAAGCCAACTCAAAAATTTGGGGTGTTACAATAGTTCGCCTTGCCGGTTGGCTTACCACGGCCAGCGGGCTTTCCTGGGTGGTTATGGGGACACTCACGCATGTAGTGCCCTGGTTCTGCACACTTGAAGCATGTCACAGTGCCAGTGCGTGGAGCAAAGTTGGTAGGTGGTCCTCCATAGGTCTTGGCAGGTGCATACTGTTGAGTTGGGCGAGGCGCCTCATAGGATGGCCTCGGTGTGTACTTGGGTGGCAGAGTAGTGTTAGGAACCCACATGCGGCGCTTGTGAGAGCCAGAGCCGGATGAGGAACCAAAGTCACGAGGATGCTTGCGTGTGGCTTCGAAATCAGTCTGGCCCGTCTCAGCACTGATAGCTTTGTTTACCAACTTCTGGAAGGAAGTGCACTCATGCAAACGTAGATCTCGGCGGAGTTCAGGGCTGAGTCCCTTGCGGAACCTCGCCTTCTTCTTGGCATCGGTGGATACTTCCTCAGGTGCATAGCGTGCCAAGTTGCCAAACTCGCGACTATAGCCATCCACTATTAACCGGCCCTGGGTGAAATTGCAGAATTCCTCCCGCTTGTGATCCATGAGACCTTTCGGAATGTGATGTTCACGGAATGCCTCACTGAACTCAGCCAAGTAGTGATTTGGCCAGCAGGACGCATAGCCTCAAAGTTTTCCCACCAGAGACTGGCAGGGCCCTCAAGATGGTAGGCGGTGTAGGTAACCTTGTCAGCTTCGGACACACGGGCAGAGTGTAGCTTGTGGGTGATACTACGAAGCCAGTCATCCGCATCCAGAGGTTCAGTGGAATGATGAAACTTAGGTGGGCACATCTTGATAAAGTCATTGATTGACACCACGTCATTCCTTTGACGAAACTCAGTGTTCTGCTCTATGCGTTCCAGCAGACGGTTGGTCTCTCTCTTGTTCCGTTCTGCCTCGAGCATAACTTCAGCCAAGGAGGGTGGCTGGGGAAAATTCTCATCTCTAGACCCACTAGCCTCACCCTGCTCCTGAGCAGCAGGAGTGCTGCAAGTGTTGACCATCCTAGGAAAACAAAACAACGGTTTAGACAAGGATGGCAAAAACTTGACATAGGAATGCAGAATGTAATGGATGTCACGAAATGTAGAGATGTTCATCCGTACGACATGGTAATATAGAAACTTTCATATATACACTTGTGGTCATACACACCATACATAGTTTAGTACAAGCCAAGGCTAAAGTACAACTGCGGTGAAAGACGATACATCTCATCAGAGGCATTCCAAGCTCCTATACATTATTTAACTACACCTCCGGAACTCAGTACAAACTAAGTCATATTCCACAAGACACGCAGGACTGTGGAGATACAACTACTACGATACTACTACTGCCATGGTCTAGCTCAGACATTCCCGTAGTAATCTTCGTAAAGATTACCACCGTAGCCTGGAAGTAGAACAGATGGATCTTGAAACTCTCGAGCACTCGAAGGCCGTGGACCGTAGGGACATGGATGTGGCCTCGGGCCTGATGCTGGTGGTAACCGAAGCCCATGTGGAGGTGTAATACCCCCAACGTCATGCCAATCCATACGATCAGGCAGACGAGTCTGCACGGGGCACAAATCCCGCATATCCAGATATCCAGCGTGCACAGCAGGTGCAAGCCGTGTCAAAGTAGTCCAGTGGGCGGCTCGAGTGTTATACAGCTCCATTCGGAGGGCACGGACCTCACGGTCCCTATCCTCCAACATCTGGACAGTAGTCTGAAGCAGTGGCTCCTCATGAGCAGCATCAGTATACAGACCAGTGTAATAGCCTTCCTCTCCGGGAAGTGAGGCTGGCATGTAACAGAACTCAGTGTTCAGCAACAGGGCATGCCTAGCACGGAGGATGGTCATCATTGAATAAGCGGCATCCTGCACTGCCATCTCGATAGTAACCCCGAGTCCATAAGAACAATGGATGGGGTCGTTAGCTCCGGGATATGAGGGGTATATCCGGACTATGCAGAAATACTGACTCTGATTGAAATCCCGGTACTGTTCCTCCACTGTGTACTCAGGATACCAGCGGTAGCCGGTCTCAGTCAACACACGGACTAGCATGGCCATGTGACCGGGCACATTAATGCACCGAGTCAAACGAACCACTTGGTGAGGTGCGCGGCCAAACATCTGAAACACAAAGTAATGCAAAGGCATTAGTATTTCTGGAAGAAATCGGGCAGCATAACAACTGTAAATGCTCAAAAAAGATTTTGAGACATCATACAAATGATAGCATAGCCACTCAACAATATCATATCAAGGTTCCGGGTCCAACTAATCATCATACTAAAAGGGTAGAAACTGAACTGAGGCTTGAAACCAACAATCCTAAGAGTCTACGGATTAGTAACACGTGAACCTAGTAAGGATGAGAGGCCTAGTCCTAAATCCCCGTAGAAAGAATAGACTGACCATATCAGAAGGGCATAAGGTAAAGAAGTAAAAAGAGCCTTACGTTCCCTTCCACAATCAAGTCCCCTACATATAACTAAGAATTTTTCTAGACTCAACATCGACTAGTTTGGCTTGAGAAACCTACAGGCAGTCCGGCTCTGATGCCAACGCTGTCAGGACCCCGATCCTAAGTCACACCGATCTAGCTTGTAACACGTCATATCACTTTGCAGCCTCACGCACGGTATCCCCACGGGTGCCACCTTACCTGGCCCGGGACCGTTTGCGCATTTTGGCACACGTATATGACAGTGTCGCTAGCATCCACATGACAGAGAACCCGGGCCGACATGGCTAGTTATAAACCAAAAGTGGCACTAAATTACAGAGAGGCATCCATGACCCAGCAACGAACGTGTCGGTCATCAACGTATGAACCCAAGTCGTAGCAAGCTACATGGACTTAAAGGAACAACGCATGACATTTCCCCTATGGACAGACACAAGAACGAAGAAGGACACATGCCGGCCAGCCTACGTGTTCCGAGCAGTAGAAAGCTACCAAGGCTCGTTGGAAGCACTAGGAGGCATTTCCCTGTAAGATAGGCTACCAAAGGAAAACAACTAGGTGTCGGATCCCACACATACCAAGCATTTCAATCATACACACAATATGCTCAATATGTGCAAATACAACATTGCATCACAACAGAACTCTATGACTCAAAGTACTTTATTTAAGAGGCTCCAAAGAGCCATACACAACATATCCATACAGGTAGGGGTCACATGACCCAACACTCAAGTCATACAGTCATACAAGCACAAGCGGAAGCTAACATGTCTGAGTATAGACAACTTAGAAAATAAAACAGGCTTGGTGAAGCCTGACTATCTACAAGGCCCTTCACAAGCTCAGGATCTCCGTCTGGGTAGCAAGCTAATCGTCGACGTCAACGTCTATGTAGAACCCATCAGAAGAACAGGGTTCTCCTCTGCAACAGTTATTAAGAAAACATGAGTACAAAGGTACTCAGCAAGTCTTACAACAGAACCTATCATACATGCAACATTATCAACAGGGGTAGTGGAGTTCATAGCAGAAAGCCAGCTTTGACTCTTGGCTAACCTATACTACGACTCTCAACAGATTGCAAGATAATACTACGTACACGAGTCCTCTACTCACCACAACAATACACCACCGTGGATCCTCTTCCGTCATCCTACGGAAGGGCCATCCACGGCACTCACACTTGTCTTGAGGCTTTTAGTAGTATCCATCAACTTGTCTATAAGCTGTAAGAGTAACCAAGTAGTCTGTACCGCGAACAACGGCTATTCGAATAGATTGGTAACCCTGCAGGGGTGTACTTCTTCACACACGCTTCCACCACTTATCACCGTTTACTCGACATGTACTCGACAACCTTCAAGCGGAAGCCCCGCGAGGGTGTCGGCCACGACCTGACTAACTACACAAGTCTCTCGTCCAGGTTTATCGCCTCTTTGGGTTCCATCCGTGGGGATATCCGGCCGGGGTGTCGCTCACGGCCCCAAATGATGTGTACAGGGTTCCCGAGTCACCAAACGGGCAACCGGTACACCGTGCCCCGTACCTGTCGCATCACAGCCCACCCTGAGGGTCAGCGTTGTGCACGACCACCAGTAAACTACAAACACCAGAAACTAGTTGCAACTCCTGGACACAAAACAAGGGCAGTTAATAAGACGAGAGGGCTTGGAGCGCTCGGAGCCCAATGCATGGTAGTAACTGTAACTTGCATCACACATACAGATCTCGGTTCCTATGGACGGTTCCAATGAAACAACCCACCACGTACTCCTACATGGCCTTTCATCGATACCTTTACCAAACATTTTCCACACTTCCCTCTCTTTCCCGATATGATCATTTCACTCTGATCCATCACCCAGATGAAACAGACCTGACACAACTCTAAGCATAGCAGGCAACATAAACAAATAGCATGGTGGATCACACATCACATGGCTCAATCAACTGCTACACATGCTAGTGGGTTTCAACTATTTACTGTGGCAATGACAGGTCATGCAAGGGAATAGGGTTCAACTAACGCAGCAAGTAGTAGCTCACACACTGTTGTCTTAATGCAGTAAAAGAGAGCAGGAGCGAGAAGATGGGTTTGTATCGGAATGATCAATGGTTGCTTGCCTGTCAGAGTGGTTGTCGGGTACTACTCTTCAGTTGGATACGCAGAAGTATCCTCGGGAGCAGGACCTAACACGGAGAACATCAGTGATACAATCAATAAGTAAACAAATGCAACATTATGATGCATGCTCATGATATGTCAAGATGCATGTGTTTTGGGCTAATGCATCTATAAACAGAAGGGTTTGAGCCCATTTGAATCAAAGATTCAAATTGAAACCCAAACTATTATTTATTTAAGTGCATTATCATGTTTTAAAGTAAACAAAAAGGTTAACTTGCTCAAACATGCATGAAACCAGCATTATTGGAAAGATTGGATTTTTCTGATCAATTTTCATATATAAATCTTTTCCATCTGAGCTACTATTGAATTTATATGATTTTTTTGAAGTTTAAAGCATTTTCTGGAATTTCCTGAATTGTTTTAAATCAACTAATCCCAGAAAAGCATTTACTGCGTCAGCATGACATCATGCTGACGTCAGCAAGTCAACAGGGTGGCCCAGGCCAAACCTGACTAGTGGGACCCACTGGTCAGTGTCACAGTTAGTTAACTAACTAATTAAAATTAGATTAGACACTAACCTAGGTTTGACTAACAGGCAAGGCCCACATGTCAGTGACCCAAGGGGGTCAAACCCTTGGTCAAATGAGGCTAACTCGCCGGTGTTTAGCCGCCGGCGAGGCCAAACGCGGCGGTGAGGTGCGGGATTTGTGCTCCGGCTACCAAAACGACGGCGGAGCACACCTATGGGCAGCTGGGAGTGAGCCGCGTCGAATGGTGGTGGTGCCTGGCCTCGGGGTCGCCGGAAACAACACCGACGACGAGTCCAGCGGCTGCCGGAGTTCGGGCGAGGGCGAACTCGTCGGTGCAGTGCTCGTGGAGGCGCGTGGAGTGACCCTACAACACATACGCGGGACGGTGAACCTGGTGGGCACGATGGCCGGGCCGTTAGGTGGCCGGAGCCTTGTCGGCGACGAGCTCCGCGGCGGCGCGTGCAGGTGAGCATCGTGCGGTGTGTACGGTGTAGGATAGACCTAACGGAGAGGGGGAGGACGGAGCTGAGCTCACGGCGGTTGCAGTAAGCGTCGAGGTAGGCTCGGGGACGGTCGGAGCTGAGCGGGGCGGCGATGGCGATCTCTGCGGCCGGAGTTGGGGAAGACGGGGTCGGGGGCGACTCCAGAGCGGGCGAGCGCTCGGGGCTCGGCCTGCTCGACGTAGTCGATGACGACGGAGCAAATAACATGGTGGCGAGGCTTGGGAACGACGGTGGACGCGGCTATCACGACGGCGCGGGTGCAGCGGCGTCGGCCATGGTGCGGGGAAGGCGATGGAGAGGAGCTGGGGAGGAGTGGGCGTGTCAGCGAGTTCGGGGAAAGAGTGGGTGGTCGATCCCGACCACCAGAATGGCGAGGGGAGGAAGCAGGGCGGCGGGCAGCTGCATGGCGCGCGCTGCGACCGCCGTCGAGCACCTGCCTGCCTGCCTGGCCAAGCCAAGCAGCTCGCTGGAGCGGTGGCTGGGCTGGGCCGGCAGGTGGGCCTGTTAAGCGGCAGGTAAGTTTTTCTCTCTCTCCTCTCTTTTCTATTTTCTTTCTGTTTCATTTATTTTGCAACTTTGTTGAATTAATAAAAATGCCAGAACATTTTTATAGCTCATAAAACTAGTCATGCCCACTGTATATAATATGAACATCATGGAACATTTTAGTTTATGAATATTTGGGCACATAAAATATTTTATAGCATTTAAATGTCCAAATGCAAATACCATATGAATTAATCCAGAGACCTTGGATGTCCTAGAAAATTGTGCACCATTTTTGGCAGAGGTTTAAGACCAAGGCAGAGATGATGAACATTTTTAAGGGTATTTTGGGTACATTGGAAAAGTTTTTATTAAACCCTAGTTGTTAGAAGAGGGGTGCTGGGGTTTCTGTCATTCCCATTTCAAGTTTCTGTGGAAAGTAAACATGATGCACACTCTAGCTAGTCCTAATGCAAGCACTGACTAGGGATGTGACATCCCCGCTCCCGTTCCGGCTCCCGTCGCCCCGACTGCGCCAACGCCCATCCCCGTGGCATTGATGGGCTGGGAGCCGCACATTGTCGCCGAGCTTGATGCCACGGGGTTCCACGAAGTCCCCGCCGACTTTCACGCGCCCGTGTACCTGCCAGCGCATGCGCCTGCGCGTGCACTGACGCGCACGCCCGTGCTGGTGCTCGTGCACCTGCCTGTGCGTGCACTGACGTGCGCGCCCGTGCCGGTGCCCGTGCACACGAATGTCTCCGCCACGCCATTGACAGCGCATGTCCCCGCGCGAGTGCTAGTGCCCCCCTCAGCGGCATGGATGACCGTCGTCGACCGCTTCCTTGCGCCAACGCCAGTCGCCTCCTCCCGCCAGTTGACTCGCTCCGAAGTCCAGAACATTTTGGCCTTCCTTGAAGCTAGGCCAATGTCCAGGAGTACGCCAACAACGGCGCAAGGCGTCGCCGTCGCCGTCGGTCAGCAGCCCGACGACACACAGAGCACGGCAGAGGAGCCGCTTCCCACCGCAAGACGCCCCCTCCGCCGCCTCGTAATCTAAATTTTCCATGAAAAACTTTCGGATTGCCATGCTTAAAATCCGAACGTTTATCATTTCCGTTTATTTTAGATCGATCGTCGTATAATTTGAAGTCGGAGTCAAACTGAACGAAATCTATGGTTTGATCGATTGAATGTTCTGCTAGAGCCGTATCAAATTAAATCTAAAACGTCATCAAGCCACATGTATTCCTTGTCATCCAACGACCTAGACTGCTTCAATGTCTAGCGCTCAACAAGTTTAGCGTGCAGTTAATTTCATGCCAAAATAGTGCTAATCACATAGTAACACGCAAATAATACACTACTTAATATCCACATGCACTTAATATACTTGCAAATTAACGTGCATTGCACGTACACACTAACTAGTGCTGCTAGTACGTGAAACTGGTACCGTAACTTGTGAACGCGTCCAGATATGGTCAACGGCAACATCGCACGCGAGTTCTTTGTGTTTGCCTGTGCGTCTATACGCAGAAGGGGAGGAGAGAGAGAGAGCACACATGGAACCCACCAGTAAGTGAAGGCGAATAGTACTAAAAATAATATTACATGGTATCAATTAAATAGGCTGTGGTAATATAAAAACATTATGTGAACAAAGGGAGGTACAACAAGCATTGTTGTTCTACGTATGTTGCCTATTGACGTGCGACTTGAAGGCCGTGGTCGCATGTTCGATCCTCGTCCTTTATTTTTTAATTTGTATATGGGTCCAAATTTGTTTCATGACATCTGGGCCCTTCGTTGTGTAGTTTGTTGCACTTTAATTTGTGGGTCGAAATTTATTCCATTCCAAATGGACTATTGGTGTGTAGTTTTGTAGCTTATTTATAATAATTAGAGAGAACAACATAATTTTTTGCAATAATACCATGGTGCGACATTGAAGGCGAGAAAGGACGTGCGAGAGAGCGATGACCGAGCCAGAGGGAAATCAACTAGGAGAGTTGCGGGGGTTGCGACGGTGTTTCGAGTAGTTGTGTGCCGAATGCTACGGAAATATAATCTAAACCGACCGGAATAAATGCCTACACAAATTAATCCAAGGTTGGAGTGCCCCTCGCAATGTAAATAGCTCCAACTTTGCGAGGGATGGAGAGGTAGCTTCAATGTGTGGAAGATACGGTGTGAGAAAGCAAGGTCAATCGAGAGACATATAGATAGAGAGACAAAGTGAGTGTGGTCCGACATTCATTGAACAAATATATGCTCTGGAGAGATATTGTCTGATTGAGCTTTTGGAAAGGGTGAGGGCTGTAAGATAGAGCTTGGGAGATGATCCAGTCACAGACGTGTAGATATATTTTGTGCTTGGGAGGAAGCAAGGTCAATCAATCACATAGGGTCGTCGTGCGATCGAAAGAGTGAGACGGGTTGGAGAGAGTGACCTAGATAGACAATGTGCGTGAGAGAGTATACAATGTGAATAAGTCGAATTGAGCTCAAACATGGTGATATATCGTTTTAGTCTGAGAAAGAGCGAGGTCAATCGAGACATACAAAGAGAGAGAGAGAGAGAGGGAGAGAGAGGGAGAGAGAGAGAGAGAGAGAGAGAGAGAGAGCGTGGCCCACCATGAGGTCGAAAGAGTGGGGGCGGCTTCGATTGACTGACCTAGATAGACAATCTGCGTGAGAGAGTATATAGTGTGTCGATCGAGGTCCGAACAGGGAGATATATCATTTGTGTGTGAAAAAAAAACGAGGTTAAACGAGACTCGGATAAAGAGAGCGAGATTGAGTGAGTGTGGCCCGCCGTGCGGAAGAAAGAGTGAGACAGTCTCGAGGGAGTGACCTAGATAGACAACGTGCATGCGTGCGCACGAGAGGTTGGGGGGGCTAGATAGGCAATGCATGTATTTAGCGCGAGAGGGTGAGAGGAAGAGGGAGAGAGAGCTCGGCAAGGGGTGCAATGGTGGGTGTGTGAGGTAAATACATTTCATAACAGAGTGGAAAAAGGGGGTTGTGTAGTTTAGAGAGTTAGAGATCAAAACATGGAGAGAAAGAATGGATGTGTGTTGGAAACCTATAGCTTCCTAAGGTGGTTAGGAGAGGAAGATTGACCGATACAGGAATTATGTAGCGTGTGTGCGCGGGGGG